>CM059230.1:1985000-2377500 GCA_030347435.1 Clarias fuscus | reverse complement strand
AATTATAAACTGAATATTGACCAGATTTTTCCTTCTCTTCGAAGCTGATCTTTTCGTTCTGTTGAACCGGTTCATTTCCGGTTGAGGGAAAAGTAGCAGAGATGAACCTGTGGGTGGCACTAATTTCTGGGCCAGAAAATTAATTTACAAGACGCCTGTAGAGCAGTTTTGTATAGCTTGTTTATTGAAGTGTCTTTGAAATTTTCTTTGTCACAGAACAACAAATGATGAGTTTCACTGCAAAACAAGATAAATGACATTTTCTGACTTTAATTTGGCAAATGATTTTCCTCAGGCACATTTGCATATAAGTTGTCTACAACAATTTGATTTTTGCAAATTATGGTCTAGCTTTTAAGCTTTGGAAGCTTTGAATGTACAATTTTTTGGCAAAACGCAACAATGAGTGCCTGAATTACATGACAAAATGGGACGCATCCCCACACACAAAAAAAAAAAAGCCAGTCACTTGCTCAAAATAGCAACTTATTTAAAATCTGTTATGGCTGTTGCAGTTTCCCCAGTACTCATGGACTTCTAGTATATGGTGTAGTCGCCAACTGGTACACATGCTGCTGATGGTACTAACTGATGAATACCATAGAGGTATTGTTTTTAATGTGAGGCATTGTTTTTAATGTTGCTTGATTAGAGAAGAACTCCTAGCCTTTGGTAGTTGATTAAAATATTTGTAGTTTGCCATGCTAGTGCCTTAAGAGTTTTAAAATGTAGTTGCGCACAATAATTAGAAATAGCATGTAAAATGCTTGTATCCAGTATAGTATAACATTACTCCCAAATTATATAATCGTAATATAACTGTCCGGTAGTTAGTTGAGGCAGGATGCATGTAGGAAGTGTGTAAGATCAGCGTGGGGTTTAATCGATTGACATGCAAATGACGAAAAGGGAGTGGAGACGAGACAAAGCTACAATGTAATAGTATGCTTGCTGTTAAGCATTATCTTCAATATCATAAAAAAAAAAAAAAATTCACGCTTTGCTGTTGAGCAATAACACGTCAACATTTTCTTGCATAAATTCTTCTGTAGTCTACATCTCGACCCGTGCTTGTTTGGTTTGGCTGATATGATGGAGTGCTCCATGCCTGCTCAGATTAATTCCACTTATATTAAAGTAAACAAATGCAAACCTACCAGACTTGTGGAAATTTGGGTGACCTCCATAAATAATTACTCTCAACCTGAGGCTCAAAAACTCTTACTAATTACTTAGACACACAGAGATTTAGATTTATCAGCAACACAAATGCATCACATCACAGTGATCGTAAGTGAGCTTCGACTGGTGGTTTTATATTCCAGCGTGATTAACCATTTTTTTCATGAGTGCAGCTGTGCTTGATAGCTATTCCTTTCATTTCCTTTCTCGTCATCCTTCTACCTGGCAAGTGTCCCATTCACGGCTACGCTACACCCTAAACACATGCACACTCCTGCATGTTAAAAATCCTTCACAATCGTGAAACTTGAACAGAAAGTGAGCGCTGTGCAGCCTGCTGGAATCACACACGCGTCACTTCACAGAACTAGCTGAATAATACTCGGCACCTGAAGGCAAGAAGGTTGAAAAGGTAAGCAGACTTTAATGAATGATCTCGAAAGATCAGAGATCTTCAGGGCTTTTTAAAGATGTCGAGGTGCCGTAGGAAAACGGGAGATTTAAACATTTTTTTTAGGTGATACAGAACCTTAGATCAGGTATCAAATATCAGACATGGAATGTGTTCATGGCCTTGCTGTGCTGAAGAGAAACCTAAAGCTACTGTAAGGAATAGATGATGTCGCGTCTCTCTTTCAGCGGTAATTAATGGTCACGTTACCCAAGTCAGTGATATCCGCTGCCCAGTTTATATCCTGTTCGAAATTACAGTGGCTAGAAAATGCCTTGATTACAGGAGGAGGATTAATTGGACTTCCAGTTTTTTGTAAACAGAATGGAGTGCGGCAGGGTGAGGAGCTTGGATAAAAGAGGATATGGATGAAAGTATTTCAATATAGATTCCATATATTTGGCCTATACGCACATGTCATGTTAAAGAAAATACAAATTTCCTGTTGTGCATTTTAAAAATAGCAACATTTTTACCAGTTTTTTTTTTTTTCCTTTGATTTTAACTTGTCAACTCAATGAATAAATCATCATCAATTCCAGGGAAACGTAAACACTTTCACAGCGGCCAAACTGATCATGTTTCCTGCAAAAAATGTTAGCATCTTAGCAACTGCAATATTCTTTTGAACTTAGCCAAACCTAGCTATAGTTTCTTAAAACAAGTTTACAACAAACCCATTATAAGATTATTAAACTTATTTTTAGTCAAATGTGAAAACTCGCAATTCGAATGGAAAATGTAAATTTTATCAAATTTGTTAAACCGTTTGAAATTTGTCGGCTTTTTCCGCATTATTTATACATGCGCTAACAAAAATGTTTGAATCTTAGCATTTTAGTGATGCGAAGTGAAATATTCTTGAATTTACCCAAACCTATCTAAAAAGAAGAAAATAAAAGAAGTTACAAGTTTGATATAAATTACATCAAACCAAATATTATATATATATATTATTAAGCTTATTTCTAATCAAATCTTACTAACATTTTAAGCAGAAATGTTTGGTTTTATTTTGCTAATTTTTTTTTTATTTATTTCTTGAAAGAAGCAAACTGACATTATCCGCGTGACTAGAAATAAATTCAATAATCTTAGATTTGGTTTGTTGTAAAGTTATTTTAAGAAATTATAGATAGGTCTGGCTACTGTAGGTTCAAGATTATTTCACTTGCTAAGATGTCATTTTTACTTTTTTTTTCTTTTTGTTGCTTGATCTACAATCTGCTTGCTAAACTGAATTGTTTATTCAATTGTTTGGGCAGTGGTGGCTCAGAGGGCTAAGACACTGAGTCACTGATCGGAAGATCGGTGGTTTGATTCCCAGCTCAGCCAGGTTTCCATTGTTGGGCCCTTGAGCAAGGCCCTTAACCCTAACTGCTCCAGGGGCGCTGTACCATGGCTGACCCTGCGCTCTGACCCCAGTTACGCTGGGATATGCGAAGAAGGAATTTCACTGTGCTGTAATGTATATGTGACAAAAAAAATAAAGGCTTTACTTTACTTTACTTTTGTTTGGGATGAATAACGAGGTGGTTTTAAGTACTTCATAGACTTGGGCACAACATGGGCACGGATTGGTTGTACCCCATGAGCTGGCACACATTTTTTTCCACCCCTGCATGGTTCACTAATCAGTATTAAACCAGATGTCCATATAAGGCATAAATATGCTTATGACTGAATTTAGAGAAAAAAGTCTTCTATTTACTTTCCTTCTACTCTCTACCAGCCATGACCCTTAAAAAACATGCACTGAAATTTAGACGGTTTTGATCTGGTTTTTGGTTCTCGTGCATAAAAATAGGACATGAAAGTGAGTCGGACATGGAAACACTGCGAGGCGCATCTGTGTGTAAACCATGCAGGATTCGGACTCTGGCTCCAGAACAATGGCTACCCTCTTGGAAATAAAGGCTCAGCTGGAAAGCTGATGGGTTTGAACCCTTGTGTGTCTTGCCTTGGTCTTCTAAACGATACACAAATAGGACTGGGGAAAAGAATTTCAGCTGCACAGGGAGCCCCAGAGATGTCTCTCCTGTTTGCTCTGGCCTGCCAAGTAACGTCTCGAGGAATCAGCGAGAGCCCTGTAAATCCTCCCGTGGTGTGCCACTTCTGTTAAGCGTAACCATTTGCTGTCTGAGACCGAGACTAGGATGGCACCTTAGGGAGTTTTAACCTCAAAGTCCAGTCGTCTAGCTCCTGCATTCCTCCTGGACAAGGTTTTAATCATGTTCGCGTTCTCTGTGATTGATGACCGGTTTATCGTAGCGAGAGGTGGGGGGGGGGGGGGGGGGGGGGATTATAAATGTCCTGCTCCTTTTACTTTGGAATGCGCACTCCTACATATTCATGCAGGACTGAAATTTGGGCCAGCCGCTTCAGGAAAGGCAAAAAGAGTTGGCGGCTGTTAGTAACGCGATGTTTTTTGAGAAGATGAAGCGACGTAATTGAAGGAAAGAGACACTTCTTCACAGATAACAGAGCACCGTGTGGGTGTACGCTCTTTTGGCCTCTCGTCTCACGGACTCAAGGCTGTTTGTGAAAGATAGCCGGATGACTGTCTCATAGAAACAGAAGGAACGGAAACCTAAATTGATTGAAGGGGATCGTTGCATAGCTCTTGAACTCTGGCACCAGTGGGGGGGAAAATATGTCCACCTTTATGGTCTGAGACGATCCGGACAACGTTAGGTTTGTAAATAAATCCAACCTATTATCTATTTCCAGGTTTTTGTGCTGCTGTTACTGCTAGTAATAAACAGACTCATGCTTGTGCGATGGCGTCCAGTCGGGAGGACTGTCTAGAAAAATATAACGATAGCTGGGGTTAGGGTTGAGCTTTATATTCATCACATCACAATGACAAACAAATATATATATATATATTTTTTAAACCCTACAAGGGGCGTTTAAGTCAAACCGGGACTTGTGATGACATTTCTTGTGAATGAAGGCATAAAGCGATGACATTTACAGAAGACGAGACCAGGCGATGAGACTCTTAGCCGCAGTAAGACATTTGAGCGGTGCGAAGGTTTTAAAGAAGGACGTGCGTCCGGAAAAGACGATCCCACCCGAGGTGGCTCGGAGCCCACTGCAGTCGTTCCAGTTAACACTGAGCGAGTGGAAAATCGACGGATAACATATAACATATCAGACGAGACGCATCTGTCTGTGGGAACTGAGCACATAATCGTTCACCAACACCACTTGCCCCGGCGTTATGTTTTTGTTTTTTGTTTTTTGCTTTTTCATGCAGTTCCTGTTACAGCCAATGTGGTGCTGTTGCATTCGGTTTCAAAAATAAAAATCCACTTTTTTGTTGTTGATAGGATTTAACTGTCACATTAAGATGCAGATTAGCTTAGCACTTGTATATCGGTCACTACATGCTTTATGTACAGTGGTCTGAGTTGAACCGACTTTCCATAAAGTCTAGTATGTAAAAAATTAATTTTTAACTTCGTGTATATGTCTAATTGCAGGCTCATTAAGACAAGATGTCCTCTTCCTGGTCTAACTCGAGCTCTGAAGTGAGGAACCATAAAGAGAAAAGTTCTTCTAATTGGCTGTTTGGTTGTGTTAGTGAATAAAACATTCTGAAACTGGTTTTATGCGGTACACAATCCTACGGCTCTTGTTCAAACTCGCGAAGGAAGCTGCAGCGTCTTTTTTTCCCCCCCTCTCTTTACACTGCTATCCCAAACATGCTTCCCATTCCTGGATTGATCAGAACATCTGGAAGCACCCACCTCTGCTGCTAATCCGCTCAGACGTTGATGAGGCTTCTTGTTAACATCTGGTTACAGCGATAAGCCGTCATGTAGCCACATTCGCATGTTTGCGATAATGATGATTCTACTTCTGTGCACATGTGGGCTTCAGAGAAATGTAGTTTAACAAAAATAACACACATGTCATCATTTTGAAAGGGTGACCTACTGATACAAAAAAAAAAAAAAAAAAAAACGCACACAAATTATTCTTTTTTTTATCACCCAGATAAAGAGAAATTTCCGAAATGTGCGAAAGGTTATCTGTCACGTCATCAGGAACATCGTAAGCTGTTTACCATCCTATTTAAGAACATTCTTCTTTCCGGAGAACTAGATCGCTGCTTTTTCTGAAGAAAAAGAAAACAGGCAAAAATCTTGGCTTGTGCTTGAAAAGCTCGGGGGTCAGCCAGAGTGCTGCAGGACTTCTCTTCCTATTCACCATGGCTTTCGTGGCTCCTGCTGCAGTTTCCCTTCAGGCAACACTCCCGCTAAAATAAGTTTTTCTCCCCTCAGGTGACATCGTCTTTCTCTGAGCTGTCTCTTTGTCTCATCTAATCTAGCTTTTTCCTTTGTTCTCTACAGACTCGTACATCTGTCTTACGCTAGAAGGAAACACATTGTGCACTTTATGGTTAGACAGACATATAACCGTGTGTTTGTTCCTGCTTGTAGTTTGTATCTCGTAGCTGTTTTTAAATTGAGTTTTACTTCTGTGGCTTTTGTCCGTCTCGCCTTCTTATCTCTGATCAGGAAGTTTAGTAGCCAGTTATCTATTAAATACTAAACCGTGTAAAATAAAATGTATACTAATAACGTGTTAAAGACAGACTTTATATTAGCTTTGATTTTTGATTAGCAGCACAAGCTAACTGTACTAGCTAGAACATATGCACCGGAGGTACCGTCAAACCCGGACCCTGCGCGTGCAAGGCGATAGTGCTAACCACCAAGCCACCATGCCGGCTAATCTTCTTCCAACTAGTTAAGAAAAACCTGCTGTAAAATGTGCAGCGTGAGCTAAATACACTAGCTACATGCACTCTCCAGAGACAGCGCTGATCTGCTAATTCATTCCAAGCTTTATTTTAATTCATAACATCTCTATGTACATTTGATAAGAGATGGTGAAGGTTATGACAGGATAATAAAATACCATAGTTACAAGTTTACCATTTTCCTTCTGCCTTTTTTACTTTCTTAAATCGAGCAGGAACTAACTTCTATCATTTATATTTACATTTGGAAGACACTCTTATCCAGGTCGGCTTCCCAGTTTTTCTCCCTAATTTAGTCGTGTCCAGTTCCTCCCCGCCACTAGGGGGCTCCACATTAAGACTACTACTACCACTCAGCCGGGAGGGCCGAATAGGTGTTTCCTCCGAACCATGTGACGCCCGCCGTCACCCCTGATTGGCTGTAGAGCCAATGTGATTAATGTGGGTGCACTAAGAACCCCTCATCCCTCCCCTCTGAGAGAGCTCGGCCAATCAGCTCTCTCTAGATCTCCGGCTGTAAGAGGTTACAGCATCACCCGGGAATCGAACCCAACGGGCTCGCGAAAAGTACTTTTTAAATATTTGAGGTATTGTACAATGTTCGAGCACCAACACTGCCGAGGTGCCTTTGAGCAAGGTTCTCACCCTCAACTGCTCGGATACAATTGTGTGTCTGGCTGGCACCCCGAGTGTAAGAAACTGCCATAGAAATAACAGATACTCTCTCCAAGCGTACTGGGTATTCGTCATCCAATGGATGGCACGCCCCCTTTTCCTTGCTGCATCACAGCTACTGTATAAACGTTGCCATCTGCATAGGTATCCTCTACATGCTGTGGCTTCTTCTGACCTTTTAAAAACATGCCTGTACAATTGGCTACCCTAGATTGCTCCTAGCTGTAAATGTTTGTGCTTAATGATGTGCCAGTTTCCCATCCGGGATGGATAATGTGTATTCATAGGCGCCTCTTAGATTGTTCTCCAGTTGCTTTCTAATGGAATGCATCTGGCTCCCTTTTTTTTTTTTATAGGAGCTGAAAAAGAAGCATGGTTCACATTGCGCTTTGAGCCACCTTTCATGCATGAGAGATCTGTACAAACACAGATTATATAGGCTATAAATAGACACTACCCATAATGCCGTGTTTCACAGCGAGCCTTCGCAAAGTCATAAATTCAGTTATGATGCATCTCGAGATACAAGTAATTCATCATGTTCAAACATTCGAACTACTTGAACATTTGATCGATGTGGGCGACAGATCTCGTGTCTTCATTCTTTCTTTTTTTTTTTTCCCCAGCATCGTTTGTAAAGACACTGCCGTCCTTTGTGTGCATTAATTTCATCTGCCAGCAGCAGTTTGGGGCTCTGCCCAGAACGATTGTAGAAATTATTAGTGTTTATGCAGAGTGTAAATGTTTCTCTACACATTATTTGGTACTCTCAATTTATTTAAAAATGCTATACCTTACTGCAATGTATAAATAAAGTTTTTATTATTATTATTATTATTATTATTATTATTATTATTACAAGCAGGACACAGAATATTACAATCGGTTTCTTCTGTATAACATTTTTGTGTTCTCCTATGAATCTGTATCAGGCTTGTGTGTTATAGAATTTTTTTTCCAGCTTGTGAATTACCATTTAAAAAAAAAAGAAAGAAAAAAGGTAAATGATTAAAACGGGCATTTTTATCATTTTGGGTTTGATAGGAAAGGAAAGTCAGACAGGGAGTGATGATATTGCCAGCTGAGAAGTAATTGCAGCGGCAAGCGTAATATCTCAGCTGCACTCGGGATTTTTTAAAATGTAATATTATTTAAATAAATTAATTCATTCATTTAAAAAAACTGAACACTTATTATTTTTTTTTTTACGTATAAAATCCTTTTATAATTCAGTTGACTGAAATGTATATGGTTGATGTTGATCTGCTGCTATGGTAGTTTATGACCATCGATCATCATTTTACTGCCTGAATATTTAAGCAATACTTAACGTATTTACTTGTTTATTATTGAATTTATATGTTCATACATTTGTACATATTGTTTTTTATTCTGCTTTGTAACAATGTCCATTGTTAAAAGCACTATATTAATATATAATATATTTAATTGAACTGAATTTGGGTTAAAAAAATTATTTTAACATGCAAAGATTTTCCTGGATGTTAACCAAAAAATGTAAATAGTCACGTGACTAAGGGCTCGTTAAAACATTCGTGTCACAAACACGGCAGACGCAGATGAGATTCTTTAATCCCATAGGATATCAGTTTATAAGATGGACATCACTTGATTTTCATGTACTCATAATATAAATGTGTTATAAATATAAAGTCTCTTTGAGAATGTATGGGATTAGAGGGAAAGGGGCGGGGCTGGTGGGCGGCGTCAGTTAATAACGGAGCGTTCTAAACACTTATGCGAATCATTGTGGATTCAGGAGAGACATCTTGAGTCCGTCGACGTACAACAGCATCGCACCTGAGTCCTACTGACCAAAGTCCTACTGGCTGGAATATAATGCCATTCGCGCTAATTAATTCTCAATCCCAGCAGTTTACTCTTTGCTGAGGCAGGATTTAGAGATCAGAGCGTTCTCTCCAAACCGTGCTCGAGACCGAAAAGCGCAGATTCGATTTCAAAAGCATGAACACACGTACTGTAGAAACCCTAGAGCTTAAATGTACTTATTCTACGTTACACAATAACGGGGCTGTCTTTGTGTTTCTCACTCAAACACATGACTTATTTCAGGATTTCATGACTGTGGGATTTAGTTTAATTTCCATGGTTTTAGATATCGCGCTGCAGACAGGAACGACGTACGCTGTACACTTAATCACTTTTTTTTCAAGGATTATCTTACATGCATCTTTGTAACTCAAGCCTCCGATTCACCATTATGTCTCGTACATCAAAGGGAAGATTTTGATACATTTATCACAGATGTCGTGAAATTAATTATCATCACCGGTGAGTGTATCAGTATCCTTTAAATCCCTCGAGCACTGCAGTCTGAATAGCAGTCTGTTCCTACCTAAGGGTTGCCACCATGAAAGAGTGTGTGTGTGTGTGTGTGTGTGTGTGTGTGTGTGTGTGTGTGTGTGTGTGTGTGTGTGTGTGTGCGCATGACATTTCACATGGATCGTCTTGTAAAAATACACACTTGGTATTGTAATTTGGTTTTCTTTGCACCTGTCACGGGTTTGGCTTTATTACGTACTTTATTAACACCGTGTCTGCTCACGGGGATTCTTTTCATCTTCCAGATCTCGAGCTTTATGAATCTCATTCTGACATCCTCGTAAGCCTTTACTACATGATTCATGCTCGAACCTTCCAAATACATCCTCACACAGGTTATTTCTCACTCAGGCAAGGACCCAATCTGAGAGGTTGGTGTGTGTATGTGTGTAAATATGAAAGGACAGAGTGAATGCACCGATAGGAAAACAGGCGCAAATATCCAGCGTGCCGGTTTGAGTCAAGTGGCGTTACTAAAAGCAAAATCACCTTAACGGGATTGATTGCAGGTTCCTTTGACGGAGCGGGAACTCGGGAGCAGCAGGGTATCCGCAGTATCCGATCGATCCTGGATGCGGCTCCGTTTCCGGCCCTTTTGTGAACGACTAGTTTACGCTGTTATATAAAGCGAGAGTGTTGTGGGCGGGGAAGAAAGTGATTGTTGGTGTAAATAAGCGGAGATTTTAGGATGAATGACGTACTGTAGGAAATTGAGCTGGCATAATGTAGAAGAAGAGCGGGAGTGATAGAGGAAGGGAGGGAGGGAGGGAGGGAGGGTGAGGTTCTCTTAGCCCAGACTGCAGTGTGCTGAGCTAAGCATGCTGCAGGAGCGTACAGAACCACGATATGGGTGTGCAACTGGGGATCGGTGGTTACGCTTTTACTCCAGTCCGCTCAGTCACTCCGGGTAATTTCTCTAATCCGCCCTTTTCGGATGAGTTTCAACAGACCTGTTTTATCAGCCCTCTCATGACTCGTCCTTGTTTTTCCTGTCTCTTCCTGTATCGGATGTACGACCCGAACCCCCGGTGTAACATAACATCGTCGGTGCTTTATCCCGGCCTTCACGGGGCAGGAGTCTAGACTGCACCGTGCCTCGTCATTCTTGGCAAGGAGTCGGCCTTTCTGCTCTGGAGGGGGCTGCCGGACTGCTGCAGTGGAATTTTAATACCCTACTGACATCAATCAGCTTGAACGAAGCCAGCCTCGGTCATCCTGTGCTTCCAGCGTGCTCTGCCGACGTCTGTCTTTCTCGACACGCATGTAAAGGATTCATATTTGACAGCAAGACGTTTTTTTTTTGTTTTTTTTTTGTTTTAAGAAAAATTTAACCTCGTTAAACATGTAACAGGGGTCTAAATCTCTAAATGTCTCTAAATGTCCATGTTTTGGTCCAGATTCCTGTTCAGGAATGGAACGTGGTGTTGTGCTTTTCTGCACAGCACGGTGTAAAGAGAGGTTATTTGAGTTAATGTATTCTTAATAAAGCCAGACTAATCAGGTATAAGATATTTCTTGATATCGTTGAGGCTGTAACGGTGGACTGAAAGCTTATGAAAAAATTAACCTCCTTTTAATATTCATCCTTACATTTTCATACATTTCCTTAGTTTGGCACCCTGTATTAAAAACAACCTAAACTTCATTATTGACTCATTTATCATTAACAATGGTAAGATCGAACAAAAGTTACATTAATACATTTAATATAGGTAACGTACAAAAAAAAAAAAAAAATGGATGTCTGTATTGTCCACTGACACTAATGGTGTTTTTTTTATTTTTTTTTTATTCTACTGTACCTTCTACCTCGAACAGTACATTAGGTCGTTTGCTGAAATTGCTCTCTTTAGCTCTGCAGCATTACCCAACATCAGCCATGACATATTTTGAAATAACCTAATATTTAGATGATTGCCTAGCCTTCGAGAGTGCTTGGACTCCTTGCACATTACTGTCCTTTTTTTTTTTTTCCCAAACAAACAGCATAGTTATTATTTTCTCAAGTCACTGAAAGCCCACGTTTTTTTTTTTTTTTTCGACCCGCGTAACGTTTTCCCAGGATGTGCATTTGCAAGAAACGACTCATCTTACTGAATGAAACGGTTCTCTGAATAACAGAGAAGTTGAATGCAAGCTTTAAAAAGAGCCAAGATCCAAATCACAGTCCTAACAAGACAAAACCAGGAAGCGGTCCAAAATCCAAAACACAAGAAACAGGAAGCAGAGCACAAAACAACAAAGCCTGTTAATCGTTCACAGACCTGATGGGTTCTTCTCTTTCCTTAACTGTGGTTCCTCATTTCCTCTCCTTGCATTTTTAACCCCTTCCTCTGTGAGCATGAGGCAATGATGACAAGCGTGAGATACACGGACTGAGGAACTGACAGCACATGTTTAAGACTATATTTTTCTTGGCAGAAAGTCACGTTTAAAGTGACGGAACTCACTGACGGCCATCCGGCATGATTCAGAAACTGAACGAGCATTTTTCCGGGAATAGAAACCGTAATCGTCTTAAAAGATTCCTTTTAAAATCTCTGCTGCAGTTATTTAATACGCATACGTTTTTCATTTTATTTCTTAGCTCCAGCCTGCAATGATTTTGATTTGCGATGTGATTTCAATCAGTGTTCAGTTCCTGATTCCAGCCGACCACATCGTTCTCGGTTTATTATCAGCCCAGAGAGCATATTTAAGCTTCTGGCCAGGTGCCCTGTGTCACATACGTCCATTACGCCAAAAGAACAATTCATTAGCATCTAAGTCATAGAGACGACAGGAAAAACACAAGCTATTTGTATATATATATATATATATATATATATATATATATATATATATATATATATATATTGTTACCATATAAGGAATCGGGAAGAGGCATGGGAAAGTTCACGTACTTATATAAACCCTTACAGACACAGTCGAACACAGACAGAAAAAAGCGCTATCCGCCCCTTCCACATGCGTGAGCTCCAGTTCAGCATTTTAACACATGCAGCTTACACTATAACACGTCATAACGTTAGCTTCAGTTCACAGCTGAAAAACAACGTAAAATTTAACCTGCTATAAACATAAAACAAAGATGCGTTCGGATGATTAGAGAAAGTGAGCCTGATAGTTTTGTGCCGCTCAGCCTAGCTACCGTTCTGACTAAAAACAGGGCAGTGGTGGCTCAGAGGGCCTGAGTTACTGATCGGAAGATCGGCGGTTCGATTCCCAGCTCAGCCAGGTTGCCATTGTTGGGCCCTTGAGCGAGGCCCTTAACCCTAACTGCTCCAGGGGCGCTGTACCATGGCTGACCCTGCGCTCTGACCCCAGTTACGCTGGGATATGCGAAGAAGGAATTTCACTGTGCTGTAATGTATATGTGACAAAAAAATAAAGGCTTTACTTTACTTTTTTACTTTACTTTAAAATTAAAACTATTTGACTATTAATTATTTAATATTTATAAGTAGAGACAATCTACTGAGTCGACAATAGCGTTTGACAAACTATTAATCCTAATCTTTATACTAGATTTTAGTCATGCCATAATGTCATTGAATTCCTGATTCTGATTGGTCAGAGGTCAATTATTATTATTATTATTATTATTATTATTATTTCATTCATTTTTATCCCAGTACATTCCAATAGGTTTATATTAATGCACACATCCTAATATATCCTTTTTTTTTTTTTTTTTTTTTTAGTAACAACTCACCCAGCAGTTTGTATGGTAGGTCTGGAAATGTTTAAAAATAGCTCTGTTTTTATCAGTTTTCAGTGTCAGCACTTTGTGAAGTAAAGGTGGAACTTTTTGTAAAGTTTTCTGACATCTTCAGCACCGGTTTTACTCTGGAGAGGGAACAACAAATTATATATCTGTTATAATGTGAATCACAATAGCGTGCTCCACCAGTAGCTATAAGCGAATTGTGAAGATGTTCTGCTCGTAAACGTTGCACGTCACCTCTCATGTCTCATTAATTATCATAAAACGAAGGATGCAACATAACAGCATAATTGCCCTCTTAATCAAGTTACACTTTAAATGAGATTATCGCTTAGTAAGCCGACTCTTCTCCACATGCCTCGGGAACGGCTTGCAGGCTGCTCGGGGCGCTGAGTGTTCTGCATATGATTTACCCCCCCCCCCCCCCCGACTGGAGGAGATTTGTTCTGCAAGAGTGTTGCAGGGATCGTGATCTCTGCAGTGTGTTAGAGAGAAATCTTTCTGACGGACTGACTCCGCTCCGTGCTGCAGACCTGTCAGAGATTTTACTGCTGCAGATAGAACGTCTCCGAAAGTTGCTTCTAAACTGCAGTACATTACGGTGCAGAGCCAAAGCAGGCGCGTGTTGCAGAGCGCTGACGTTTAGTTCTATCGGTTACATAACCGTGCATTGTACTGCTAAGCTAAGAGCGCTTCTTGAAAACATGAATTATGTCCATGACAGACATAATTTAGCAGAGGCCATGATGAAAAGCCTTGCTTGGCAGACATCTTGGAAACTTTGCGTCTCACATTTTTTCAGCATTTTTTTTTCTTTTTCTGTTTCCTTATGTTTTTGCTCTCAGCTGCAGACGAATAAACATACTGGAATTTATGAACTGTCGTTTCTTATTTTCTGTTTTCAGCATGTAATATAGGCAGTGATTGCACAGAATGCCATATGCTGAGGAAATTCAATACATCGCCGCCTCTTGTTTTACATATCACGCATCATAAATTCAGACATATTCAGACGAATTTCGCAATATAAGGACTAGAGCAGAACGCGCAATGCTGTCGTGATTCAGTTTCACGTCATTATGATGTTCGTTTTAACTTTATGTGTTGTGTGTGTTTTCGATACCCGCCTCTATCTCTTTCAGCCTGGCAAGCGTCCATTTAGAGTCCAAACAAAACCCCTGCTTTTATTAAAATCCATCTAAACCGCTGTGCCTGTGCCCAAGAAACAAATCAGCGCCAGGATCCTGCAGAAAAAAAAAAGTCTGCTGAGTCAAACCCTGGCACCTACTCCATCAGGACACACCATGCCTGCGGTTGCTACTCCGGTGTCTTCAGAGATGTTAATTTTTTTTTTTTTTTTTTCTATGGTTGTCATCCATATGTAGACCAGCCTGTATTTTCTATTAGCCCTCTAATACACATAGGTTTCCACCACAAGCCCATTTGTCTGCGGGTTCGACATGCTGTTTTCTGCCTAAGACAGATGGCTAGTCAGTATTCAGCGTGAAATGGTGGACCAAATTTTGTTTGCTTCTCATATGCGCCGCGTCGTTTCAGTGTTTCAGTCGTTGACACTGGGGAAATTCAGAGGGAGCGTTTGGCTTGAGGTTCCGCTCGTAACTCTTTCTGAATATAAGATCTACGTACTGTATGTACATAGGGCTGATGATTCAGGTGCCTGTACAGGAAGAATTTTTATGAAAGAAAATGCTTGGAAAGAAAAAAAACTATTTAGTTTAGCACTGAACTGTAGGATTTCCGCAGCTCTTCAGTGCAGTGTTGGGTAGTGACTAGCTACAACTAGTGGCACGACTAGCTAAACTAGCATAGCATTTAACTAGCATTTTCAGTTAGTTAAAAATGTAGCTTTTTCAGTAACAAGGACCTTTTTGTTCTCTAAGTGGGTGTGAAGTGTGAAGAAATGAATCCAATGTTCAAACAATTGTATCAGTCCAAACCAAATGCATTACTTCTGATGACTGAATTTTCATAGCTAGCACATACTTGTCTAAAAATAAATATATATATATATAAAAAAAAACATGGCTAAAACAGACTCATAAAAAAAAAACTAAAACAAGCTATTTTTTTCTTTTGCAGAACCAAAAAAAATTTTTTTTAATTGTGTAAATTATTTTCCATCCATTAAAAATAAATAGCTCACTAGCTAGCTTGTAGCTAACAACAAACTGAGCCAAGAGCTAAACTAAGCTAAACTGAATTAAGATTTGTTTCAGATTGCTTCTTAAGAGTGGTTTAGAAATATAACTTATCTTCCTATCTGAAACATTTCTACTGTGTTTCCTGTATTTGACAAAGTAGCCTAAGTGTAAATAGCTATTTATTCATTGTAAAGTAGCTTGTTGGGATAACTAGCTACTTTAATAAAAGAGTAGTTTGAGTGTAGCTTAGCTGTTTTGTACTCTATCATAAGCAGATTGTAGTGTGATGGACAATTTTTACGTGGCTAGTAAAGAATAAAACATGCTAATTTCATACTCCTACAATTTCTGCTAACTGATACTTTGCTAATAAAACTGTGACACATCTCTGTCGCCAGATGACTAAAGTCACATCATAATAGACTGGTATTTGTGTTTTATGATGTTTCACTTAATTAAACCTTCTGTGAATGCCGTGACCTTATTCGGGGTCTCGTAAATTGTGAAGACAGCGAGTGAACAGATGTATCCTGCGCCACAATCCTGAGCAATGAGGTGGTGAGCGGGCTGACCCGCGGGCTGCTGTGTTCTCGGTCCTGCTTTGTGCTCTGTCTTTGTCTTTCACTCCACCTCTTTAACACATCTGCCGGGGCCGCTTCACTGAATCTGAATTGATAGAGCTGGTGTGACCCTTCCTGACCTCAGCTTCAGGCAGTAACAGATGGACACGAGGACGTGCCACCTGACTGAAAAGACACGAGTGATAGGACTGTTTTGCTATTCTTAGCACTACCTGCAATAAATTGCCTAGAATGTTTTGTATTTAAAAGAAACCAGGCATTTGAATTGTTTAAGGTTTAGGTAATAGGTTTAGGTAAGGCTTAGTAATTATGCTTCCAGCTGTTTGTTTTGCAGTGGCAATTGTGAATATCATGCTGGATTTTTAGGGATTATACAGTAATGTAAAAAACTTTCTCCCGTCAAGGGGTCACCACAGCAGACCATCCGATCTGCACAAACAACTTGGCACAGGTTTTATACCAGATGCCCTCCCTGACTCAACCTTCCCATTTTTCTAAACTACTGCACACTTGGTACCAGTAGCTGGGTAGTATGGGGCCGACGACATGGCTCGAATTATCCTCAGATCAACAACCTAGAGCCTTAGCTGCCTGAGCCACCGCTCCCTAGATTATACAGAAATATGAAGTTAACAATTTTTTTTTTAAGCATAATGGTACATTATTAGTCTAATCCTTTTACAAATCAGTTAATCACTAATTTCCACATGAATTACATTTTTTACTCTTGATCTCAAAGCAAGCAAATACAGTGTCCTTAATCTTTAGTCTTATCATTAAATGGTAAAGTGTTACTGTATAATTGTATTCATTATTTGTAAAGTGTTACATTTGACACTTCGTTGAAGACCCTTTAATCTTTTTGAGTTAAAAAAAATATTCACCTCGTTTGTGCATTTTTGACTTTTTTTTTACTAGTTGTTGCATCTCTAATAAATATTCTAACCGATATTAACCAAATACTTTTCTAATGTTAGCGAAGTCAAAAAGAAAGCAATTATTATGAAATTATAAAACGCAAAACAGTCCGGTTGAGTTCTTGTGAGACTGTAGGAAGTGGGCGGGGCTTCCAGTCAGCATCAGTCCATATCAGAGAATTCTGAACACCTGCTCAAATTATTCCACATTCAATTGTTGATTGATTGACTTGCTTGCTGTTTTATTAAATCAGACTTTCTTGCGTTGGCAAGTCTGGTAATATAATAACAATATAATCAGTCTAAGAGAGAGATAGCATGGCAGTGTAACATCATATTATAGAGGTAACTAAACCGTAAAGCCTAGATAGCCTTTGGGTTCGGGTCCGGGTTCATTAGTGAGATTAATTTTGCGTGCCGAGAACGTGGCGACGTTATAAAGACCTGTAAGGGGGGAAAAAAAGTCTTTTAAGATGTAAAAAAGACATCCTCTTCATGCTCTTCAGTCTTTTGCCCGGCCTAATGATTCATCTTAGGGCTATTTTAATGTGAGTGGATGTAACATCCGTGAGGATATTTTCTGAATCGTTGACCTCGAGACTGCCTTCTAGAACACTTATATTTCCAGCAGGATGCGGGTTGTAAGCATCATCGAACGAACGCGCCGCTCGCTGATTACCTCTTCACACTTCCCTCGAGTGTTGCTGTTTGCAGACGCAGTAGTGGGTAGCGCTGGTGAGAGCAATTGAGCAAGCAAATTGTGTTCTACAGACCGTAACTAGTGCCATCGCTGATTTTCATCACATCTCGAACCTCTTGATAAAGATAACACGACGTCCTGTCTCACACCCTGTCAGACCGCCGTTTCGCCGCTTTTCTGACCACTATCGCCACTGATGCGTAAATCTGAACGCGGTTGACTTCTTGCTGTGATTATTTCTGATCGCTTGGTTAAATAAGGGTGGGAACAGATCGTTTCTCGTGTTATTCTTCTGGCCATTTCTCATGGCTCGTGTCCACCAGTAAATTGTTGCCGAGCCTGCCGTTCTGCAGACTTGCCGCTGAAAGACTTGGCAGATTCTGCGTGTACAAGAAGCCTGCAGTCTGCCTGTCAGACATTTTGGGCCAAGTTCTCTGCATCCTCCAGAGTTAATAGAATCAACCGTTTAGCACATCTCATTCCTAAAGATGCAGCATGCTTATATATATATATATATATATATATATATATATATATATATATATATATATAATGTGAATGTACAGTATATTACTGGTGTAACATAATAACACAGTCCGGATATGTTTAATGCTTTGAGTGGCTGTATGTTCCAGATGCCCTAACCTGGAATGTGATATTTTGACTTCTCATTACTTAGAATTTCCTTATTTCAAGATATTGTCTTGTTATTTGGACTTAATAAGTCACTAGCATATGCTGCTATCTCATTGCTGTTTGTTGTGTTGACTTAGTAACTATTTCAAGATGTTATCTTGTTTTGTCTTAGTAACTCAGAATTTCTACATATTATCTTGTTTTGAGTGAGTAACTTATTATTTCCAGATAATATCTTGTTTTAACTTCTCAGTATTTCCAAATATCATCTGGTTGTTGTTGTTGTTGTTTTTTAAAACTAATTAACTATTTCAGGATAATGTCTTGTTTTGACTGAATAACTCATTTTTTGTGTATTTAGTTTTTACTTTGCAACTATTTTAAGATATTATCTTGTTTTGACTTTATGTTAAAATACCTTGTTTGAACTTTGTCACTCATAATAGTTTTATTGACCTAGAAAGTCAGTAATCTGGAATATTATCTCATTATTTCAACTAAGTAGCCCTTTATTCTGTCTCATTAACTTGACACAGTAGTTCAATAATTTCACTTAGCAAATCATTATGTCGGTATATTATAAACTAAATGTTTTGACTGACAACATTGAAATGAACATTATAAAAAACGAGAGATTATCTTATGATAAAATATTAGTCGACATATAACGTTTTTCCCACACACACTGGTTCACAGGAAATGTGTTGTGCAATGTGGTCTTTGTTTTTCTCTCAAGCCTCATATCTGACCACTTGCTCACGCCAGCAGAAAGTGAGTAAAAAAGTAAAACTCGGCCAGTTGTGCAACTTTTCTGCTGCATCCTGCCTTTGAATTAAATAATGACTGACCACCATAAAACTGGAGCAAAAGACGTTTGTCAGATGTAAATCTGTCAGCATATTTGCTTTAGTTAACAGACGGTGCTGTATAATCTAGTAGAATCCCAGTTCATTTAATACTGCGCTGTTATTTAGTATTACATCATCAGGGCAATACCGTATTGGGTTTATTTACTGGTTCTTTATGAGCATAGAAACTATAGACCTAATCATTTAGTATTGAAGTAATGATTGTAAAATTATGCCGCCTGTACTGATATGCTGGATAATAATAATAAAAAGAAGAAGAATAGTAATAATAATAGAAGTAGTAGTAATTAAAAAAATAATAATATATAATAACTGCTTTGATCTTTTTTTTTTCTTAATTAAAAATATATTTAAAAAAATCTGGCTTAGAGTTTGGGTTGGTAATAACTGCTTTAATCTTAATTTTTTATTTAAAATGTATTTATTTTTTAAATCTGTAATTTTTTATGAAAAAAAGTACATTTAGAAAATTAAATTTTAAAAAAGTTTAAAAGTTTTCATTTTTTGAAAATGTAAAAAAAAAAAAAATACAAGTAAAATTTTTTTAATAAAGTATCATCAAACGGTATTTTTAGACACCTCACTCCAAAAGACACATTTGTTCTGCTAAGCTTTTACCTCATTTTTATATTTTTATTTAGCCAATGTTATCTGTAATGTATTGCACATAAGTCTCTGATTTTGCATAATTCTGTTTTACTCTTCTCATGACCATACATTTATTTTTGTTAGATTTTGCTGAATATTACTTTTTTTTATTATCATTTTTTATTTTTCTATTTGTATGTGTAATTAATATTTGGTCTTGGATTATTATTATTATTTTTTTTTTTTGGATTTTTTCCCGATTTTCTCCCTAATTTAGTCGTGTCCAATTCCTCCCCGTCACTAGGCTCCCACATTAAGGCTACTACTACCACTCAGCCGGGAGGGCCGAAGACTATCACGTGTTTCCTCCGAACCACGTGACGCCAGCCGACCGCATCTTTTCGAACTGCTCGCTCGCGCACCGTTGGGGGCGGCGTAACACACTCGGAGGACAGCGCTATCCGCTCCCTCCGTTGCGCGAGCTCACAGACGCCCCTGACTGGCTGTAGAGCCGTGATTAATGTGGGAGCACTAAGTACCTCTCATCCCTCCCCTCTGAGAGAGCTCGGCCAATCAGCTCTCTCTAGACCTCCGGCTGCGAGAGGTTACAGCACAACCCGGGATTCGAACTAGCGATCTCCGGATGATTGGTCTTGGATTATTATTATTATTATTATTATTATTATTAACAGTAGTCGTAGTATTAATTGTAGAAATGCCTTTACGAGCTACGCTATGATATTTTCATCATGAATAGCTTGTGTGAACGCAGTGACATTTCCTGCATCCTGAGCACACTAACAAACACCAGGAAGAAGAGCACATGGTGTAAAAAATGCATTTTGTTGCCAGATTAATTAAAGATGACAAAGACTAATCTCTCAGATTTCATATCCAGGGGCTTGTGGGAACCCTTAGGCCTGGTTTTTAGTCATTTTAGTGAATCATTAAGCTGATGTCTGGGAGTCACATGGACTCTGAGTGCAGCATTAGAGAAAACGGCAGTTCTGTACCTTCCCTGGAGACATGCTGTATGAAGCTGGTTCGAGGTGGAAATTGGGCAGTTGCAGAGCAATTACTGTTGGAAAAGATTTGTCAAAGCTGCCTTGAAATGGGGTGACTCGAGAGGAAGATTTGACCTCAGCCACAGATGAAGTGATTACCCCCGAAACGAAGGCTGGTGTTAAAACCGTCTCATCTGATAGCGTGAAGTGGTGAGAGGAATCAGGAGAGGCGTGAGAGGAGAGAGGGGTTATGATGAGACGTCGACTCGTCCTCATTAGAAGATGGTGGGAGATGAAAATGTGTTTTAGACACACACACACACACACACACACACACACACACACACACACACACTTCTTCTGTGCATTCTATGATTTGATTGTCTCTGATCAGGGATGTTGCTGTGGCTGAGATGCAGATTTGCAAGTTCATCTTTATAATTATTTTTACATGTACCAGGTGAAAGCACATAGAGATTACAATACATACAATAACACTATTTGTATGTGTTCAGTGCTCAAAATATTCTTACCTGTATTCAGATTTAAACAAAGTGGGTGCTGACTGTTTTTTTTTTTTAAATCCCGCTCACTCAGGTATTATTTTTGCTTATACCTGCCTACGATATTTTTTTTTAACAAATGTAATTGGTTCTTTTTCCAAAAACAAACCAGTAGGCTAATTAAAAGCCATGCAACTCTTATCAGACAAATTCTACACAAACGCATTGTGCCGCACTACATGTTCGTCTTTGGTTGTTTCGTGAGCTAGAAACTGTGTAGTATTTAAAAAAAAAAAAAAAAAAACTACAGCGGCAACTTTATTTTATTTTCTATTTTTTTGCAATTACCCCCCCTCATCTTGTTCATATCTGTATTTGTGTTTGTTTACACCACATCAACGCTTCTCTCTAAAAAACATATTCATATCGAGCTACATTCCTAGTGCTTCCACAGAGATCCATCACATGCTAATTCGTTCCCGCAAGAGTGGTCTAGGCGAGTATGAAAACACAATTTGTGCATAAACAAGACGAATTAATGAAGAACTGAAAAAGAAGTATGAAAGTCATAAATGTTATCCTAGATACTTTCCTAAAAGTAAAGTAGACCAGGGATGTTTTGTAGGCGTCTAGGTAGAATCGAGAGCTTACGTTATGCACATACAGTATACGGACCTTACAAAGGGACATGTCAGGCACCTTGAGGTTGAAGACCTGAGCTAGCGTGTAGGTGTATAGTTTTGAACAGGTGGCGATGATAATGTGGTGGGTAGATGTTTGACACCTGGAATGCAAAGCTAGTCTTGGGTTTGCGTCTTGCTGGCAACAGGAAGCCAGTGAAGTGATCTCAGTAGGAGGGTCACATGAAAGAACATTTGAAGGTTATGGACCAGGCGAGCAATAGAATCCTAACTGAGATATTGGGTATAAAGATAGATGAGCAAGCAGAGACCGAGTCAGAGCTTGTATAAGATATCGATATTCTTATTCTAAAATGGTGTAAACGGAAAGCATGATCTGGTGTTTGATGTTAGGTCAAAAAGTATGAAAGTCCATTGTTTAGAATCACACCAGGATGCTTAGCCATGTATGCTAGATGGACTGTAAAGGTGTCAGTTGGTGATGGTGATGGTAATGGTGGAGAGATATGGTAGGTAGTCTAGTTTTGTCAAGCTTGATTTTCAGATGATGGATCCTCCACCATGGAGAGCTGATTTTTTGAGGCTTGAGCCAAGAAACCTGATCACTGAGTGATTTAGAATACAAGGTGAGCAAGTTTGAACCCGGTACTAACCCCTGAGGGACTCCTGCAGGAAGATTGTGAGGTGGTGAAATGGAACCGATGCTATGTGGTATATTCGATTCTGCAGGTGTGATAAGAACCAGTACAGAATGTAGCTCCCAATGTTTCTGTGATTTATAATCTCAAGGAGATTAGACATGGCAAGGAGGATGAGGGAAATGACTGTTTTTGCCTTGTAATCAAACTGGTTATCATCCATGAGGTCGATTAGGTGAAGGCATGTTTTGCTTGTCCAGAGCAAATAGGAATAGGTGTGTGTGTGGGGGGGGGGGGTCTGTTGTTATCAGGTATGTTTCAAAAGCAGAGTTGCCACATAATGATGTTAGAAGAATGGATGGTTAGCCATGCTTGTTGGATGGACCGTAATGGTGTCAGTCAGGAATGAGGTGGGTACAATAGTTTGATCAAGGTTGAATTTCTGATGATGGATCCTCCTGGAGAGATATGAGAAATGTGGTCTGATAACTTCTAGGAGATCTTGTCACTGAGCTGAGTGATTTAGTATACTGTACAAGGATCAGGTACTACAATGGCCAGGATTGAAGATAAGAACAAGATTGCTTTATAGTCATAGGTTGATAATTCCAGTGACGTACAGCGCAGAGTTGCTCGAAGTTATTTTGAGAAGATTGAAAGGTAATGGGTCAAAGCCAGCAGGTTGTTGAACAGTTTCCACCACAGCTGGATGGATGACCAAAGGATGCCGGAATGTCAGAGCGGTAAGATGTGCCTTTTTCCACGGCACCATGTATACTTTACAACACAGCGGTCTACAATTAATAGCTCTTTGCCCTCAATACTTACCAAAGTCCCTTTACGCGTCTTTGAGAGTCTGTTAAGTTGAATGGACACGTTGCCATTTGGAATAGCGAACAGCAGTGCACTGGTTGTGCTCTCACTTGTTGGCTAAATGTCACTCTGCAAGAGCTCGTCTCAGAGGCCTTCGCTGGTCATATGGAGAAGGCCGTGTCCTGAAAGCTTTCTCACCTCCTTCCTGGAACTCAATACAGTCTCCTCTAAAAAGGAGGAGAACACAAAGTCTCTGTAAAGCACTACTTGCCTCAGAGAGTGCTTACATGCCTGCACTGCAGGAGGGGGAACAGAGACCACAATGGTTCCACTGAGAGCGAGAAGCAAAAGAAAAAGCAAAAGCATGTCGGTTTTCCTTCTCCATGCCTCATTCTCCTGTCACAGATATTAATTACAGTAACAGCCCACACTCCTGTGATGTGATCAACTGAGATCCTGGTTAGGGAAATTCCAATTGCTTTGGAAGGAGGATATATCTGGTTTATCCAGAATTCTGTAGAATCTTCGTCCATGGAAAATGTTTTGTTTTTGTGATTGTTTGTAATTTTTTTTTTTACTTTTTTATTATTAGAATAGGGAACAGTTGGTTTCTGCCTTGTCAGCTACTTGAAGGTTGGCCAGTCCTCCATCTGAGGGCTCTAATTGAGAGTGGTGGCGTTGTTATGAATGTTATGGTGACTTGAATTTCATTACCCAGTAATTACTCACAAGAAGTACAGAACTGTCCATCACTTTTTTTTCTTTTCTTTTTTTTTTCTGTTCAAATTCACGTAGGAAGTGTAGTTACTTTCATCCTCTAATGCTAGGGGATTTCTACTTTAAATTTTTAGCCAACCTTACCTTATTATTCCTTTCGTATCTTCATCCATCCCAAAGAGAAGCCGCATTTGCCATGCAGTAGCCCTATATTGCATCATCTTTATCACATGCTTATATCGCCTAAGCAGTCACAATATAATATGTGTACTAAAGCAAGTTCTTAGGCAATGACATCACCACCACATTACTCAGACCATGCCTGGTCTTCTGGGAAGGACAAATGAGTGAAGTGTGGAAAATAAAATGACCTACATGCCTGATGTCATTTACTTGGGAGACATTATGATGAACGTTTCATGGTTTCACTGTGGTTTCTGAGAGCGAGATGGTCCACTTCTGCATGTCCATTTATTCTTCAGAGCTACAGGTGAAAAAGAGGTTTTTTTCTAGATAGTTGAGCACAAACTATGTTTATGTGTTTTCCTAGAATCGCTGTGACCTTTCCAGTTATTGCTCTATGCGTTTAGAATTTAACCACTGATGGTTTCAACAGATGGCCAGTTATTCATGTAAATGCAATGACACTATATTTGCATCTGTATCTGTATTCATCTATAAATCAAAAGTGAGCATGGCCTAACCTGTAATGTTTTTTAATTTTTTATTTTTCATTTGATTAAAAATGAACCCTACCACTCTCAGCATGCTCTGTAAATTAATTCTGTTCCTCAACCTCAGCTAGCCTGAGTCTCCATTAATGGGGGGTAATTTAACCCCAGTGATCGTGACCAGGAAGTTACTAAGGATGCTGTAAATACATCCAGTGGGACGTGCACATGCACCATCTTAACAAATATGTTCTTTCTTAGTCCAGCAAACTTCATATCTGACAGAATATGAATAAAAATCTGCTAGTGCGACTACGATCCCAGTCTCAGTGCAAGCCTCTACACTCAACCAGATGTTCTGTGAACCTTTCTGGCAAGCTTTCCTATCTATGTTTATAATAGTTTATTCATTCTTGTACAAATTAGTATTTAATTAATTGTTAACTATATTTGAGCAATTTTAAGGGTCTTCCATGAATACAGTGAGCCACCAAAACTCTGCCAGCTGACATAAAGAGGACAGAAATCAATCCCTTTGAAAGGTTATAGTATTAGGTACGATCTAATCCCTTGTAATTGGGTTGAACCTCAGTGTGAGCTCTGAGAACCAGAACATTGTGTTTTGCCAGTTTGCACAGCTCGATAGAAGCTTTATTGTCCCAAAACGTGATTATCCTCACTCTAAAATGGGAGTAATTTCATCTGAAGTCTTCCACGTAGATTTCACGGTGGGAGTCTGAACTTGCCGAGGCGAAAAAGTGGTCACACTTTAGCTTTTTTGACAGGCCCTTGGCAACCGGTGCAGAGGCACGGTTTTGTTTGCGGCTCTCTTCCCCAGACTTTATTTACAGCTGACCATCTGCTGTCGGCATGGCCGCGCCATGTTGCGTATGTTCAGCGGTCAGTTCTAGTGAGGTCACAGAAGCTGGAGAAGGAGCGTCTCCCGTTGGTAGAAATGCTTACTGCAGCGTGAAAACAAACAACAAATGGAAGAAATTATGTAAAGTGTGGACAGCTTGCACAGGGAGCGGTATGATTTTAAGAACACTAGTTACTGTATATCTGCAGCTGCCGGAATGGCATATCATTCGCAAATTAGAAATCCAGTATAGAGTTACAGAGCTATCTTGAGTGGGATGTTTGTTTGGGGGTTTAAGGAAGTAAAGAATGATAAAGATTTGGCGGGATGAAGGAAGATAATGGAGCAAACACAGTTGTTAGTGATAAAGACAAATAGTTCTGTAGCCTAAAATCAGCCATCTGAAAGATTTGCGCAGTGAGTGCGAATAGCAAAGATCGTATAGAGAAACGGTACTTAAGTACGGTAGACGTAACGGTACTATGCAAACGTTTAAATTAAATATCACAGTATGAAAGCTAAAATGCTAGTAAAAGTACTAAATAGACAGTAAAAATGCTAAAGAACGGTAGAAAAGTATCTATATGTAAAAATACTCCAGTATGTAATGACTGATTTTGGTGAATTGCTAGCTAACTGTTACAGGAGCTGAGTCATGCTAACTCAGACTCAAAATTACCTCAGAATTTGTCATGCTGGCTAGCTCACGTTGATGAAAGCTTTTGGAATTAATGCTAATTTGGGCTAAATTATTATTAAAAACAAACTTAACTAGCAGGCATTTTTATAGACCTAAGTTAAAGTAAAAGTCCTAACTAGCTAGTTTAACAAGCTAATTTATAAAACATACAGTAACTAGCTAGCTAATGCAACTAACTAAATTACAAATCTTAGAAAGTGAATTTACCCAATTTGACTTTGATGGCTAATTGTAAAGGCTGGTGTAATTTTTTTTCACAGCGGAGGGGAAATAAGATGCCGCTTTCTGTATTAATCAGTAACTTGACTTAATTAGCAAAAGTTTGAGATTTGTACTTAAGTACTTTGAAGTTCAAAATTATGTTGTTTGAGGTGAAAAGTATGTTTTTTTTTTTTATTGGAAAAAGTTTCTCCAGGAAGAGTAATCTTTGATTAAAATAGAAAGTACGATTACTCAAGTATTTCCCATTTCTTGATAGCAGGACTTAATAATAATAATAATAATAATAATAATAATAATGGTAATGATAATAATTATAATACTCAGCAATCAGCCCTAATGACGTCTGATTATCTTTTAATCTTCACTTTACCTTCATCACTAGGATATGTTCCCTCTGCAAACCCCTGACTATACTATAACCCTGTCTCTGAGTTATTTATTTATTTATTTTTAACACTGTAACTGTAGTCAGATATTAAGATGTTTAACTTCCTTTTATTTGCCAAGCAAACGGAAAATGAACATTCAGAATTCCTCCTCGGTGATACTGTAGCTCTGGTCATTAAGGCTGGAAAAGCTACGGGAAGCCTTCGGAGATGATTATTTTCCATCTGCCGAATGCGAAGAGAAGAGCCGGTGCATAGCGAAGTCGGAACAAGACCACGGGGACTGAAATAGCTCGGCTGACTGACTCCGCTAGTGATGTGACAGGAGGGCTGAGAAAAAACAGAAGCTGGAAATAGAAACGGTGCGATCTTTACACGACTCGAGAACGAGCTTCAGCCTGCTTTGTCGATTCACAAGGTTATGACTTCGCCTCGTGCGTTCTGCAGTGTCTCAAATTTAATATGGGCTTCAATGGAGTATGTAAAGCACAGTATTTATGCCAAGCAGGCATTTGTAGACACACACTCGGTTAGCCTTTCATTCAGTTTCATGCACAGTTTGGTTAACAAGGATGCTGCTACTGCTGCTGCTGCTGCTGCTAATGTAAGAATTATAACTCAGGTTTGCCAGAATGTACTTTTTGTAGTCCTTTTCAGATTCTTTAAAGCAGACAGCATCAGGCCTGGGTCTCCCATAGAAATCTTTCTTTACTTTCTCTCTTTTTATAGTCACAGCTGCAGCGATCTAAAAAGGCTCAAGACTAGAATTAGATATTCATCTCCGTCCAGATGACTCCACATAAGTGTCACGATTTGAATGGTTTCAAGTGGATTGCTTTTGTTACCCCGTCTTTCCTTTCTAAATAGATTTATTCAAAGCATTGAGTTTGAGCTTCTCAAACAGCCACGGAACTTGAGGCTCTAATCATAGACGGTCTTGTAGAGTGAAATTATTTTTAAGTACATCCTGTAGCTAAATGAGAAATGCATGTGTGTGTGTGTGTGTGTGTGCAGGTTAATAAGTTGTAGTTATAGTCTGACGTAGCATTTGCTGTAGCATTTGATTTTTCTTACGCCAAACTGGATATGGCACGTACAGTACTGTATGTCACCCCACGAGGCAGAGTGTGACCTGTTTGTGTGTGTATGTGGGATGTCTACACTTAATTATACATGCTCACTGGCAGAGGTGGGAGGAAACTGATTACATGTACTTTGGTACTGTACTTACAGTAAGTACATATTCCCCATATCTGTACATTTTATTAGATACTTTTTACTTTTACTCCGCTGAAAAGTACGGCAAATGTCTGTACCTCTACTTCATTACCTAAGCACAGTGGTGTGTAGTATTTGAAACAGGAATTTAAAGAGGGAATAGTCAGTCACCTGCTGCCTATCGTGTGTAATTGCATGACTTGCCTATTCTTCGAGACTTGGCTAATAACACAGCAGGTCTTTGCAAATAGAAGCGGAGATGATTCATAAGCAGCGAGAGATTTTCTTTTGCTATAAAAAAAAGGCTGCTGTGAGCCTAGTGTATATATACTTAAGTAAATTTGAAAATGAGTACTTGTATACTTTCACTCAAGTCCGTAAGTAAATCAATGACTTCTACTTTTACTTGAGCAATATTTGCACTACAGAATCTCTACTTTTACTAAAGTACAGGGTTTGTGTACTTGGCCCACCTCTGCTCACTGGCCACTTTTACTTGAATACATATATACACTTTAAAGGTTCCATATTTTACTATTTCTTTAACCAGGTCTCAGAGCTCCCCCAAAGGGTTTCTGTTAATTCTGCAGCACTCCTCAGAAATACTCCTCAGATCATCCATTTTCTCATACTACAAACTTCTTTGTTACTCCATCTTCAAATGCAATGTTTCAGTGTCCATGCAAACAAGCTATTGCAGAGTCACGCCCTGCCAGAGAACAGCAACAACCCAGGGCATGGGCTCTTCTTATATGAGGTCACATAAAAAATATAACTGGCTTTTTTAAACCTCAGCCTATAAAAAATGGAAAAACGACAAAAGTAGGGGATTTTTTTTTATGTTCTTGTTTGTAGACACACACTAGAGAATCATCAGAATGTCTTAAAATGGTTAAATGTGAGTTTTGTGTACAAGAGGTCCGCTTTAATGTGCCTGTTTAATCTCATCATTAGTGTTTTTTCATCTCTTTAATCTCTAAGCAAATTGCATTTTTGCAATTTCTGAATCTGAATTTCAACCAGATTTTCCAGTGAACCTTTCGGCTTAGCTTTTTATTCTTTTTAAATGATAATAAATGCGCTTCTTATTTTTGTATCCGTATTAGTACCCATGTTAATAATCTCATATTAGGTTCCATCCCTAATAGACTGAAATGTGTTCGCTATCCCACACCCAAAAACATCCCCCACACAGGCAGACGTATTGCTTTTCCTGAAGGCCACAGATGTCCGAACTGCTCACTCTGACCTGCGGTTCTCTGGAGACCTTGAAAAAAGGCTAAGACGATCTTTTAGCTGTGAAAGCTGATATCCAACAAGAGTCCTCGCATCTGTGATCACCTGGGTCTCCAGTCCCCTTCTGCCCACTCACCCAATCACTCCCAGACCCGAAGTTGCTCGTCCTGCAGGGTGTAATCACCGCAATTAGTCGTAATCACTCCTTAACCTGGTCGAACATCACTTGAGATAATGAGTATGACTATCTCAGCATGGGTGGTGTGTATGTGCAATCATGGCTCTATTTATTGACACCTAATGCATTTGCACAGGCTTTTATTTTGCTTCAGAACGCTCTTGCTAAGTCTTTGCTCTAGCCGTGACTATATATGGGTACTTTCCCTGCTCCCCGACTTAATTCCCCGAACATTCTTACTCATCACACATTCCCAGACCAAAGAAACGCTATTCGACACTCCCTATCCCTCGCTCCATCCTAACGTTCCCTGAAACTTGTGCACCAGATGCTTGCTGACAAAGCAAAGGGAAGTGATTTCATTTTTTTTTTTTTTTTCTGAAAGCCTCGAGGGTGACGTAATCTGACCAGTATGACCCTTCTTCTTTCACCTCCAGCCGTGACGAAAGGGTTTGTGCTCGCCGGAGCCGGGAAATGATTTTCCTTGTAGGGAAGGGAGAAGCACTGATTAGTCTTGGGGAGGCATTAGGACACATTACGGTCGTAAGGCCTCTAGCAATCCTCCTTCGGGCCTGATTCTGATTACATTAGCATTTGCGTTACACTTTGTTTTAACGTCCTCAGACATATTTGAGTCATATTTGCATTTAGAGTCAGATTGTGCAGTACATCAAAGCAACTGTCCATTATACTGTCCAGTACTGTATGGAATAAAAATCTTTTAAAGTGTTTTATTTGTTTAAAAGAACGAAGACCTTGACAAGAGTGACAAATTACACAGCTTATCTTTTTCATTGTGTGCTTAACATTAAGGAATGTCCACAAAATAAATTTGGTTCCTGTTATCACTTGCGATATAGTGTAGCAGCTATAAACATTAGTTCCCTTAGCGATCTATCCCTTTTAAAGAAAATAAGAAAGAAACCAGAAAGCGCAATTCATTGATCCTGAAGATGTCGGAAACCTTAAAAAGTTACAACTTTCGAAGCTTCTGATGCTGGAGACTTATTCCAAAAATGAGAAATACTCTTCCATGCACGTATATTAATATAACATGTAGCTATAAAACGGTCCAAACTGCGCTGTTATAGAGAAAGAATCTACATTTATCGACCAATCGGAATAAAAAAATCAGGCAGTATTATTTTTTAAGAATGCTCCATATGAGAGTCTCAAAGATATGATGCAGTTCAGGAAAAGCCCGACCTGGCTTTGAGCACTGCAAAGGCTCAGCTCACATATGCATCTTCGTCTTAGCATGTTTCGATGGTGTAAAGCAGCGAAGAAATGTGACAGGCGAGAAATCTGAGTTGAAATAATGTCCACGTCTGGCGTGTGTCTGAAAGTCGGGAGCTTAAAAAGAGGCCGTCTCTACGTTCTGACGACATGAGTAGGCTTGTAATTCTCGCTCTGAGCATATGGTTCTTGAGACAATCTGATTCAGACGATTCAAATGCCTGGCAAGTGCTCTTTATGTCAGGAACTTTGAGTCTACATTTTATCAGATTGTCTGCATTCCTTTTCGACAGCTCTGAGATGGAACAGCAGTCCAAAATTTTTCAGACAAAAAAAAAAAAAAAAGCTGGAAAGCATCTGGCCGGATTTACGCTATTGTGTTCGACACATCCGAAAACCTTCGAACATTTTTTTCAAACCAGGCTTCCTCTCCTCTACAGGGGGCAAATAATTTTTACTTTGGTTAATGATTTGACATGGTCGATTACTTCTAAACGATATATAAAATCATATAATTCCAAATGAAGATTTTAAACAAAAAACACACATTTAAATCTCAAATTAAATATACAGTGGAACCTTGGATTGCGAGTAACGCGGTTTGCGAGTGTTCCGCAAGACGAGCAAAGATTTTTAATACATTTTGACTTGCAAATGAGCAAGTCTTGGTTTACGAGTGCCAAGTATCATGTATCACGCATGCGTTTCTTGTTTTGACACCGAGCTAAGCCAATGATTTTTCTCTCTCTTACGCTGCGGAATTGTGGGTAATCGTCTCCCCTGCTGGGTCTTAGTGCGCGTCTCTTACTGGTATAATCAACGTCTCCCACTCTGTTTCAGCGTGTCTCCTAATTGTGTGCGCGTGCGTAATTTGACACCGACACACACACACCGACACACACATACACACACTCTCGCCTTTACACCCAGCTCCCCGGCTTCACACACACATACAGACACACACTCTCTGCTCTACACAGAAACTCTGCTCTGTCGCGATTCTTTTCAAAGGTAAAGTGCTGGTTCATTAGTTTTTTGTTTTTTTTAACTTTACAGCAGCGATTCCGTTAGTATGCGCTCACGCGAGTGTCATTAGAGAGATTTCTTTTTTTTCCCATTAAAACAGTATTTCTGTTGTGTGCGTCTTTGTTGTGAAACTTAAAAAGCGAGGTGGAGCGAGGGAGGAGGAGTTTTACTGTGTAAGACGAGGTGAGGGAAGCGGCTAATTCCACACACACACACCCACGTACACACAAATACATGGCGCCTACGCACACAAACGGAAACACTTATCTGTCGGGTTTTATTTTTCTTTTTTTTTTAAAGGTAAAGTGCAAGTTAATATTTTCATTTTTACTTTATATATTGTATTAATTATTATTATTTTTTTTTTTTGGGGGGGGCTGTGGAACAAATAATTTGGGTTTTCATTATTTCTTATGGGAAAATTAGATTTGGTTTGCGAGTGTTTTGGAAATGAGCCCACTTCAGGAATGAATTATGCTCATAATCCAAGATTCCAGTGTACATTAGGCTAAAGGTGATGCATCAAGGAGTCAGAGGGAATGGTAGCAAAATGGAGTGACACCTACCGTAGAGGAACTACTCAGGTATCGTTCTAGCTACTTAAACTTAAATGACTTTATAGCAAGTAACAATATCTCAAATCTATTCAAATTCAGTATATTCAGGTGGTCAGCTGACTTCATTTTATTGCCACATAACGTTGCTGAGTCTCGACCTGAGCGACCGAAGCAACCCCAGATCATAACACTGTCTCCAGAGGCTTGTACAGTGGACACTATGCATGATGGGAGCATCGCTTCATGCGCTTCCCTTCTTACCCTGACACGCCCATCACTCTGCAATAGGCTCAATCTGGACTCATCAGGTCACATGACCTAAATCTAATCTTTATGCTCCCTAACAAACTGAAGGCTTTTTGTCTGATGCGTCTCACTAACAAGTGCTTTTCTTATAGACAAAAAAAAACAGCCACAGCTGTTTAGTCATCACATTTTGTGTGTATGGAAATGCAATAATTTTTTTTTTACCATGCAGCTTCACCACGTGTTAAAGTAATCTCAATTTCTTTCACAAAGTTGATGGTTCAGCACTAGCCTGCCAAGTTGTGATAATGGCTTAAAGGATTCGTAACCCAGTTCTGATAGTTTCGAAGCTCCTTAGTGGTGATCTTTGCTTGATGCAGTCCATTAATTTGACTCTTCTGAAATGGTGACCTTTTTTCTGACCAGGCAGTGTGTGTGTGTATATATATATAGAGTATAACTGTATGGCCATGGCTAGGAACATTGCAGCCGATCAGCCGTAAATGTTCTCATCTGTGTCTTGAATATTTAATAATCTTGACAATTCACAGTTGAAATCACAGCCCCAGTGTTCAGTATGCATACGGTTCATACGGTTTCACACAGCCACAGCTGGCTGTTTCCACACCTCCTGAAATCCTTGTCATTGCCTGTAATTGCATCAGAGCCATTTTAGGTACAGTGGTGTAAAAGAACCCTATTCCCTCATGTATATGGTGTGGAAGACGTGTGTGTTTGTGTGTGTATGCGGTGGTCTTCGGGCCTTCGTTGCCATGACAGCAAGGAGGTACATGCTCATCAATGGGTGTGTGTGAGCCGAGTCTGTGCTTGTGTGTGGTCCACGAAAAACAAAGTAATGGAAGCCTGTCAAAGTCTGAGCCGAGAGAATGGGTTCAGTGTGATGCATTTTTTTTAATGGCCTCTCGGCCATTCAGCTTAAAGGATGGGAAGGTTTGGCGATGGTGGCTTTGTGAGGAGAGGTTTTCGGTTTCTACCCCTTTTGGGGTTTTTATAAAGGATAGGGGGGCTGTGATCACCATTCTGAGCTGCTCTTGTGTTCATAATGCACCCAGTGTGTCCCTATTGAGTGCTCAATATTCCGGGAACTGTAGCCAAACCTGTGCAGAAGAGCAGGAGCCGAACAACAGCAAAAACAACTGTCATCCCCATACAGATATAAACAGACTGACACACACTCACAGAGGCCTTACATAGCCAAAGCTGACCTGCTAATGTTGGAAAAGAGGGCAGTGGTTCATGTTGAAAGTGGGCCAAACTTCTCAGGACACTCCACTGATCTCAGGAGGCAACGCTGTGCATGTTAATTAATTACTTCAGCGAAAGTATTGTAGTTATATTTTACATAGAATAACAATTCTTATCTATTTAGCAGTAATATATATATATACATATATATATATATATATATATATATATATATATATATATATATATATATATATATATATATTCAAGGGTCCAACAGCGGCAACACGGTGATCTCAGGTCCAACAGCGGCAACACGGTGACCTCCTGGTCAGCAGTCCAACACCTCAACCAATGAGCCCCCCAAAGCCTAGCGAAGACTAGCTAAAAAAACAAGCTAACAACCTGTAAACTGATAGTAACGTTTGTCACAGGTTTAGAATCTTCATTTCAATTAACACCTCCAGCAGGACATTGTGGTTGTCAATGTGAATTTGGCAGCATTACGGACATTGGGACAACATTGGGTATTGGGTTGTTTTTTAAACTTAGAATGGTTTTGATGAAACGACGTCAGAACAACGTTGATTTCATGACAGTAGGATAACGTTGAACGCCATAAAAAAGAACTTCACCAGATCTCATTCAACATTATCTCATTGTCGTTTTATCAATATCATTCAAATTTTTCATCTGGACATTGGTAAGTCAGTGGTAGGTTTCTTGCGTGTTATGCGGAAGGCCCGGGTTCAATTCCCACCCAATGTCTAAACCCCAGCCAGTGGATGTAGTGCCGGTCCCAAGCATGGATAAAAATGGGAGGGTAGCGTCAGGAAGGTCATCTGGTGTAAAACCTGTGTCGAGGTTGTTGTGCAGAGCAGAGTGGATGGTCCACTGTCATGAACAGCCGATAGACCAACTTTCAACTAGGTAAGAAAAAAACCAGGATGTTGAAGATTCCCAGTAGAAAAGAGAAGTTTAATGCAGCATAACAGCAACAAAGTACATGAAGCAGTTCACAGTCTCTTGTAAATAGGATTTGTCTTATATACAATATACCAAAAGCAATTGTAATGAAGATCTATCGATCGCCTTCTTTTGAATGATGCTGATCACATCTTCTTTGGGTGGTTTTTGTTGCTCTAGGTGAAATCGCGCCTACTGTATTATTTACATATTACTGAGACCGTAAAAAAACATAAAGGACAGGGAAAAAAAAAACACAGGCTGATTTTCGATGGTCCACTGTCTTACCCAGCTGTAGAAGATAGACTGTCACTCTGCTAGTAAGATTTACATCTTGCTGCAATCTGAATGGATTGTCCCTATGAGGATTGAGTGGAGTTTGGGGCGGGGCAGTCTGTCATTTCTTACAAATACAGTGTTGTCCTGATGGTGAATGCCATTGCGACATCTTAACAACCAAATTACAACCATTTTCCGGCATTATTATCTTGTTTGGGCTATAAAGCTGACACAACGTTTAACGTCTCAGACTTCGCTGACGCTTTCAAACTACAAGACTAACAAAAACCCGCTATCCTGTGGCTTTGTTTCGAGTCCAACTATTAGTAAAATATGAAACTATTTCATTTCACAGTTTTTGCTGCCCAGACCAAGACCACTCCTAAGTGCACAGTCTCTCTAGAGTCTCTCTCCTGGATTCTCTGGAATCTTTTTTTCACTTTTGTAGAAGTTTAGCTGAGACGTAACTGTACCCCTTCCCAGAGCAAGCAAGCTCCTGTACGATCTGCCTCCGCAACCCCCGTCCTGTGAGATGACCCCGAAAGCAGGAAAATGTGACAGATGTTTTTTTGTACGCTGGGCTTTTGAAGAGTGCGCGTCCATCGTCTGGTGATGCACTCATGCTTTTACGAGGCACACACACACATACACACACACTGCACCCTGTTGTGTACGTTTGTATGGAGCGCTTTGAAGCATCACAGTGGAAAGATCATAGCGAGTTGTGCGAACACACTCCCGCGTGCTATTAGACAGACCGACAGACTGAGAGACAAACAGACAGACCCCCAGGTCTGGTATTGCCATGGTAACGGCAGGGCTGCTGTTGGTTACCCTGGTGACAGGCCATGGGGGGTGGAGGAGAGGGCTTGTCCTAACATGTGATGTAAGTGAGGAGCAGAAAGCAAGGGAGACAGGAGACGGGGAATTGTGTCAGTGTGTGTGTGTATACGTGTGTGGCTCCCTGCGGTGATTCTGGCATAGATCCTCTCCCAGCAGGCTAATGGGACAGTCCGGCACACGGAAGCAGATGTCCATTGTAGTGTTTTTGAAAGCTTACGTCGCTTTCTGTTTTGTCGTTCCTCTGTTTTGTCCTTCCCCTTCCCCCTTTCCTATTTCTGTGTTTCTTTTAATGCAATAGGTGGGGCTTCCGATCATGAATAAGTCAATCATTTTTGGATCGCACCAATGAATGAAGGTTTTTATTTTAGCCCAGATGAATCATCCTGAATTATTAATATCTCAATTCGGGCATTGAGGGATAACCAGCAAGGTTTGGGAGCGTTCCAGTCATGAGGAGAGCGAAAACAATAATGAAAGAAGAGCTGCTGTTTTGGTTCGAATGCTAGAATTGTAACATCTATCAATTCTTTTGTCACGCGTCGTCCTATAGACAGCTGTCAGCTTCAGAGTTGTGTGAGAACCAGATGGCCCAGACCTCTTTGTTCTTCCTCTGTCTCTTTGTTTCTCTCTGTTTGCCCTCCACCAGCACAATCAATACTTCCTGTCCTATCCTCTTTCCCTTGCCTATGAGACCATGTTAATTTTAGAACACACTCTCTGGTTAAAAAAATCACGTCCTAACGTTGTTTTGGAATACACAAAGACTCAGTGGGTGTTTTGTTCCAGCAGGTTTTTTTTTTTTTCATATATCAGAGAAGATTTGACAGATGATACTAAAAATAATTATTCTCTTAAACAAGAGTGCAAGTAGCTACCTGATCAGCGTCTGACATTTGCTGAGTCACGAAACAGTGCTCACACTAGGTACAGATCTCTTCGTACCATGCCCAAGTGCTTTCGCTCCCTCATCTCCTCTGCTAGTCAGCTTTCACATTAGTAACGCTGTTCAGCACCCGAGTACACTGGTACCTCATCATATGGGTTTAATCCGTACCCGGGGCGAGTTCTTAAGGGGACATTTCGTATTGCAAAACACATTTTCCCATAGGAAATAATGTAAATGGGGATAATCCGTTCCAGCCACTCAAAAATATCAAAAATATTATTAGGACCTACATTATGGTGCTAGTCTTTACTAAATCTTGGACAAAATGCAAAATACCCCACAAAACATTATGTAAACATTGCACTTGACTTTCTACTGACAGTTTTCAAGCGGCTCCCGCACGTACACACAACTTGACTGGCGCTCGATTCGGCTCGTCTGTTCGCTCGCTGATATGCCGAGGCAAATTTCTTACAAAATTTCATACTACAAAGATCAATTATGTCATTTGTTATTTTTTACTTATCAATTATTGACAGCAACGGAACAACTGCGAGACAATTTGCGCCTTACGTTATAGCAGCTGTAAACAATCTTTCCCTCACCACTTCTCTTTTTTTTTCCCTCTCCAAATGAACGAGGCAAAAACATGCAGCTTGTCCTGACCTTTACAAAGCACTGCCAATTTAGACTCCTTCCACAGATTTTCCACAAACATCTCCTTATCTTAAAACTTAATCAACCATATCAACAATTCTAAATTTTTTTAGTGTTCAATAACAAGTTGTTTTTTTTAGAATATCTCTTTACTTTTCATATATTATTTTTTTCCATCTTCCATCAACATCCATTGTTTTTTTTTTCTTCCCCAGACCGCTAAACTCAGCAATGCTTTAATTAATATATGCAGTCCATGATTGTGTGCATGCAGGGGTGTTTATCCGGCGTCCCTGATTGCATCGGCTCATGTCTGCTTCGAAATATTCACAAGATAGCAATACCTGATGGAAAGCACAAGAGAATTTACATCTTTAATTCTGTTAAAAATTCTGTTAACACAGGTCTCAGAGCTTCCTCAATGTGCGCATGTGTGTTGATTCTCCAGCTGAAATGCTCCTCATTCGTCCCTCAGACAGCGTGTGTTTCACTCCTCTTTCAAACACGCTGTTTCTGTGTCTATGTAAATGAGCTCCTGCTGAGCCACGCCTCCGAGAAACATCAGAGCTAAGCAACAAGCTGGGTGAAGGGGATCTTCTTATATGAAGTCACATTAATGGGCTGTTTACACCCGGGCCAGTACCACATAGGAAAAAGGACAAAACGCAAGGAACGTCTGATTTTCAAACAGAATAGAAAACGTATCATAAAATACTTTTATTTGGAACCTTTGAGAACAAGCTGACTTGCTAACTGCTAGGATTGCTTTGTCATGTTTTATTCTCACTGCTTGGCTTCGTTATTCAAACAGCTGGCCGGCAGCCATGATGGACTGCGTTCCAGCTACTGTACTCGTTTCATACAGCTACTCCACACATTCCCATCTCTCTTTTTGAAACACATGCTAGTGTTTCCTTTAATTAGGCCCTGCTTCTAGTGTGAAACTCTAATACGCTACATCATCAAAAGCATGCTTAAGCAATGCACAGATTTTTACAACTACCTCCCTCTCTCTGCAAAACCAAAAGTTCAGGTGGTAGAGTCAGAGCTGATCCACGTAGAGTTGTGTATTTCAGGCTTAGTTAAATGTGCACAGGAATGATCTGTATTTTGTGGTTTACTCACCGAGCTTGAAGAGATGCTGTCAGCAAAACACATTTGAAAACACACAGCATTTATAGAGCTAATCGCATGTTTCTAAATCGCAAACAAAAATAGGTTCTGCATGTAACTAGTTGGTCATGTCTTTGCTGCTTAAAACACAGAAGCTTGTCTTAGTAGTAAAGCCATGTAAAGTTGAGCGTAAACTGAAGCTGAGTAACTCTGAGTTGACTTAAAGTGCAGTGTCAAGGTCAAAACTTATTGGTTGCATGGTGCCAAATTCATCGCTGCCCAGTGTGTGGCTGCTCATTGTGTTGTGCCCAATCTGTTGTTATCCAATGTGTTGGTGCCTAATGCGTCATTATGTCGCTTAAAGTGCAATGTCAAGGCATCACAGCCTAATGTGTTGCTGCCCAATGTGTCTGTACACAATGTAAGGCTACCCAATGTGTCATGGCCCAACATGTTGCCCAATGTGTGAATTTAATAGCAGAGCCTAGCATTAAATGCTGCCCAGTGCATCTGTAACCAGTATGTTTCTACCCAGTGCATGGATGCCCAATGGGTAGCTACCCAATGTGTTGCAGCCCAATCTGTCATTGTCCAATGTGTTGGCACCTGATGAGTTATTGTTTCGCGTAAAGTGCAGTGTCAAGGCATCAAAGCCTAATGCGTTGCTGCCCAATGTGTATCTACCCAATGTGTTGCTGCCCAATGTGTCTGTGCACAATGTAAGGCTACCTAATGTGTCATGGCCCAACATGTTGCCCAATGTGTGATTTTAACAGCAGAGCCCAGCATTAAATGCTGCGTAGTGCATCTGTAACCAGTATGTTTCTACCCAGTGCATGGCTGTCCAATGTGTAGCTACCCAATGTGTCACTGCCCAATGTGTCATTGCCCAATGTGTTGCAGCCCAATCTGTCATTGCCCAATGTGTTGGCGCCTGATGTGTTATTGTGTCGCTTAAAGTGCAGTGTCAAGGCATCAAAGCCTAATGTGTTGCTGCCCAATGTGTCTGTGCACAATGTAAGGCTACCTAATGTGTCATGGCCCAACATGTTGTCCAATGTGTGATTTTAACAGCAGAGCCTAGCATTAAATGCTGCCCAGTGCATCTGTAACCAGTATGTTTCTACCCAGTGCATGGCTGTCCAATGTGTAGCTACCCAATATGTTGCTGCCCAATCTTGTCATTGTCCACTGTGTTGGCGCCTGATGTGTCATTGTGTGCTACCCAATTTGTTGCTGCCCAATGTGGTGTTGCCCATTGTGAGGCTACACAATGTGTCCATGGCCAACATGTTGTTACCCAATGTGTGATTTTAACAGCAGAGTCTAGCACTACATGCTGCTGCCCAGTCTCTGAAGGCAAAGTACCACTTTTTTCATGAAGAAACAATGACTTTACTAGTAATCTGTAGGTTGCCATGTAGGTGTGTTGCATGATTCTGTGTTAAGGTTGAAGGAGAAGTTAGATCACGTTAGCTCCGCCCCTTGTACTTCTGGATCTGCACCCAGGATTGTCTCAAGCTTCCTCAATGTGTTATTTCTTTTACTAGTGTTTGTGTATGAGGGTGGCTCATATCCAAAATTAAATCCAAATATCTAAAAAAAATAAATAAAATAAAAAATTCACTTAGCAGGTGTTTCCATGAATCACATTTAAGATTTCTTTTCCTCTTTTTCTTTCAACTAATAAATACCATATCCGACCAGTGGCAGGATTTAAGTTCTGATCGGCCTGACTACAGGACTGCTTGGACGTATCTTTGAATTAAGACTCCTCCTTGAACTCACCAGTTATTAAATTATTTTATTAAGTGTGTTTGTGCAGCAAAATCTCCAAACCATTCAGAACTTCAAGCCTCCAGGCCAGGAACCGATGCCTATAGTCTCAGTACTGGTACTCGTTGCTCATTTTAAGGAATAGTGAACAGAAACTAAATCGACTTCCTCTTGAAGATGTATTCTGCAACACCACATGACTTCTTGGTGGAAAACGGTCACTACTCAGTGGAATATAATACTTGTTATGGGGAGACAAATGAAAACAATGTCATATGAAACATTTTTGAGGTATTGCATAATATTGAAGACTAAAAAAAGGTTGAATTTTATGTCTGCTAAACTAAAACTGTTAAACATTGACCAGGGAAAGGTATGAAAAATACGTTTTAAAAATTTTAAGGATTAAGTTAAATTATGAACTCAATATCAGCCAGTTTTTTTTAAAATAAAATACATAAATACATAAACTTAGCAGGTATCAAGATATCGACAATCTTAGTACGATATGACCATCTTGGACTTCATTACCCATCAGCACCATCAGACTACAACAGAACACGTGCCCTCATAACCACACTCACCTGTTTTGTGTTTCCCCTTTAATTAAGGTCTCTATTTATGTAGGTTTCTGTATTTAGTCGCTAAGCTTCTTTTGCCTGTAATCTATTGTGTTGGCAGGCACGACACTCTTGCTCCTATTTCATTTATCCTGGTTTGATTTGGTTTAGATTTTTTTTTGTTGATACTCATTATATATGAACATACTATAATATCATTTTATATACAATTAAAAATGTCCTTAGTTGTTTTCTTTGCTTGATCCAGCTCAATAATTTGGCCTTTCTGAAATGGTGCCTTTTTTTTTTTTTATTATAAATTTTTTTTTGTCCAGTGTCATTCCATACTTTTACTTTAAAGTATGTTCACATAGCGTGCGCCGCATGTTCACTAAGCCTGCAGTGCCTCCGTCATAACCACGGCACTGGACAGAAAGCATATTGGCAACTAACACATCTAAAAGTGTAAAATGATTACCGGTTCGCTAATGCTACTCTGTTACAGCCACCTGACAGTTCAACTTCAATTGGCTAAAAGAAATTTCAATTATAGACCTCTACACACTTTTTCAGATCATAAGGTCTTGACACCTCGACGTGCCATGACTTGGCGTGCTAAATATTCGAAATCCTCCTCGTAGCGTGTATTCATGTAAAGAGACTGGAAGTGAAGACTCCATGAGCTGTGACTCAAACACCGCAGGTCACGTCCTTGTCCAAAAAAGAACAACACATGACCAATGACCAGCATGTGACCTCTAACGTTGTGACCTCTAACGTTGTGACCTGTGCAAACAAGCGTTGCGTTTGGTGTTGCTCTGTGTGTGTGAGAGAGAGAGAGAGAGAGAGCACATGTTAAAAGAAGTTGCAAGTAGATAAAAGTTCAGCAGATCTACAAGTACTTCTTCAGATCTCTCATCCAAGCTAACAGCGTCACGGACAAAATCCAATTAATGTGCAAACATTTCCTTATACGGGCCTGGGGAAGGAAAAAGAGAGAGAGAGAAACCTGCTCAGTCTGGGTCAGCTTTCTTTTAATGTAATCAGATGTAGATATTTTAGATTTCCTGGATTCCTCTAGGGAAGGGAAGTCATTTTGCTGACTTGTGCTGTTTATATATGTATACACGCACGCTTCATTGTGACTGTGAATTGGTGTCTAATGGCAGGGTGTGTGTGTGTGTGTGTGTGTCGGGTGTGTGTGTGGATGCCTTGCTAGGCGTTAAATATTTTTATAATTTCATGACCACATGAAATCTAGATTTTTATTCTTAGCATCTTTTTCTCACACTACTACAGTTTGCGTAGACTTGATTTCAGTCTTCTGTTCATGCAGCACCAGAGCGAACGTTCCTGTAGGTGACCTTGAGGGTTGCCTGTTAATTAATGCCATCGGTTGCGTTTCTCTCCCTGTTGGTTCTACGGTTACACGTGCGTTTAGTGTAATGATCAATTCACCAAGCTCCACTCTCCACGATTAAAATGGAGCGTTTTCTTCCCATAGTCATACATGACCTACTTTATGCTTTAACCTTTGATCTTTACATGACACACACACACCAAAAACTAGAAATGGTGTGCCTTTGCCAGATTCCTGCTGTGATCATTTGGACACATTTTGAGATGCTTTTCTGCTCACCGTGGTTACGTAGCCATCCTGTCAGCTCAGAGCAGTCTGCCTGTTCTTCCCTCATCAATGGATGTTTTCAGTTTTTCACACCATTCTGTATAACCTTAATGCATAAACCTCGAGCAATAAAGTTTCAGGACATCGTCAGTTTCTGAAATGCACATTCCACACTGTCTGGGAGCAACAACCATACCAGAGTCACAGTAATTAAAATCACATTTTTTCCTCTTATCCTGATGTTTCACGTGAACGGTAACCGAATTACAATTTCATGCGCTGTGCTGCTGCAACAATAATTGGCTGCATGAAGGACCAGTTGTTCCTATTAAAGTGGTACGTATATCCTTTATTGAGTGTGAATGTGTGCAGATTCTCATACGACACATTTAAGCATGCACTCAAGCACAAAACAAGCCTGGTTTCTCATTAATACGAGTCATATTTTGCATGTGGTTTTGGTTTGCAAGCCTGTAGGCAGTACTTGGGAAATGTTCAATGGCTTTGGATTCCTGGAAAAAACAAAGCAGACAAAAAAAATAAAAAAAACTTTTTTTTTTTTTTTCTTTTTCTTGAGGCCGACAGGACACAGCGAGCCTCTTAGTGACAATCGGATTAACAGATGATTCTCGGGAGAGTGGCGTGGATGACGTGATCACAAATGAATTTCAAACGAGGTTGAATTGAACGGAAGTAATTTCTTGAATTGCCTGTTTAAACGTCCTCCTGCATGTCCCTTTTGGATCCGTGACTCTTGTTTACTCGCACCTCCGTATCCACGGTGTAATTAACAACGAAGAAAGACACAGGGCCGTACTTATTTTCTCCTCACACAACCCGCTTCCTTTTTTGGAGTCCATGGAGCTTTAGAGACTGCAGACTGTTTAGCATGTTAGCATCATTCCCACACTAGAGCACAATGGCAGAGGCCCCCCGCTCGACACTCTGTGCATACCACGCTCTGAGCTCACCGGCGTTCTGAGCTGCATTTCTAGGTCAAGTGAGGCTTTTATGAATAATAAAGAGTCTGGTGGAAAAGAGAATTCTATCACTCCAGTAGAAAACTCTGCCGATGCTAGCCTCTATGTATTTCTCTCACTCGCTAAATTATAAATAATGAAATATATTAATTAATCTGTCACACACTGACCGGCTTGGTCAAGAGCAAAAGTCTTCTTTTTTTTTTCTCATTAACGTGTGTCATTTTCCCCTGTGCTTTTTTTTTTTTTTTTTTTGCATTTAAGAGATGAAAAATTATTCGGTCCCTTATACTACTCTGGAATAATACACTGTGTGTTTTGAAACTTGAACACATTTTTATTTTGCCCTATATAGTACTTACTACAAATCACAAACCATATGAAAATGTGGCTTTGGAACCTACAGAAATATGTTAATTTGCGTTTATTCAGTAATATAGATATTGATGTAGCAGGCTACAAGATGTATTGTATTGTAAACCGCCTTGTCTTATAAACTAGCTAGTTAAATATTGTAAAGTAGCTAGCAAGTTAAGTTTCCGAAAAAATAAAAATTGTTGAATTAAACACCTAGTTTCATATTTTGTTTTGTTTTTAACTTGCTGTAGCTTGATGATTTGTTGCTGCCTAGTTTTGTTTTGTAAATTAGCTTGTTGAACTAGCAAGCTAGGTAAATGTTATAAAATAGCTAGCTAGTTAAGCATTGTGCATTAGCTTGTAAACATAAATAAGCTTGTTAGTGAGTTAGGTAGTGAGAATCTACGATTAATGTCTTTGTCCTTAGTTAGTGAAGTATTTACCTTTTTAAGACTCATTGTTAGCAGGCTAGCTAGTTATGCAAGATCATGCATAATAAATCTCCGCCAGTTTTTAAAAAAATAAAAAGTATACAGTGATACCTCAGCATAAATGTTTTTTTTTATTGAGTTCTTAAGGTGAAAATTTTGTATTGTGAAACGCATTGTCCCATAGGAAATAATGTAAATACAGATAATCCGTTCCAGCCACCTAAAATTATTAACAGCATTACCCATTTTCGACACTATAATCATATTTGTGCAAATAAAAACAATCAAAACATTTATAAAAGACATGTAAATTAAGTAAAATATTAAATAAATAGACGTTAAACCTCACTTAACTTTTCGATTAATTTATAATTCATAATAATTATAAACTGAAAGCAGCTCTCTTTTCTTCTTTCTACCGTTCTTGATAACATGCTGTATTTGGGACCCATGGTGCTATGAAATTTTTTTTTTTTACTGAATGCAAAAAATCCACAAAGATATTTATACTCTCTTCACTCAAGCTTCGTATACCTGAGGCAAATTTCAGTTCTTAAGGTGGAATGTTCATATGTCTAGGTACCACTGTACTTCTTGAATACTTACAAATGTATAAAAATCCTTTTTCCTGCTTCTATACTTTTATTCCAGGCAAATCGTAAATACAGCGTCTTTGTACTTTTTCCACCTTACGTAAACCTTTCACTCAGTGTTTCACCATTTTCTCATGTGCTTGGTTTGGTTTTCTTTTTCGTCTCTTTGTCCTGCTGGATTCTGGCCAAGGCGACAGGCTGGGAATAAGCTAAGGTTGAGTCAGGCCAAGGGCTTGATGGGAACACTCATATTTGGTTTGTGAGTGAGAGTTTCTCCCCGGGGCTACGGCTACTGATCATTAACAAGTTATAGGAGAAACAGCCGGAGTGAGGTGAGGCAAGAAGAACAGATCGATTTAGTACCACAGGGGCGGGTGTTTAGACCCGGCAGACGTCTACAGCTTTATCCCAAGGCTGCGGTGTGGTTGGAAAGGTCACATTAGCACATTTTTTTCCCCATTCTTTGGTGCCTTAATATATTTCTTTTCCTGCATTGACAGGTGATTTCACTGTAGCTGGTAATTAATAACAGAGAAAAAATTCTACTAGTGAAATTCTTAATTCTTCAGTCGATTAGTGATGTGATGTGATGTGATCTATGTCACTGAATGGACATGTTTAATCTTTGTTACTTATTCTCAAACCAGACTAGCAACTACTGCTCATGAGAGGTCTAGCAATCTCAAATGTATGAGGAAATGAGGAACGAGCTCATACCAGCAGAATATCAAACAAGCCCGAAATCACAACTGGTGTACCTGTTTCTGAGTGTTGTGACACCGGTATGATACTATATCCTAAAGCTCCCATTGTGGATCAATATAGTGCATCAATCCTTTCATCCCTCCATCGAAAATCAGTTAAGGAGATCTTATTTCATATTTTTAGTTCTTGGAAAACACTTGAGTTACAGTAAGTGCACTCTAGATGTTTTATATCCTGCCACACAGGGTGTGTGTTTTTTTGTACGGTAGCGCCATTATCAGTATACAGTGTGTTTGTGACTGTGCTCTCATTCTGATTTCCAGACCTTTGCTCGGATGAGAGGGGAAAATGGTTGGCATTAACATTTTAATAATTTTGAAGAGGGTGCAATGCAGGCCCAGAACACGGCCCCGTAATTCAGAAACCGTGTGTTTTGAGTATGAGTGACACCGCTCAGCAGTGTATATGTTGTGTTTTTATGTTGCGGTCGTGTCAATGTCATAAACCTGCTTTAAACAGTAACGTGATGCCACTGTACACACCCTGAATTGTGTAGAAATGATGCAGTCATGCCGCCCAGAGGATCTGGAGATCCGTCATGCGTAATGCTTCCTACCAGTGCATTAGACCTTCTGTTCCTGTGTTTGTTGTGCTGCGTGGCATAGCACCACACTCCTACGCCTCACAGCAATGAGAGGATGAGATCCACAAAAAAACCCATCAAGGCATCAAAGCAGTGCCGTATCCACACTATATCAAATCTGTCATGCTTCTGTCAAATATATTCCTGTCATTATGCTGTAGTGTCCATACAAGCGCTCGTCCTCATCCTACAAACAACGATTCTTAATATCGTCTCTCCCACAGTGCAGACAGTAATGCCATGTTTTTTTTTATTTTTATTATTATTCTTTTTTTTTTCTTTCCCCCCTCTGGGTTAACTACATCCTTGACCTACAATGAACTGTTTTTGGCCTCGTCGGAGAGGCATTTCAAACTAGACATCGCTGTGCTTTTGAGAGATTGATGGAATATGTTGTGTTTAACGAAAGCCGCACAAAATATCAGTGGTTAATTTTCATCATTACAATATTAGTAGTTAGTAAAGCTCAGGAAAAAAACAAAACATGCACAAGCCGTTTAACTATGAAGGATCGTGTATTTTACATGAATAACTAGGGACCTTTTGGTCTGTTTTGGGTGTTTGTGTGGGACTTACTGAATACTGAGAGAATCACTTTATAAGCAACAATTGTTGGCGAAAAGAATCCTGCCTAAGGGCGGGTATTAACTTTGCAAAAGCCAGCTTTTGCCATTTGGAGGTAACATCCTGTAAAACTCAATTCTCAAAGAAAAATCACTCGCTTAAATTCCGTTATAATTATATATATATATATATATATATATATATATATATATATATATATATATATATATATATATATATTATATGTTGCTTGTTTCTGGAAGTCTCTTGGAGATCCGGAGATCTCGGAGATCTATTCTGTATATTTTCCCAGTCAAATTTATTTACATTTTTTTTAGATTGCACATGCAAAACCCATCATGGTGGTAAATCAGGCCTTTTTATAGTATGTCCTGAGCATTGTGAACAATCGTGGTCATTCCAGATTTCACCAGAATCCATACAGCAAATCAACCATTTGGTATTTTGTGCTTTTGCTTTATTTTGTATCATCTCGACTAATACTTCCTTTCTCTTTGTGCTTGCAGGGCTTTGTACACATATGAAGATGAAAGCAACGACCTAACGTTGGCGTCATCAGGAGGTAGGTCATTTTCAACCGTAATTTCCCCTAATGTACATCTGCTACATCTCCTCCAATTGCAATAACTCTGTCATAGTGATGAATAATGTTCATTTTCTCCATGGCAATTAGCATAATTATCTCTGGCATGAAAGATCTGTTTCAGGCAGAGTGATGTGCGTTCGGTGATTGTTGCCTATTGTTAATAACCGTACAGAGTTTAGAGTTTGAATCCTATTCGGCGTGCCTGTTTTCACTGCAAATGCGGAACCTCGTTCTCAGGGTTATGGCTTATCCGATTGAACCACGTGGCACCTCTCTCTCTCTCTCTCTCTCTCTCTCTCTTTTAGCTCGGTAAACCTGTAATTTATCGGAGCAATGGAACAGGGTGATGCGGGGAGATCTAAGGCCACCTTTTAGAAGGTGCCGCTGTTGGTAGAGGACTCTGTTCGAGTGTGAATGCATCACAATCGAGGTCCATTCATTATTTTGAGTGGGACGATTATTTTATTCAGACAAGAAGTAATTACTTTACACGACCTGCTGCATATTGTAAGTATGAAATGACACATAATGGGCTACGCTGCTATAGAAGGAGCCCTGAAATGGATTAATTTTATAAAGCAACACCGTCTAAGGTTTATTCGTCTTATACAACAGCAATTTCTCAACGACTCCATCGAGCCATCAATCCTTTATCTATCTATGTATGTATTATCTAGTGTCACATGGGCAGGGAATATATCCCAGGGAACTCGGGGCACAAGGTGGGGTACATCCTGGATCGCAGGGCACACGCACCTGCTGTACTCACACACCCAATCACAATCACACACTGTAGGCAATTTGGAAACAGAAATCAACCTAAAGCACAAGTCTTCGGATTGTGGGGGGAAACCCGAATACCTGGAGGAAACCTACCAACCAGAGAGAGAACATGCACACTCCACACACACGAGATTCAAACCTCCAACCTTTCCAATGAATAAAAAATTATAATGATCCTAAAACCTATTATAGTTACTTTTAATATTAAGGAATATGCATGAGGCCAGTTACAGTATGTCCTCTCTTGACGCACATTAAACTTACATTAGAGCTATAAGCGCTCATTCTCCTAACAGTAAGATTATAACATGTACAGTACCTGTCAAAATTCTGGACACACCTTCTAATTTTACGTTGTTTTGATTAGTGAATACATCGGACCCTCGCCATAGAAATGTGATCCCTTCCGCTTGAGTTTATAACCCGGGATTCTGTATAACGAAGTGCATTTTTCCATGGAAAACAATGTAAATGCAGATAATCCGTTTCAGCGACCCAAAGATATATTACCAAAAGTTTTACATTTCCAACACTTTAATGTGTTTTTGCATATAAAAACAATCAAAACATTTAGAAAAGACATTAATGAAGTAAAAAAAAAAAACTAAATAAATAGACATTAAACCTTTACTTATGATTTTATGATTTATACATTTTTTTTTGCCATATGGAAACAGTACCATTAAAACAGTTTCAGACAATAATTTTTTTTTCTTGGTACCATCCTTGTTAATTTTCTTTGAACTCATGGTGCAAAGATCTTACAAATAAATCTTGCACAAAATCACTTTCCTCCGCTCATGCAAACAAGTTTTGACCGTCTACCAGTTGTGCGGCTTGATCGCTTGTTTGCCAAAACTGCTTCTCATATTGAAGCAAAATCCAGCCAAAATTGTTTTGTAAGTCAAAAATCCGCTAAAAGTCAAAAGTCCACTGTAATAGTGAAATAACACATATCAGATTAGGTCATTAATACAGAGGTCGGCTGTTCTGGAACGGTTCTTACAAGAACAGTATTGTGTGTCGAGTGCGTTTGTAAAAACCCGTCAAGCTCCATGATGAAACTGTCTCTCATGAAGACCTTCCCAAGAAAGCGAGACCAAAACTTCCTGCTGCAGAGGAGAAGTTAATGTAGAGTCACCAGCCTCAGACATCACCAATTAACAACCAGCACCTCAGATTAGAGCCGTTATGAAGCTTTACAGAGCAGAAGGAGCAGATATACATCTCAATATCAACTGTCCTTTAGCATTGTTTTACAGTGTAGAAAGAAATAAAAATCAGGAAAGACCATGTATTTATATTACTTATTATGACGGACGAGACAACGAAGGAGGCCCTAAAGTGCATTTATGCCATGAAGAGTGATTTAATGTTACTTCTATTAGAGCTGTGCTGTTGCAGAAAATTAATCAACAACCTAAGATTTGAGAAGACACTGTGGTCTCATTCATTAGTGAAGCAAAGTGACTGGGACATGTCCTCATCTTTTTTAGCCTGAGCTGCAGGGAAGTTCTGTGTTTAAGAGGCGTGTGTGTTTGTGTGTGTGTGTTTGTGTGTGTGTGTGTTTGTGTGTGTGTGTGTTTGTGTGTGTGTGTCTGTGTGCGTGTGTGTGCGTGTGCGTGTGTGTGTGTGTGTGTGTGTGTGTGTGTGTCCACATCTTCTTCCAGAAGCCTGGGTCTAAAGTCCCTGGTTCTGATTTAGCTTTTTATACTTTCAGTAAATCTGCGAGGAAGTGAGTCACTAAACCCGACTGTCTGCTCCGCTAATTAACTCTGCGGATCCTTCGACTTTGGAGGTCTCTCACACACTTAGACAGACTGCTTCTTGACACACTCTTAACCTTTTCTTGGATTATAATGCGCTGTTAGTGTGGATCTTCCGTAATGTTTGTCCTTTTATTATAGGACTGAAGTTAATTCCTGTCCGGAAAGCACAGTGTTGGAGCTTTTTTAGATTTCGTGTGGAATTAGGCCTTACAGATTAAGACAATGGTTGTTGTTTTTTTTTAAATATTGAGCGCACGCTGTCATCAGTAAAGATGCACTGCAGTACCTTGTTGCTAGCTGCCCAGAATCGCTATTACTTTTTCAGCGAGCTGACGTAGTGATGACGATTATAATGAGCTTAAATGACTCGGTGTTAATAAACTGAAAATGATTTTAACTCGGGGATTAAAATATGTCCTACAGCATACCAGTCATATACCGTTGATTCGTCTGTTTCTAGTCTTGGTGATAGTTAGCGTAGCAGTCAGCTGTCAACATGCACTCGAATTTGTACTACAGTAAGTCCCCTACATACGAACATTCAAGTTACGAACTGTCGAAGATACGAGCATGCGTAGATCACATGTCCGGCATTGTCACGTGCGTGCCAGCGTGCATCCTCTGCAAGTGCAGTATAAGCCCAGGATATCCAGAAGCAGGCGTAAAAGCAGTGGCGATTAACCTGGTACTGCAGCGCCAAGCAATAACGATGGAGACAAAAGTGAAAATAACAGAGAATTGAGCAATGTGAAAAAAGATGAAAGACATCACTCGTTCTTTTAAACATGAATCGTTCAACCATTGGCACGATTCTAAAGGACACTCTATTGTAATATATTGTGTATAGCCAACTTTTTTCCATCAGCATGATGGAGACTCAAACGGTTAAGGCTCTGGGTCGCTAACCAGGAGGTCAGGGGTTCAAATCCCGGTGTTGCCACTGTTGAGCCCTTGAGCAAGGTCCTTAACCCTGTATCCTCCAGGGGGCGCTGTACTGTATCCTGCCTGACTCTGTGCTCTGATCCCAGCTTTCAAACAGGGATATGAGGGAAAGAATTCGATCAATGTATGAAATTTAATTGAATCTTGATAATTGTGTCTCATACAGTACGTTAACATTTCTTTAACAAGTTAACACAAGTCTCAGAACTTCCCAAAGTGTGTGTCAATGCTCTAGATGAAAAACACCCCTCAGGTAATCATCCAAATGCGCTGTTTCAGTGTATACGTAAATGAGCTAGCGCTGAGCCACACCCCTCCAAAGTACAGCAAAGCTGAGCAACAAGCCAGAGGGGGAGGAGCTTTTCTTATATGGGCTCACAATAGTGGGCAAATCTTATTAGAGTGCTGGATATAATATAATGTGTCTAAAACATTGTCTTTATTGAGAACGACCATAAAAACCTCATAGAAAATGTCCTTGAGCTAACGACCTCAAGGAAGCTAACTGGCGTCAGGTGTTAGCATTCTGTACCTGGAGTTTGTTCGCATACCTGAAGTCTTGTTAAGAAAATGAGCTTGGATTATATCCGTCAATACTCTTGACTTAGATGAAGATCAGATCACGTTTGATGACAAATGAAATCCCGAAAGGTGTTTTTGTAACAAAATAACAATGTGGCCGTTCAATGTCTTTCTTTCCGCCCTTGAATTCCAGACGGCGGCCTGGCTGAAATCATGGTCAACTTCGATAACAGCCGCATCATGTACGGCTTCTGCAGCCTGAAGGAGGCGACGGCCGCCCTGCCGCGATACATCCTCATCAACTGGGTGAGTCAGGACGCTCGAAAGGAAAAGTCTGGCTGCCGTTCAGAGAGCGCGTCGGTGTCCTGTCGCTCCGGCTCACTTTACATACCTGTGTGTGTGTGTGTGTGTGTGTGTGTGTGTGTGTGTGCATCATTTCAAAACCGCCGTGGCCCATGAGCTGGGGTAGTTCTTAAGTCTGACATTCTGAGCAATGTTTTTTTTTTTGTCTTTATATATTATTACAGTCATTAGAAGGGTTCTCTCTCTCTCTCTCTCTCTCTCTCTCTCTCTGTGTCACTGTAATCAGTTTGCACTCCCTGAATAAAGTTCCTTTTGATCCAGCAGTGGTCATATTGTTAAAGATAAAAATATAAAGATATCACTGTCGGTGCACTCGTAGTGCTTGGTAGAAATGAGCAAAGAACTGAGCAAAACCGGTATTCATCTCAAGGTTTCTGCAAAGACTGTGGGTGGTTTAAAAGAAGAAAAAAAAAAGAAACCCTTTTCAGAGCTGCTGTTCGTCAGTAATGACTCTTTACGCTGCCGCTTGAGTGCGTGATTGTGATCCCCGAGGACTGGCGTGCCGCGTTTTTTAATGACACGCGATCCTTCTGATGTATGTTCAGGTTGGTGAGGACGTCCCTGATGCCAGGAAATGTGCCTGCGCCAGCCATGTAGCCACCATCGCGGAGTTTTTCCAGGTGGGTCTCACGAAGGTAAAGTAACCCCTTTTCTATCTCTGAAACAGGTAACGTCGTGTCGTGTCGTGTCGTGCTTGTGTGTGTGTGTCGAGTACATGATTATACAGTACTAAAAGGAGCAGTTTGTAAATTTTAAAGCCTTCTTCAGATTGCGAAAGGAAATTGCTGTGAATACATTAAGCACCCTTTTCATAGAAATCAGCCATTTATGCCTTTACGCAGAATAAGCAGCTGTTTAAACTGGGGGGCGGTGGTTTATTTTTTTGGTAAACAGATGTCTTATCGTAAGTGCAATAAACGGAAAAAATGTCAAGATAAGAGCTGCATTTATTTCATATGACATGCCCAATAAAATTCCCCATCAAAGTATTATTATTGTTGTTATTATTACTATTGTGCAGAATGTTTTCCGGCTCAGGCCTCCCCAAGTTTTTTTTTTAATTCTAATTAATACTCTCAGGCTAGGAAGACCTTTTAAACCTTTACACACTGCACCTTCTATTTGTACGCATTGTGCCTGGTTTGTCTACAGTTTTCTTCCTGGCATGCCGTGTCTGCTGAAATTACAGCCTGTGTCATAACAGCTCCTGCATTTTATTTATTTATTTTTCGCCCGCGTTGCATCTTCATGAGTCCATTATCCCTCAACCATCCATCACACGTCCAAGCCGTGCTCGCTCAGATGAGAAAATTCATAGAATCCGTGGGTGGCCATGAAAGAGTGTCTGCACAAGGAGGAGATTTCTGTATATAACTGGCAGTAGTAGGAAGTGGATGAGATCTGCGGATGACTAACGTGGTTTCCTGCATGCTGTTTATAGTGGAGGTGTGAGCTGGTTTGTAGGGAGCTGAATGACAAGTCCTGCCTTTTTAGACGCTCGGTCTTATCAACCTCAGTGCATGAAGGTGGAAATCCTCCGGAGACTCTTGTAGAGACTCTTCGCTCCAGCTTCGGTTCTCCGGTCATCGAAGCATTTCCGTGTGGATTTGTTTTTGTATCATTGTCCTGCTGGAGAAGACAGATTTTTCATTCATTGTGCTTCGTGGTGACCGTAATGCCATGTACCCAGAACAAGATTTGATGTTTTGAAGGGAAAACCGGCAAAACATCAGAAACCCTCCATTATACAGTACATAAAATTGTGGATTCTGTCCTGTTGTTGTTTAACCGTCCTGCTTTTTTCTATAAGGTTTCATTTTTCTCTTCTCTAACCATAGAGCCTGCTTCCAGGAACATCAACTGATCAAGTAAATCATACTGCAAAGACCTCTTGAGGACGGAGGTGGATCTCTCAGATCTTGCCGAACAATCCCTGTCGTGGCAAATTTTGTGTGAACTACACCAGTTTTCCAAACAACTGCATGGGTATAGAAAAAGCAAAGAAGTTTAGTGTAACCAAAAGTAAATGGACAGCACTGGACTGGCCAGCCAGAAAGACAACAGACACCCCACCCGAATTCCCCAAGATGTCCTGACTTCCCCAATTTTACATGGTTTATATACCCTGTATTATACGCTCTGTGAGGTCATTCTGAAGCTGGCTCAGTCTATTCGGCGTTAGGCTATTAATCAGGAGATTTTGAGGTCACATCCCAACTAGCAAAAATCCTGTCTCAATAGTAAAATTATGATGCCACTGGAGTTTAAAGACACTCAGAAGATACACTGCGTTGGGTAAACTTTAACATTTCATTCAAGAACCTTTACCTTGGATTCCGGAGCAAACGGTGGTGTCCAGTTCATGTGATAAAATGATTCCTCGTGCTCCCAGAACCACTTTGAATACGGCCGCACCAGCAGAGAGGAAGAAGAGAATCTCCATAGATAATAGTGATGACCTGGTGATTCAGGACATTCAGGTGGTCATGTGACTTCATTTTATCTCCACATAACGTTGCTGAGTCTCGACCTGAGCGACTGAAGCGACCCCAGATCATAACCCCGCCTCCAGAGGCTTGTACAGTGGACACTATGCATGATGGGAGCATCGCTTCCCTTCTCACCCTGACACGCCCATCGCTCTGGAATAGACTCAGTCTGGACTCATCAGGTCACATGACCTTTTTAAAGTCCAGTCTTTATCCTCTCTAGCAATTTTTTTTTTGCTGATGAGTCTCAATAACAAGTGGTTTTCTAATGGACGCACATCTGTTTAGTCTCTGTGAGTTCCCATCACACTGTGTGTGTGTGTGTGTGTGTGTATGGAAAAGCTCTTACTTTCACTATTAAACACTGCTCTGGTTCCTCTGGCCACTTTTTTACCATGCAACTTCATCAAGTGCTTAAGTGTTCTGTGTTCATGATTTATTCGAATCACATTTCTTTTACAAGGTTCAGGGTTTAAGACTATCCTTCTAGGGTTTAATAATGTATTGGACAGTTGTTCATCCAATTTCAGTTATTTTCAATATCAGTCTTAGTTGTTTTCTACTGTATCTTTGATGCTTTGATGCCCGTAATGTAACCGTTATGAATTTTTCTTTTTTTTTTTTTCCCTCAACATTCTATGATTGATGGAAAAACCAATTTGTCCTGATTGCCAAACATTAAATTTAAAGGAAAAAAAAAAAAAAAGAACAGGTACAGTACCACTCACCGTCTAGACAGATCCATCCCCAGACTGAAGCGAATGACCAACGTACAAAGACGCTGAACATCAGAACATCAGACTGGACCAGTGTGAGAGACTTCAATACGGGTGACAAGATCCCAGGAGCGAGCTGAATATAGTGGTAGAGCTATAGTTCTTTCCAGTCCAAAGTACTAGAGCTTGAGATGTTGTCCTGTGGAGAGGAATTGAAGCAGAGCTACAAATCTCTATGAAGCTCGTATGAAGACTTCCGGACGAGTTAAACCTGCCAGGAAGCTTCGAACGGGGTGCCAAAACTTTTGTAATTGTGACTTAAACAACATTTATCCATTTTGCGTTTTGTTGTATTCTTTACAGATCGATGAGAAAGAACGCAAATTGCTTCGAATCCTTTCTAAACGTCCTTTTAGTGCCTTGAGTGAATTCTGTACAGTGAGAGAGAATAACAGTAAAAACAAACGCTGCGGTCCATTCTAACAGAACAATACGCATGATAAGAGATAATTATGATGACAGTATTGATGACGCAGATATCTCATCTCATGTGCCATGCAAATACCCGTCTTACGGCGCACGCTGAACTGTGGCTTTGTTGTGCAAATGAGCCGCTTTATCTTTGCTCCCCTACACTCTGGACATCCACAGCAGGTTTTTTTTTTTTTTTTTTTTTTTTTTTAATTCCAAGAGGTTCCTCTGAATTCACCTATTTTTCCCTTTCATCCTCCTACGGGTTACTTTGAAGTCCTTTCTGTAGCATTAACACACTGCCACGATCACGCTGGACCGTACACACTACACACACACACACACACACACACACACACTTACAGAGTCTTTGCTATTCAGTACATGGTGGCCTGGAGGTTACGTGCTTTGGCAGGAATCGTGTTAATGCTCTTTCTTTTTTTATTTCCCTCTTTTTTTCTTTCCTTCTTTCTTTCACTCCAGGGAGTTGACGTCATCATCAATGCCAGCAGCATGGACGACATCGACCCCTCGGCCATCGGGCAGAGATTGACCAATGGGACAGGGCCGAGCGCTAGCCCGGTGCTCAGCCGCCTGCGAACGAGAGACGAAGAGAACGCTGAGCACGTTGTACGTGATGTGGGGTGGGAGGGAATCCTGTGTGTGTGTGTGTGTGTGTGTGTGTGTGTGTGTGTGTGTATCTATAAGTGTGCCCAGTTTCAGAGGGAAGTGCTTAAGAATTATCTTCTTACTCCCCGCATTGTCAGAGCAAGGGGGAAATGAAACAATGCACTTCTGTGTGAGGCGGCAGTGACTCATACACACTCCCAGAACTGTCCGGTTCTTTCCACATGTTTATCTCACGGGTCAGAACGACCTCCATCCCTGCCGCTGCCCCGTCCTTCATTTAAGCACCTGAAACGTAAACACAGACAGACGTCAGATTGCATAACAGTCTGATCTTCACTAAATATTTAATCATTAGTAGCGGAAATCAAACCGGAAAGATTCTTTTTCGAAACCTCATCTCTGTCTTGCTTTATTCCTCTTTCCAATTAAACGACATTTTCTCCTTTTGTGGGTTTTTTTTTTTCCTCTGTCCTCCCACAAGGGCACCACCTATCAGAAGACGAATGCGGAAATCGAGATGAAGAGGATCAACCGGGAAGAGTTCTGGGAACAAGCCAAGGTAAAGATCAGATTACGCTGCTACCGATGAGGTCATGAGGAAGGTTCATCTGAGGCAGGGCGTCTTTTTGCTGAGATGTAGAGCAGCGTGACCTGTGCTAGCTCGATGCTCCTAAGTGCATGTCTGCAGGCTTTAAAAGCCACATTTGGACCCTTTAAGATAATTATCAGAAATTGGTTCTTGAGGTTTAGCCTTTAAATGTGGCTTAAGGGAAGAAGAAGAAAGAAAAAAAAAAAACGCCCAGATTGCTGGCCTATATTTTTATTTTTGATCTGCACTGATTATAAGATATTTAAAGACGAGAGCACGAGAGTTTCCCCCCCCCGAGTCCAACGGCAAATCTGATTCCTGGTTAGTTTTAAGATGTTTACTTGGACTGTCAGAAATTTTTGTCCCCTTTTGACAGATTAATGCGATGGTCCTGTATATTTTATCTTCTATGATCTATGGCATTTGGGCGTTTTTTTTCTTTATCTCATTACACATCTGAGCAGTTGAGGGGCAAATTAAGGGCAACTTGGTGACGGTGGTGGGGCTTGAACCTGAGACCTTCCGGACTGTAGTCCAATGCCTTAACTACAGTACCGAGCTCCCCCTGACCCAGCGCCTTCACTCTCTGTTGCTCACACCTTCACAGATATCACGGAAGATGATATTACGTTATAACACTTAGAACATTTATTGATCTTTTGCATTTTTTTTTTTTAACCTTTTACAAAGCGGGAAGAAGAGCTGAGGAAGGAGGAGGAAAGAAAGAAAGTAGCGGAAGAGCGGCAACGCTTTGAAGAGGAGCGGATGGAGCTGGAGAGGAAGGAGCAAGAGGAGCGAGAGAAGCGATACCGCGAGAGGGAGAAAGAGATTGAGGAACACAGGCAAGTGCTCTGGATGAAACTCCACACTTCTTTTATCTGCGTATTATCGTTCACTGAGAATATCTTTGCATCCTTCTCTTGCAGGAAGAAAATGCAAGAAGAAGAGGAGGCCAAAGAGAAGTCACGACCTCAGGCCCTGATTGTAAGATCGTGTGCGCTGTTATGCACGCTCGCTCATCATCTTAACTGTTGGGAAAAAAAAATAAAAATAATTTTTGATAAATAAATAATACTCACAGCTCACAACAAGTACACCTACATTTCCAGATTTAGTACATAGCAAGTGCGTGTGCCAATAGAAAACCTGACGGTTAAACAACTCACTAATCCACACAACAAAAAAAAAAAGAAAGAAAAGAAAGAAACTACACTTTGCTGCCCCCTGTTGGACGCTCCCTGCCCTACAGCACGTGTTCCTGTGTGTTTTCAGACAGAGCCCAGTTCCGATGACCTCTCCCTGGACAAAAAGGAGACGGAGGTGGAGGTGAGTCGATTTGTTCAATCCTGAGCCTGTAAAATGATCACGATGATCCTTTCATTAATAGAAATGTATAAATACCTCCTTTTGTTACCAATTCCGGGCAAGCCCTCGTCGAGCGGAGGTGTAAACCTAGCGTAGATGTGGGTCAAACTGTCTTGTTGCGTCAGAAATTCTTCTGGGCTTTGCATATGGGTCAGTGGGATTCCTCCTACTGTTTTGGGACGAGGACGGCGCCTGGAAATAGCACACTGGTGATGTCTGGGTGTTTTTATTTATTTATAATTTTATTATAATATTTATATTTTATAACATGAGAACTTTATGGTGGAAATAGTTCCTACAATACTAACATATACTGTACCTAATATACTATTAAACATATAAAAAACAATTTATGCTATTTTTTTTTTTTTTTCAATAAATTATATGTGAAAAAGCTTTACGGCAGTGACGGTTCAGAGTGTATCACCATATTTGATAAAGGGCATCAAAAATGTGTTTGCGCTTCATTTGTTTCAACTAATGATAGGAATCAATTTATAAATCATTCGAAAAAAAGATTTTAAGAAATCGTATTTCCAAGGAGCGTTCAAGTCAAACCAGGACTTTTGATTGTACAGAATAACGGAACACAGGTCTGAGAGTAAAAACTCTCTATTTATTTCTCTGTATAATCTGCTGCTACACTGATGCACTTATCCCAGGGTTTCACTAGTTCTTGGACACCATCAAGGTAGAAAGTTCTCTCAGTACGCCGGAGCCGTGATCGGACTGTCTGTTCGATTCGTGTCTGAAACGCCGGCCTCCCAGGAACTCCCAAACATGTGGAAAGCGAGGTCAGGACTGTTAGGGGGGGGGGGGGGGGGGGTGTCAATAACTCCCCACTGAGTTCCTGTAATGTAGTTCCTGGATGATCACGACTGCAGGGGGGGCCCTGAGTCACCTCGGTCATGGACATACGGTCTTGTTTGAAAACCGTTTCAATGTTTTACTGCGGCTCAGAGTCTCATCGCCGTACTGAAGCCCACTTCTGAAATGTCATTCACCGGGAATGTATCCCACATGAGTCCCGGTTTGACTTGAACATCCCTCGTTTATTTGCGTGAATGGATTTGTGTGGAAATTTCACATCTGTTTTGAAACCAGATGTTCCAGGTGTGCCAATAATTTTTGACTATTTTTGGGTGAGTATAAAAGTGCAGTATAATGGAAGCAGATTACTCTTTGAAGCACGTCCAGTCCTTAAGAATGTTTAAACTGTTCTGTATCATACAATATTATTACAAAAGGACATGTTCTTATAAGTTTATTTAATATTTTATTTTTAAATATCTCCAAAAATATGCAGATAGAATACAATACACTACACTATGTCAGTATAACGACATTCAGTCTAGTCTGCCCTAGCAGTTCTATTATAAACTACCCATAGCGTTTATTTTTATGCTCTGGCTGAGACCAGGATTATAGATTTTTTTTTTTGTTTTTTTGTTTTTTTAGATGAATGTTTGTTTGAAAGTATTTGCTCAGACGGTGACGAAAGAGAATGTTTGTGTCTGCAGGAGGCAGCAGCCATAATCGCCCAGCGCACAAGCAACCCGCGAGAGTTCTTCAAGCAGAGAGAAAAAGCTGTAGCCGGCAGCTTGGACTTGTCCTCTGTCAGCTCTCACAGGACCGGTAAGGCCGCGCGGAGCGGATGCTCAAGAAACACCCCAGCTTTTTTATTCTTATTATTATTTTATGCTTCCGTCAATCTACGAAGGATAAAAGTGGAAATGAAGAATGAGAACTTGCTAATGCAGGACTGTCCTGGAAAGTCTAGGAGTAGGAATCATGTGTTCTAATGTTGAACCATAAAACGTGAGACCGAGTGTAACAACTCGGAGCGAGATTTAAAATGACAGAAAGTCTAATCGAGAAATTGATAACCCTAACCCTAACCCTAACCCTAGATATATATTTTTTTAATTTCTCTTTTATAACGTCTCAAATTCCTCCTTCCGGAATAGTCTCAACTCTCAAAGTACAGCTTCTAGAAAGTTAAAGATAAAATTATTGTCTAAGGAATTCATGCACAGATTCTGTAAAATACGCTACTTTATAATCACATTTCTTATAAACATGTCCTTTTTCCTGCGACCCTGAATACAGGATGAAGCATTATAGACGATGAGTGAGTGAGATGGTTTTCTGCTTGATGCACCTTACAGTATAAATGAATGTTTGCGATAATCCTGATGCACTGTCGAGTCTGCAGTCGATTTGAGATTAGAGCAGAAACCTCCTGGACCGATCCTCCACATCTGGAATCATTTTGCAGTTTATCCGTGTGAAACACTTGCGTAGTGGCGATTCTGTTCACTCTGAAGTTTTAAAAACCAAACGCATTTAGGGGAAAACACGAGAAGACGTCTGCTGGAGTCTCGAGGAGGTTTGATCACAGGAAGGAAAAGCAGTCAGACTGGGGAAGGTACTTTAGTGAAATGTGAGACACGGGCGATTTCACTTGATTAAAAAAGCGTTATGAAAAGCAATCCATGTTCCTGCGTTTATGTAAAACTCTGTAAAAGTTCAATTGTATGTAAAATTAGGGGATTGTAGTAGGTTTATGAATTACCCTCTGACTTCGGATAGAATTAAAGTAAATTGATGTTCGTGTGTGTGTGTGTGATACAGTAATTATCACAGTATGTTGCAATAGTGTCGCTCTGAAACACAACCCGTCTCTGATCACAGCTGTACTCAGGGGCGTGGCTGTAATCTGAGAACGACCTCGTTTCCCGTATCAATGCACTTTTTAGGTTATTTTTATTTCTCTTAAATTGGTTCCATATGCTTTTATGAATTATTACTAAAACATATACAGTATATATATAGCTCACAGAGGTTTTCTTCGGGCATGCTTTTCAGTGTGGTGCGTTGTCCTGCTGTGACGACTCGACTCAATCCTGCGTATGTGTACTGCATTACACGTTTCTGTAGCTGCGTTTACATCGACCCCGATATTGCACTAATGATCAGCATAATTGGCCAGGAGCAAGAGGGGTGGTGGAATCCCTGGGTAGGCCATTTAACAAGAAAATCTTATCCGTGTAAGCACTTGATCTGATTGTCTCTCTCTCTCTCTCTCTCTTGTCGGAATAAATACGAGGTATCAAAAGGTTTCGAGACTAGTTCTGTAACACGCCAACAGATGGCAGTACACGGCTGGACGCACAGTCACAGGGAGCATCGACCGTCATAAGTCAGTGTGCCAAAAGACATCGTCCTGTGTGCATCGGGAGCTATGCAGCTGGTGCTACTCTGACCACAAGCGTAACCACGTCTGCCATTTCGTTATGGACAGAAAGTTGGAGTAAAGAGCGAACGTGAAATTCCGAGTGAAACTAGAAAATTTGTCACAGGCGTTTGACATGATTCGGGAAGTTTACTGTGATGCTGGAACGAGTCGTCTGAGGTGTTTTGAGCGGCACCCGCGCTTCAGGAGAGGAAGAACATCACCGGAAGACGACGAGACATCAGGAAGAACATCAGCGAGCTCAGATGTAAAAACCATTTAGCAACTTGTGCATGATGATCATTGGAGAACGATCCACAACATTGCTGCCACTGGAACAGTCCGTGTGATTTGAACATGTGCCGCGGTGCTGCCGAGTTCGTCCCCCAGCTGCTGATTCAGGAGCAGAAGGGACGTCGTGTCAAAGTCTGCCAAGAACTCCGTCAGCGTCGCGCTTGTACACAGAGCTAGTCTCAAAACTTTTTGATTCCCCTCTAGTATATCCTCTCTGCCCCTGTTTGCCCCACATGGGGTGAAGGGACCAGTTTCCGGGAAGCAAGTTCAGCTTTCTCTCTTTACTTCACAGAATTTCAGGACTTCCCCCGGGGCTCTGGCTGAGAAAGGAGCTCTGATCAGGTCGCATTTCATACGTAGTAAAGCATCAAACCAATCAAAGACGAAACTGAATTCTTGTAACCAATCATAGCGCAGAAGGCTGCGAAGCCTGACCTGACCTCAAAGTTGGGAGCAGAACCGCATCTGTGCACCAGTTATATTCTGATTAAATGCTCTGAGGACGAAATCAGGATGATTTAAATCCGATTAGAGAAATGCCGTCCGTGTAAACGCAGCTACTGTGATTTCCTCCTTACATTTCAAGATCGTAACTAATCAAAGTTGGATCTTGAAGAAGACGACAGTGACATCCATTTGTGTAATCCGGAGACACGGGATTAAACACAAGCATGGCTGTTTAACTGTCTGTCTTTTGTTTAAAGTAGCTCTGTTTTTTTTTTTTTTCTGTGAGTGTTGAAGTCTCTGTCTCTAGAGAGCGCCCTCAACAGACTGTCTGACAGTCGAACTATTTTTGCAGGAGGGTGTGAACACGTCAAACTAACAACTTTTTGTTTTCTTTTCTCTTTCTCTTTCCCCCTTCTGATATTTTCCATACTCTGCTCTTCATTCCACTCCTCCTTTTTTTGGACACATTCCATATTGTATGATGATCCCGGACCTGTCCCGAACATGTCCCCCTGCCGAAAAACTGACCCTACGTCCCCTAACACGTCCATTCCTCCACCTTGATCTTTCTCCTTCTTACACTCCACCTTTCATTCTTCCTCTCATTGTCTTCATCTTGTCCCGGCTTCTTCCTTTGTATGTTCCGCATGCCTGTGCGTCCCCCCTGGGCTCCCTGTCTCCTTGTATACCAGGCCGCTTGGACAGTCCGTTCTTGAAGCAGCAGCACAGTCTGTGTGTGTCCAGTACATCCTCCTCTCGCACCCCGGGGCCACTTGGTAGGTACTGGACGGGGCCAGCTTCATCAGCGCAGGAGTACCCCGTGTCTCCTTGTCCTACAGCCCTTTACCTTCACCCACACCATCATCACTGCATCCCGTTCTTAAGGCTGTATTGGCTGTAGCTGCACCTCACAGCTCTTATTTTTAGGATATCCCCCAAAAATAGATCTCTCTCTCTCTCTCCACAGCCTAAAAGGTGCCAGTGTCATGAAATTGTGCATGCCGTCCTGCCAGCTGGTATTTAAAGCTCAGACATAATGGGATTTATTTTTGTAAAAGCTATGGTCTCTTTATGACCCTTCTTTCTCTGCTTTTTATATTAGAAGAAAAAACGCAGAAAACTTTGAGAGAAGGTTTAAATTCCTAGTGCGCATTTAGTTTTTCTTGCACTTTTATCGTTTCCCAGGTCCTAGTCATCAGACAGAAATAGCAGGTGCTTCTTTCAGGGTCATGAAGCCACCATCACACCATTCCAAAATGCTGCTCATGCTAAGTCAGACAAACGCTCAGGAAAGCGCTAGAGTGCATACAGTACTTGACCTTCTGCATACATGACCTCAAAGAGTAGCTCTACCACCGACGTCAGACAACGCCGTCCCTCCCACACAGACACGTAGCCTTTTTTATGTCCTTCAGATTCAAACTCGTGGTCTTCTAAGTCCAGAGCAAACACTTAGCTGTTGAGTTTTGTCATTTTGATTACATTCAGCATGGCAAGGATATGAACTAGATATCCCTGGGCATGGCTCCGTTTAATGTGTTTAAGCTAAATGATCATCTGCTTGTTCTCTGTCCTCCGTCCTCACATCGGCGAGTGTTGCATGCCTGCCATTACCACCGACGACAAAAGCCAAAACGTTGACGTTGGACTGAACGGTGTCTTTTTTTCTCTCTCTCTTCATCCTTCCATTGCTTGAGTAAATTCCAGGCTAAAATCTTTTATTGGTGTTTTTTTTTTTTTTTTAATATGCTAGTTCCATAATCTTCCACTAGGGGGCAAAAAAGAGATAAAGATTTTATTAGCCAGGTGAAAAGTTAATTGTAGATCTTTCTTTTTCTCAAAGAGAGACCAATAGATTTACACTATATATGGACAAAAGTATTTGGGCAAACCATGCCATTGTATCCAAATACATACACTTCAATATGGAGTCGGCCCCTGTTTTGCAGCTATAACAGTGTCCACTCAAGATTTTGGAGTGTTTTTTTTTTTCCGGTGGGAATTCCTGCCCATTCATTCTGTAGAGCATTTTTAGAGGTCAGGCACTGATGTTGGATGAGAAGGTCTGGCTCACAAGTTCTAGAGACTCACTCATCCTGTCTTAATTTATCTCCATCTGGAAAACGAAAATCACCCAATTACCACTTTATTAGCTAAACAAGACGCAGATTTCCACACGTCTGTCTTCTGCGCGTTTCCTTTTGAGGCATGATCGTTACGACCCTTATTTCACAAGTCATGAGTTTCCTGTTAAATCTCACCCCTCTCCACCCCACCCCTCCCTCTTCACGCTTCCTGTATTTGGACGGTACCTGCCCTGTCTGCTCTGCCTTGCCCGACTGCACTTCCTCTCATGTCCTGACCTGTGAGTGTACAGTACGTCGTATTGCTGTGAACCTCTGTGGGGTTGACCTGGTATCCTCAGAGTTCACCAGATGACGGCATGTCTGCTGGGAACTCGATCGCCTGTCCGTCCGTTCGGATGGCTGTGAAAGCGCTGCTCACATGGCTACTGTTCCCTTATGTTACTGCTCCATCGTCATCGTCTGTGTGGTTTACAATTATGTAAGGCTCTTGTTCTGTAGAGGTCCGGCATGGACGCTTACATAATTGTGCCTTCATGTTCCTGGATTTCAGGTGCTTCTTGTTTCACATGGAGGACGTATTGTTGTGTGGGATTTTGGATCTGTTGCTAACTAGTCTGGGTTTGAAATGAACAAGCCCAGTGTCTAAACATGGGTAAAATGTGGCAGGAAATTCTTCTAATGTACCACTTGGATGGAAGCCTATTATAGGCACCTTATGAGCCAAAATAAATATAACATAGCTTGCAGTACTGTTCAACCCTACCATAAACCAGTAAACTTTTAGGATGGGGAAAAGACTTGTTTGGAATGTTTCTTATAAGCAAAAATCGGCATTTACACAGATAATTGGAAATTCCATTATAATATAACATTATAATGTATACTATGTACAGTATATACACTGCCTGGCCAAAACCACTTGGATTTAACTAAGCTAATAGTTAAACGGCTTCCACTGGATAATTAATGCAGTGATTTAATATGGTTCAACTGCAACAAGTTCAAAAGTTCGTTGATGAGTGACCTGATGATTCCAGACTGACCCTATTCCAGAGTGATGGACGTGTCAGGGTAAGAAGGGAAGCTCATGAAGCGATGCTCCCATCATGCATAGTGTCCACTGTACAAGCCTCTGGAGACAGTGTTATGATCTGGGGTCGCTTCAGTCGCTCAGGTCGAGACTCAGCAACGTTATTTGGCGATAAAATGAAGTCACATGACCACCTGAATGTACTGAATCACCAGGTTTTTCCATCAATGTGTTTCTTTTTTTACTGATGGCACGGCCATATTCCAAAATGATGATGCATGAATTTATTGGGCTCAAATTGTGAAAGAGTGGTTCATGGCGCATGAGATGTCATTTTCCCATATAGTGTAGATCGGCCACCACCAAAATCAGAGTCCAAATCTTAACAACCACTTTGAGAATCTTTGGGAGAAGACTTTACTCAGCAGTCAGTCCGACTCTCCCATCATCAATACAAGATTTTGGAGAGAAACGAATGCGACTCTGAATGGAAAGAAATACTGTGACATTACATAAGCTTACTGAAACGATGCCACGTGGAAGGCAAGGCAACAAGCAGTCCAACTAAATATTAGCGTGTGATATATTGTAGAAACTTTTCCACACCTTTCCAATTAATCAACAAATAAAGAAACAAATTTGACCAAGGGTGAAACAGGAAGTGGGGAAAATACCATAAATATGTTTGCATTTATCTTAAAGATCCTTCAGGTGTAGAAGTAGAAGTTGTTCATCTCCAGCCTTGGAGTAGCTTTGTTTGTTTGTTTTGATGAAAAACGTTTCAAACATACACACGTGGACAAAATTGTTGGTACCCTTCGGTCAATGAAAGAAAAACTCACAATGGTCACAGAAATAACTTTAATCTGACAAAAGTAATAATAAATAAGAATTCTATGAATGTTAACCAATGAAAGTCAGACATTGCTTTTCAACCATGCTTCAATGGAATTATAAAAAAAAAAAATGAACTCATGGAACAGGCCTGGACAAAAATGATGGTACCCCTAACTTAATAGTTTGTTGCACAACCTTTTGAGGCAATCACTGCAATCAAACGATTCCTGTAACTGTCAATGAGACTTCTGCACCTCTCTGCAGGTATTTTGGCCCACTCCTCATGAGCAAGCTGCTCCAGTTGTTTCCGGTTTGAAGGGTGCCTTTTCCAGACGGCATGTTTCAGCTCCTTCCAAAGATGCTCAATAGGATTGAGGTCAGGGCTCATAGAAGGCCACTTTAGAATAGTCCAATGTTTTCCTCTTAGCCATTCTTGGGTGTTTTTAGCTGTGTGTTTTGGGTCATTGTCCTGTTGCGAGACCCATGACCTGCTACTGAGACCCAGCTTTCTGACACTGGCCAGCACATTTCTCTCTAGAATCCCTTGATAGTCTTGAGATTTCATTGTACCCTGCACAGATTCAAGACACCCTGTGCCAGATGCAGCAAAGCAGCCCCAGAACATAACAGAGCCTCCTCCATGTTTCACAGTAGGGACAGTGTTCTTTTCTTCATATGCTTCATTTTTCCCATCTGTGAACATAGAGCTGATGTGCCTTGGCAAAAAGTTCCATTTTTGTCTCATCTGTCCATAGGACATTCTCCCAGAAGCTTTGTGGCTTGTCAACATGTAGTTTGGCATATTCCAGTCTGGCTTTTTTATGATTTGTTTTCAACAATGGTGTCCTCCTTGGTCGTCTCCCATGTAGTCCACTTTGGCTCAAACAACGACGGATAGTGCGATCTGACACTGATGTTCCTTGAGCATGAAGTTCACCTTGGATCTCTTTAGAAGTCTTTCTGGGCTCTTTTGTTACCATTTGGATTATCCGTCTCTTTGATTCATCATCGATTTTCCTCCTGCGGCCACGTCCAGGGAGGTCGGCTGCAGTCACATGGATCTTAAATTTCTGAATAATATGTGCAACTGTAGTCACAGGAACATCTAGCTGCTTGGAAATGGTCTTATAGCCTTTACCTTTAACATGCTTGTCTATAATTTTCTTTCGAATCTCCTGAGACAACTCTTTCCTTCGCTTCCTCTGGTCCATGTTGAGTGTGATACATACCATGTCACCAAACAACACAGTGACTACCTGGAGCCCTATATATAGGCCCACTGACTGATTACAAGATTGTAGACACCTGTGATGCTAATTACTGGACACACCTTGAATTAACATGTCCCTTTGGTCACATTATTTTCAGTATTTTCTAGGGGTACCATCATTTTTGTCCAGGCCTGTTCCATGAGTTTATTTTTTTAAATAATTCTGTTGAAGCATGGTTGAAAAGCAATGTCTGACTTTCACTGGTTAGCATTCATAGAATTTTTTTTAATTATTACTTTTGTCAGATTAAAGTTATTTCTGTGACCATTGTGAGTTTTTCTTTCATTGACCGAAGGGTACCAACAATTTTGTCCACATGTGTAGCTTTAAAATTCAGCGAACACGAGACTATTGTATATTACCGAGCATGAACCCTAACGCTGGTATAATGACGGTTGTAATGACGTTCAACACTGGGACGATGCTGTTTTTTCGAAAGTTACAATGACTTTAACATGGTGTTTGTTTACACTCGTTGTTATGTATTTGTATCCCATCGTCATTTCATCAAAGTCATTCTAACTTTCGCAAACAACCAAAAACCAATTCTGTCTCGATGTCACTAACGTTGCCAAATGAACGTCACCAGAACGATTTGACAACTAGAAATTCCTCCTGGGCAACGATTAACACATCAGAGTTTAATCAAAGGAAAATGCTTTGCTTCTGTAATATGAGGAAAAAGAGGGAGTGTATAAATCATAGTCAGTAATAAAACAGATCCGTGTGCATGTGTGCTTCCTTGGTTGTGTAAAACACTAAGACACACTCAATGCGTTCGCTTCGGTGCACTTATGAGCCCTTCAGCTCTCGGCTCTCCGGAACAGCACCTGCATGAACGCTGGTTATGTGTTATGCATAATCACATTTGTTATTCATCTTTGGTTCCTGCATGCATTATGTGCTTCTCTTTTTGGGCCACTTCCACATCACGCTTGCAGTTTATTGTGAGCTCTGTGTTTGTGTTCATTGGTAATATTTTCATTAACGTTATTGTTGTTATTATTATTATTTGCCAGTTGCAACACAATATTGCTGGCTTGTGCATTTCACACTGAACTCTCTCTCTCTCTCTCTCTCTCTCTCTCTCTCTCTCTCCCTGATTGGTCAGATGACTTTGCCGACGGCGTCTCAGCCACTTCCCCAACACCCATCCCTAAAATCGCCATTCAGGAAGAAAAAGATGACAACAACAGCCAGAAGGAATGGGGTAAGGCCCTGAGTGTTCCTCATCCTGGTGCACTGTGAGGGAAAACAAAGCCCAAGCCAGTCTCTCAAATTCCCTCTGTCACTTCTTATAAACAGCTTCATCAGTACGAAGCAATATTACATCCTTAAGCTCATCATTCCTGTTCGTTTTTCAGCGCAGTTTGTTTTTCAATAAAGAGCAATAACCTAGCAACATAATTAGACTGCATGACGCCAAGCAAAGATTATACGAGAAGAAATTTTTTTTTTTTTCATCATTCTATTGCAATAGAAAACAACATTCCAGTTAGCATCCGGTGATGACTTTAGGTTTTATGGATACATAACCTACTAGCCTTTTTGGGCATTACAATATTTGTTTCATTTACACTCATGTTTCATGTCTAACTTGTCACAAGCAGCTATAGTTCTTACACAATTTTTATGTATTAAAAACTACTTTAAATTACCTGCTAAACACTGAAATGCTGTGAACGCTCCAGTCCAGTAGGTGGCAGGATTGCACCAATCGCTCATAAACTCGAATGATGAAAAAGCGATACTCAAACAATATAAGAGGTATTTGCGAAAGATTTGGTGTCGTTTGTGTTTTCTGCTAAAGCTATGTTTTTTTTTATATTTTACTTACATAATTTAAAAAGTACAAATTTATTCTGAATCAAAAACTGACCAAGAAAACATCGATTAAATCGCAAAATCTATCAAATCGCACAGCTCTACAGCGTACCATCTAGTGCAGCGTTTCCCCCTAGTGGACCATAACTGTACTGCAGATGTTGTTGTCATCGTTTGGGTTTTCTGCTAAAGCTATGTTGTTGTTTTTTTGTTTATTTTACTTACATAATTTAAAAAGTACAAATTTATTCTGAATCAAAAACTGACCAAGAAAACACTGATTAAATCGCAAAATATATCAAATCGCAACAGCTCTACAGGGTACCATCTAGTGCAGCGTTTGCCCCTAGTGGACCATAAGGGTACTGTGGATGGGCCACAAGAGGTTGTACAATTTTGTAATTAAGCATAAAATTCCTATAGACTATTTCTGATTTATGTATTTACATTTTAAAAAGTAACCAAAACAACACCACTGGATTTAAATGACACGGTATTTTTCATTTATCTTAGTCTTGTGAGTTGATCAGGGTTGTGATTAAAGGTTCAGGTTGGCTGCAGAAGGATTTTTACATTTAAAACTGGCCCACAGCCTGGTAAAGTTTGGGGATTGCTGATCTAGTTGATTTTTTTGAGTAACCGAGTTATATGCAGACTATATGAGACTTGAAAACATAAAATCATCCAGAATACAATTTTAGATGTACCTTTGTTTAAACGTGCTCCATACACCATGTGAGTTTCGTAAGGAGCTAATATCATTAACCAGGGTTGCCAGATTTTCAGCAAACTTACCAGCCTAACAACAATTAAAAAAAAAAAAAGTGAAAGAAACTTTCCCAAAAGTTGGTATGTCTTAAAAGCTAAGTCTTAAAAGTCTCCTAAATGGAAAAAAAAAAAAGGTCACCGTTGTGCTCACGCCTTTCTAATGCACCAACAGTAACATCAACTCCATCTTCTCCCAATCCTTGCAATATATCTTGCAACAAAAATGCATCTGTAACCCACAGACACATTGTACAGTATGCACTCATACTTTGCATTTGTTCTGAAACATGATTAGATTTATTTAAAATTATTTGCCATAAAACAAGAACTTGGAATATTTTTAAATAAGTAATTTGGTGTAAAAATCCCAGCACTGGTAACCCTCTCGTTATCTGCTCGGTCTGATGTACTTCACTCCAATGAAAATGTTCTCGGAGTTCTCATGGGGCAGGGTGGTTCCCATCCTAATGGGCTTCTTTTTATTAGTGCATGCTGCAGTTCCAGTTTTGACCACTAGGTAACCATTTTGTAACAATAACCATGCAACTACAGTATGCGCCTGTTCAAATCTACCGGGGCACTGAGCGGGCTGCAGCATGATCTGGGGAGACCGTCAAAGTACAGGAACATCTGCGTATATCTAATGAACAGCAACATTTCTTTTTACAGTAATTTTAGTTGTAACAGAGGATTATCAAATTTATTTGTATTAAATACTTCCTACACCTCAAGGCAAAGTGCATCTGTCCTGAATATGGGCCAAGAACTTGCATACTATCTCCCCAAGCCCATCTGAGAGCAGTTTGATTATTTCATGGACCATATCCAGGACAGATGCTGCTGCCCCCTGGTCTGTTTAATAAGCTGCACAGCTGGAAGGAAGTTGCTGCTCTCTTGTCCCAGATTAGCTCTCTGGAGCCTTTTTTTTTTTTGGCTCACTGGTTTTCTCTGTGCTTGTCTGTGCAGCCCGGAGACAGAGTTTGGTGTCCTTTGGTAATGCGCACCGCAGAGACTTTCACTGTTACTGCAATTTACTGATCATTATCAGAACAGGAAGAGCGTGCAGCTGTAAATATGTTTCATAACACCACTGTTACTTCCTGCAGAACGATGGAAAAAAGATGGCAGGTGTGTGTGTGTATATAGAGAACACATTTAGCAGTCACTTTTATCACCTGTGGTTATAGTGGTGTATATGGAATATATTATGGATAATACGCAGGGAACGTTTGAGCGATTTGATCCTGAGGTCACCCAGATCCATTATCATGTCTGTGCACGGTGTTCTGTGATGAACATGTCGTGTCTCATCATACAGTATTCCTGACTCAAGAGTCTCCGGGATCCACTGCAACCCTGTCCAGGATAGAAAAAAAACTTGAGAAATGAATGAAACAACGACAATTGAATAGTCACATAGCTGAGAATGCATGCTCTGCATCAAAAAGTTTTTTTTTTCTTTCTGGATAATATTAACTATTAGCCTGACACACTATATGGCCCAAAGTATGCGGACAGCTGATGATTGAACATTCCACTATAATAAACTTCACTCTTCTGGGGGAACGTTTCATTCTATTTTGGCTGTGTTCATTCAGCTACACGGGCATTAGAGACATCAAGCACTAATATAGGAGGCTCCAGTCCCAGTTCAACCCAAAGCTGTTCAGCGGGGTCGGGCTGAGTCAGGGCTCTGTGCAGGACACTCAGGTTCTTCCACTCCATGGATGGAGCTGGCTTTGAGCGTCATGCTGGAACAGATTTGGGCCTCTTAGAACCAGTGAAGGGAATCGACAACACTTGCAGAAAATCAAGCATTTAAAATGCGTAGAGATTTTATTTGGTTTGTTTTTGCCATAAACACATCATGAGTGCTCCATTCCAAAATGTCTTTGTCTGCGTTTCTCTCTCTCTCTCTCCAGCTCCCGAGTCTCCCGAGCGAGTTCCGGTGCAGGAGTCCGAGCCCGTTCAGAATGACGTCCCTGAGACTCATCCCACGGTGCTGAAATCCACCAGCGCGGAAGACACCCTGCTGGATATGTGGGAGAGCAGCCCAGCACCCACGGCCGCACCCTGCCAGGCTCCGAACATCATGGACCTGATGGGCGACGCGGACTCGACACCCAGCCTCCCTCAGCCCCTGCTCAGCTTCGACGACGTGCCTGACGCCCCGCTCTGCCCCTCGGCCCAGGACGAGCCCTCCAGCCTGGTGGACGTGGCCGAGTCACATGACGTCGCCCTGAGCTACCAGCCGGCCTCCGACAGCCAGGAGCTGGATGAGAACCAGGAGCTGCTGACTAATGGAGACTCGCTGCTCAAGGAAGGGACTCAGGTGAGGAAAACATCACAATATCCTGAACAGGCAGCGATGATGATGATGATGATGATGATGATGATGATGATGATGATTCATTGGCTGAGCTTTGTTCACGTTTTCTATCATGTTAATTAGCCATTAAAATTCTATAACTCACATTATATTGACATGACAGTAGAATTGCTTATTGTAAGTATTAATAATAATTAACGTTATTATTTACTCTCTTAGACAGTTCAACATGATCAATGAAGTCATAACCTTTCACTAACATGAAATGACTCTAGCAGCCTCTAAATATCAATACATATTTATAATATAATAATGTTATATAATATAATGTCATGATGCAAGACAATTTCATTAGGACGCAATTTGAGGGAATTTATTTTGTATGCTTACAAATGTGGGATTTATAGAATTGTCTATATACAGTAATATTTCCAAAAATTTTACATTTCTTTACATCGCCACTAGATGGCGCCAAAACCTGTTATTTTACTATTATCATTTTCCAGCCATTTCTAGAAAGAATAATGAGACAGCTTGTTAATCTGTGACCGATGATAACTTTGGCTCATGAACACATTCAGATGGAGTTGTGTGTGTGTGTGTGTGTGTGTGTGTGTGTGTGTGTGTGTGTGTGTGTGTGTGTGTTGTGCAGGTGAGTGAAGGCTATTTCAGCCAGTCACAGGAGGAGGATTTCGCCCAGTCTGATGAATGCTCTGCAAAAGTGAATCCCACGCCAGTATTTTACAACAAACCACCAGGTGAGACGTCACGAGACCGCTGTAATTACAACAAACACTGACTTTGTCTGTCATCAACGTCGTCATCTTTAACAAATGTATAAGGCTTTCATTATTTCCTAAAAGTTTATAATTATTCATGAAAATGCATTGTTTCAGAGCGATATCAGTTATACTTTATGAATTGTCCACATCATGTTTGCATAAATATTTACCTTATGAATCTTTCTCAATCCTGCCAAAATAAATAAATGACACACTGATGAATGTGTGTATACGGCTATATCGCTTAACAGACAATAGATTTGACCATTTCTTTGCTGCTGTCATAATACTGTTTGAAAAGGATAATACACACCACGTTAAGGTGTAATGCATTTTAAACACTTAAATGGATAAAAACGGATAGAATTGCGCACGCAGCATACTGTAGTGCAACATTTTCTCAAGGTCAAAAGCATCGGCTCATGTTCGCATCGCATATCGGAATTGGGAAAATTCATGACCTCAGCGACTTGGCGCCGGTGAAGCCGGATTTGTTCGAGCAGACCGGAAATCCACAGAATCTTAAATCATTCTTTGCAGCCGTGCTGAGCAGAAGAGTCGTTTATGGGCTAAAATAAAATGTTGTTATTTTATTTATTTCTCTCTCTAATTTAGATGTTTGATAAACCTCAGAGGTCAAAGGTTACATGCACTCACACGTTACTGTTCTCAAGTACATATTTCATGTGTCTTTTTTTTTTTTTTTTACTTTTACTCCACTTAATCATACAGCAAATACCTGTACTGTACTTTTACTTCACCGCATGTCTGCGCGTTGCGTTACATAGCCACAGCGGTGTGTTGTTCTTGAAGTTGTACTTTCACCACCTGCTGAGTTATTATGCGCTCGCCTTCCCCCCGAGACACGACTATTAATGTAACAGGAGTTTGAAATCGGAGCAGAGTTGGGTGCAGATAGTGACGAGAACCACGTGTTCATAATCAAGAGAGGGAGAGATTTTTACTATGAAAATGGATAATGCGAACTAGGACTTCCGTACTTTTACTCAGGTACGCCAGTGTATGGAGGACTTCTACTTTCACTTCAGTAATATCTACACTAAGGAATCTCTTGGATTTTCAATCGATTTTATCTTCACTCAAGTCCAGGATTTGTCGACTTTTCCCGCCTCTGATCAACACTGAACCAAACCACTTGACGTGTCATGTTTATGCACTTCGCTGTTCCTAATAAAGTGAGCGTATAAACAGTATATATCACACGTCCCGTTTTTTCTCTCCGCAGAGATCGACATCACGTGCTGGGACACGGACCCGGTGGTGGACGAAGACGATTAAGACCACCGGCGAGCGCTAGTCTACGACTCCCAGGAAAATCCAAACCCTTTTACGAGCTTATTACGATACAAATCTGTATGATATTTTAGCAAAAAAAAAAGAAAAAAAAAAGAAACAAAGCAAAAAAGGTTAGCCACTGAAAAGGATCCGGGTTATTGTTAAAGATGCCAATGGGTTTAAGCTCTCGCGCTCTCTTTCTTTCTCTCTCGGTTTGTGTGTGTGTGTGTGTGTATATGTGTGTGTGTGTGTGTGCGCGTGTATTTGTACAAGTCCTTATTTATTTCCGTTCTCTTTTTTGCTATGCAGAGTATAGCACGGTGTGTACTTAGCGCCCACCTGTGTTGTATCGACTCCCTGTGCCTGACCGGTAGCACATAGAGCGTCCCGTCTTAGTCGCGCGCCAGAACCTCAAAATGACGGAAATGTTCGTCGCTCCAGCCAAGGTAGAACCGAACTTCCCCTTGTTAGATGCTCAGGCTAGACGTTAGCACCTTTCTTATTCCCATCACGAATCATTTTAAGCCAATGTTTGTTCTTTCTTTCTTTCTTTCTTTCTTTTTCTCCAAAAACGATCCAGACGATTTGATTTGTTCCTCGGGTGCCATCGTGTTCTCCTCTTAAGCACGGCTTCGTTGGCTTCGTTTCCTGTGCCAAGGGCTTTCAGCGATTCGATGTTTTCACGTGTCATGTTGTTGTTGTTGTTGTTATTTGGTGTTTTGCGATTTAGAATCAGGTGCCATAGATTCTCAAAATTTCGCTGTATAAAAGGTAGTGTTGATTTTTTTTTTTTTTTTTTTTTTGAATCCAGTGTTTGCGATAGAATTAGATTTGAATTCGATTTGACTTGGAGCTTAGGCAATAACTATATTAATGCACATTTAGCTATGTATGTGGATGTTTATACACAGTATACTGTACATGTGTGTGTGTGTGTGTGTGTGTGTGTGTGTGTGTGAGTGAGCGTGGTTTTTAACACGAGAGTAACATTTCCTGTGGATATTGGAATTCGTATCGGGTTTTTGCTGAGCGTCTTCGCCGTCTCGATCGAACCCTGCGCTAACTGTTTCGGCAGCCATCGACCCCCTGAGTATTGCTAACGCTAACTCTACGAATTCTTAACGTTCGAAATCTGTAGCTTCGACTGTCTCCGGTCTTCCGTAGTTTCGTAGTTCTTCAGACCTGCGTACGATCCTGAACCTTATCGTGGCTTTTTTTTTTTTTTTTTTTTGGTTTTGTTTTGTTTTTTGTTTAATTTCAGTGTCAAGATTTTTTTTTTTTTCGTTCGTTACGAAGCAAAAGATGTGAAACAAGCAATAATACTCAACTAACGTAGTATTGTTTTTGTAAATAAAAGCACCGCAGGACGACGGAACGGCGCATCTAGCGACTGGCGTTGGAACGGATCCGCTTTCTCGACGCGTTTCCTGACCTGGATTTTGACGCGGGAGCCGAGCCGCATCTTTAATTCTAACCCGGGCCCTTTGGACGTGATCTCAGTGTACTCTTTACCCCTCCGAGCTCCTCTGTAGTGATTCTTACGCTCTTTCTTTCTTCCTTTCTTTCTTTGTCCTCTCTCACACACTACTAGGAGATTACTACTACCAATACTATTACTACTAATATACTACTCCAGTTTGCCCTTTGTCCCGCGAGCAAGGCTTAGCAGCTCCTAAACTCTCTCTGTCTGTCTTTCTTTCTCTCTCTTTTTATTATTATTTTCGATCCCTCCCCTCCGTCCGCTTCTTCTTGTCACATGCTGTTTTTTGAAACAAGCACAAGATCTTTTGTCACCTGCTATGTGCTTCTGTATGTTAATAAAAGATTTCAAAAAACAACTCGGCTCAGCGTGCGTTATTTCCATCTTATTTCACGCCTTCACTTCTTCTTCTTCTTTTCAATTTTATCGACGCCCCTGGATTCTTCGAGCCGTCCGGTCAACGTCGAATTAAATAGAAAGAAATCTCAAATAGACTCCGGCTCCAGTAAGCATGATATCTCTAACACACACAGACACACACACACACACACACACACACACACACACACACACACTTTATGCTATAACTATATACTGAATGTTCAGACAATAAAAGTTGGTTGTGCAGAAACATTTCGATCCCACCCGCCGCGTGAATGAGACCGCGCGGACGCTGAGGATCCGCCGATTAAATATCAATCATTTCCAGATGATTAAATGTCAAGAATGAATATTCTTTAGTGCGATATCTCACGAAACGCTCGCGTGAAAGCTGTCAATGATTCATTTATTTAAAGCCCACGGAGCACTTAGCGCTGACGTACTGTACACACGACGGACGGATGCACGGACGCACGGACGCTGTTTTATTATTCTATGTAAACACACTCTCGGAGCTCCGTTCCAGTCGCTTAGCAACGCGCCGAGGCAGAGGAGCCACAGTTTACACCTCTGTCTTTTGCCTCGCCGGCCGTGCGACGCACAAGGGCGAAGAACTCACGAAAAACACTCGAGGGAAATAAAAATAGGACCGAGAACACGAGCCGAACCGTGCGGACGCGCTCGCTCGATCATTTGATCTTGATTACGAGTCGAGTTTATCGCCCAAGATCACATGACCGGGAGTTCAGTATTAAACATACATAATGATTATTCTGAGTTTTACGTTTGACTGGAACAGACTATAAGGATTAAGGTGACGCCATGACCCCGGTGTCTCGGTCTCATCACGTCTTCCAGTTCCGTCCTTCTAACAGCTTCAGATCCGGTACCCGATCTGCTCCCGTCTGACCTTTTCATCATCTCACAAGGTCCTTAGTCATGAACCTGGAGCTTTAAAACAAGCATTATGTTTTAAATGCGTGTTTAATACAATGAGCTTCACAAAGAAAGTTTCTTTTTTTCTTTTTTTTTTTTTTTTTTACAGTATATACAGCTTTAAAAAAAGAAAAGAAAGAAAATGAAGCATTTGATATTATTTTACAATCGCAAGAAAAAACACTACTAAACTGTACACTTATTTGTCATGAAGTTGATTTCAGCAAGAGTTAATCATTTGTGCCTTTTAGTGTGTTTTTATACACTGCATGGCCAAAAAGAATCTTTATTTCACTATGGAGATGTGAAACGAGTGGAATTGAGTTTAAAAATGGTCCAAGACATTATTATTATTATTATTATTATTATTATTATTAAAACCTGGAAGGATAGAGAGCTCGACTACATGGAGGAAATCTGGTCGGAAAAGCATCATATTGTACATGGAGGTCACCGAGCATGGTTGAAAAACTGATCAGAAAAATCAGAGCTTTGTTTAAAAGTGAAGAGAACGTTTCCATACACACACACACACACACACACACACACACACACACACAAAAGAAGAAAAACACGAGACTCATCAGGAAAAAGTCTTCAGTTTGTGAGGGAGAATAAAGACTGGGCTTTGGAGCGATGGAGAAAGGTCATGTGACCTGATGAGTCCAGACTGAGTCTATTCCAGAGTGATGGGCGTGTCAGGGTGAGAAGGGAAGCGCATGAAGCGATGCTCCCATCATGCATAGGGTCCACTGTACAAGCCTCTGGAGACGGTGTTATGATCTGGTGTCGCTTCAGTCGCTCAGGTCTAGATGGGTGCAGCAGGAGAGAGTTTTATTAAAATACACTTGCAGAACAAACAGCGTCGTATCAAAATCGGAAGTCAGAAACAGGAGCGGGTCAAGCGATCGGCATGGGCACAAAAAGAACAGGAGAGAACACCAGGCTCGGGGAACGAGCTGGAACTAACGAGAGGCTATACGAGAGGCGTTCGAGTCAAACCGGGACTTGATTGGGTGATGAAACTATGGATGAATTCATCCATGAAAGCGATTGACGTTTACAGAAGACGTCAAGCACGGTACAGTGATGAGACGCTTTGCCGCAGTCGATGACGAGGTGGCTGGGAGCACACTGCAGTCGTTCCTGGGAACATTCAGCGAGTGGAACCGCCCGATCCTCACGTCTCCCTGTCACCAGCTGGCAGAAGAGATGTTACAGGAACTCGGCTGGGAGTCACTGCCACATCCGCCGTACAGTCCTGACATCGCTCCAAGACATTTGCACATGTTTAAAGGAGTTCCTGGGAGGCCGGCGTTCCAGACGTGAAGTCTGATCACGACTCTGGCATTCTGGGAAAACTACTAGTGAAACACTGGGATAAGTGCATTAGTGTAGCAGGGGATTTATATAGAGGAATAAAGGGAGATTTAACGCTCGTTCTGTTATGTACGTACAATCAAAAGTATTTGAGTCCGCAGTGAACACAATCAGTAATTACAGGAGTTACAAAGAGTCTATCTGGCGTCCTCGATGGACATGTGCGGAGTCTACCGCCGCTTCAACCTCGTTTGTTTCACTGAAATGTTATTCATGGAAAATTTGCACTTTAAGAGTAATAACTTAAAGGTCACCCGAAGGTAGAAAAGGTTTGATTGCAAGTCCTGAATCTCTCTTTCTCTGTTTTCATGTTTAGTCATTTCTTGGATACTTTTTTTTTTTCTTCAAATGCCTGAACTGTGATTCTTTAAAGAGAGCGGACGAAGAGATGTGGAACCTCCATGTCTAGGAATCAGTTCGTTCTCCAGCCAACAAACGGAGCTAATAGCAGAAACAATCTTCATGTGTTATGGTGTAATTTGCAATAAATCATAGGTTTCTACGTACTGTAGCAAGAGGTTTTACGCGGCACATGTTTGAAATCAGCGAAAGGCTTTATTCTCACGCTGTTCACTCCTGCTTGATCACAGAGTCGAAAATAAACTGTTACTACAAACCCAACAGTTCGTGTGAAACGCTCAGTGGTTAAAAATAAATAAATAAATAAATGGAAAGTGTTTCTCCTCTTAATAAATCCTGATTGAATGTCATTTGAGGGAACGGACCGGATGCCCCGGACGGTAACGTTCATAATGCAGAGACGTTAACAAAGACGGCCATTAGGGTCGAGTGAGGTAGAGAGAGCCGCGAGAGAGCCGCCAGACTAAATGGCAGCAGGAGATGAGTCTGTCGAAATGAAATCGAGGCTTTTACGCGACGCGCCGTTCATTACATTTGAAGAAATGCGGCCTGCATTAGCAAATTAGACCTCGTTACCGCGACTCTGAAAGAGCACCATTTAAAAAAGAAGAGCGACGCATAGTGATACACAAATACAGTCAGGATGAGATACTGCTGCACGGAGCACACACACACACACACACACACACACACACACACACACTGCGTGGAATCCGCCGCTCAAATGAGTATTTTAAGAAACGAATGATTGATCTGTCAAGAAAACAAATTTAATGACATTATCATATTGTTGGGAAGAAAAAATTAATTTAAAAAAAGAAATTTCCAGGTGAAAAGGGATATGCTTATGAATTTTAATTCACATTATTATTATTATTATTATTATTATTATCATCATCATTTAAGTGAGGCGACGTCATGATGACAGGAAAAATGCATCCTGTACGGTATAAAAGGTTTTCAACAAAGACACCCCACATAGCCCCCCCCCCCCCCCCCCCACCCACCCACCCACCCCAGCCCCCCCACCAAAAAAAAAAGCCCCTGATGATGACTGTCTCTCTTTTTACCCGCATGTGCTAATGAATTAAAAGCTGAAAGAGACATTTCAAGCGAATGAAGACAGCAGATGGTTATTAAATAGTTCGGTCCTTCTTGTACAGCACATCATTATTTTGAAAGAGGTTGTTTTTGTTTTTTTAACCTTTTATATATATATATATATACTAGATTTTTCTAGAGAGGAAAAAAAAAATGTGCAGATGTCTGTATTTCATAACATTTTACCTTGTCAGTGAGGCGAGGTCATTTTTCACAGTTTATACAGTACATTCTGTACACTTGAGCAGCATGATGAACCTAGTCTGAGAGTCAGACTGCACCAGGACAGTTGCTTATTAGGACTATTATTACTACTATTATTATTTATTTATTATTATTATTATTTTTTTTTGTTAAGTAACCATCCCATCAATGCCATACTGAAACTTCGTTTAGGAGCACCGCTGATTAAAGTACATCATGCAAAGTGAACCAATTGCTGCCCTTAAAGATGTGATCCGTCATAATGAGTGATGGGTCGCGTTACCGAGCGTTAAAATCCCTAAATGCATAAAAGAGCCAATATTAAGCCAGTGTTCTGACACACTCCGACTCCCAGGCTATGATATGGCTACAGTACAGACCATGAATGTTTTGCTATGCTGTAGCCCTGTGCTATATCTAGTTTACAAAACAGAATTTCAAATCCTGCTTATGTTACATCAGTCCAAAGCTGTCGTGAAAAAAAAAAGAAAAAAAAAAAGGGAAGAAGAGAAGCCCAGGAACCATGGCAACAATGCGCATTTAAGAGCTACTGCTCTGCATCAGGCACGGACGCCACACAGCGAAAGAAAGAAAGAGCACTGGAGAAATACATATGTCACAAACAATCTTCTTAAGAAGAAAAGATCGAGAGGAAAAGGCGCTCGAGTCCTCATCTCAGCAAAAAAATCAATAACCCTGCAGGAAGGGCTGAGAATTTCCCATGTAAAATGTCACACAGTGGTCCGAGTTCAGGTTCACACTGCCGTGCTTCGTCCCAACAGGGGGAACGCGGTGGTCAGTCCGTAGCTGTGGTCCAGAGGCCGTAGGCTGCGCAGGCTCAGGTCCATGTGAACGCGCCCGTCGCGCGGCATCGTGGCCATGGCCGAGGCAGGCGGCTCCAACGCCATGCTGGAGTGGTTAAGGTCCACGTTGGAGAGCAGGTGGTCCAGCGAGTCCCAGCGCCGGGCCGAGGGCAAGCGGATCAGCGACGAGTAACCGCGCTCGGAGAACACGGTCACGGGGGCCATCTTTCTCGTCTCGGACTCCTGGTGCTCCCTGGAGGACCTGAGGACGGGTTTAGTGTACGTTCCTCCTCTGGGGTCAGCGAGGACCTCGCTGTAAGGGGGAGGGGGATCCTCCATCAGAACGGCTTCCTCGTAGCAGGGGGGCTTTCCACAGACGTCGTTATCCACTGGCAGGATGGAAACTGAGGAACGGGAAGAACAGACTTTATTCAGTTTGCTAAAGCATAAATCTACAGGATGATGCATTTTTAAATCAGTTTGATTTGTTCCTTTATACAGTATAGAGGATGTATACAGTACTATAGTGATCTTTTTGCTCCAAACTGTCACAATACTGGTTATTATTTGAGCATCCCATGGATACCCTGTATATAAATACATTTCACCCAGTGTAGTAAACATGTACGTTAGAGATGCACCATTTCAGGAGGGTCAAATTATTGCGCTGCATTAAGCAAAGAAAACAACTAAGGAGATTTGTAATTACTGCGTTAAATATACTTCAACACATTATCAAAACCTGGAAGGCTAGCGCTGAGCCGTCAACTTTATGGAAGAAATTTGGTCGGATTATTTAAACACTTGGGGAAAAACCCAATTTACTGAATAGAGTAATTTACAATTGAAACATTTTCTAAAAAGCACCTTGATTTAACCGTGCAGGAGTGTGGACAATGGACACGAAAGGGTTAATGGTATCTACAGTATTTCCACAAACTTTGAAATGTTAAAGGTTGCAATCACGACATGATCAGCTTTTCAAAAAAAGATATCGATGTCAATGAATTGTGTGTGTTGTGGTTTTTTTTCCAAAGTTCTTACGCAACAGCAATTCACCCACGATTACGACACAATTTTTACTCGTTTAAAGATGCATTTTGGACCTTCTGTGAAACACAAGCTAGTTCCTGTTCTCACTTACATCAGACATTTCAAAACTTAACCGTGCCGCGACCTATAGTGAAATCTAAAACTCTTTTGCTGCCCACACAACAACTTTTAAAGACAACTCACCGAGTCACGAGACCAAGATGAACAGAGAATAACAGCTGATTTAAATCCTGTGGATTTGCTTTATTGGTTCCTAATAATTATATTGAATTAATGTTTAAATTTAGGTGTTGTATGTGCATTTCAATCTTAATTCTTGAAAAGAAAATCTTATTATAAAGAACCTCTTGCGCCCCACCTGCAATACCTTCAAAGGCCACTAGGGGGTACAGTTTGGGAAGCACCAACAGCTATGTTAAGCTAAGTGGCGTCTCCTCGTTAGTCTCACTTTTTTTCCTCTGCTGAAGTTTATTAGGATACAAAAGTGTTGTCGTGTAGAGAAACTCTACAAAGCGCTGACACTGGAGACTCCTTACATGAATATTTATAAGTACAATTTGGTGTTGTTTTATTCAAGACTGATTGTCTACGGAGGTTTTATCCGCCTCTGCAAGGTCACACTTCGCCTCATTCAGATGAAAGCTGAGACAGATTTGCCCCATGAAGAAATAAACCCCTTACTGAGGCTGGAGACGAAGAGTCAGGCTTACGGAATGCATTACTCTGAATCGCTCGTGCCGCCGCGGTGCACTGGTCCGTTCTCATGCTCTCTCCTCTGTTTGAAAACGGTTCCCAGAGACCATGACTGTTCCAAACGCTACCTACACGCATCATACCGCGCGGGGTGAATTCAGATGTGCTCGAAATCACAAGCGTCTGCATACCACAGACCATCTGGCCTTGATAAAGCTCCGAGAGGAAATTTTGAATGAGTAGGCTGCTGTGTAACGAAATGTACCACCTCGCTTCTGAGGCTCTTGAAGTTGTCATGGAAACACAAAACCATGAGATACTGATTTGAATCGAAATCAGATTATAGACATGTTAAAATGTAGCCTTATGGCTGCGCGCACCGGCCACTTTAATAGGAACACCCGAACCCCAGGGCACGCGATGCATGAAGTCGTGCGGATACAGATCCAGATATTCAGGTAGTGTTCTTGATGTTCTTGAACACTAGATTGGAGTGGACATCTCAGTAGACTCGGATTGTGTGGGTCGGAAACTGTTGATCGCTTAAGATTTTCACGACAGGGAAGAAGAAACTCTAGTGAGGGGTTGGGGTAAGGGATAAGGGGATTAGGAATTAGGGTTGAGATGAGTAGATGAGTTCAGGGATTAAGGTTTTGAGGTAAGAGGTTATGGTTAGAAATTAGGGTTGGGTTAGGGATTAAGACTAGGGATTGGGGTTGGGGTGAAAGGTTAAGGTCAGAAAAACAAACAAATAAATAAATAAATAATTCATAATGATAATTTATTATTATTATTATTATTATTATTATTATTATTATCAATTAGTGATAGAGTAATGCTAGTAGTAAATGTTAAGATCTGTGATTTTTTACTTTAATTAAATCATTATATTGTTGTAAAAAGTGTTTCAAAGTGCTGAAAATCAAACCAGACATATACCGTACGAAACCTAACAAACAAATAAATATGTAAATAAGTAAATAAATAGATAAAAACAAAATGTAGGTTGAATCATTTAAGGAAATTTATTTTCTTCAGAATATGAAAAAATATTGTTGCTAGAGGAGAGAAGAAAATGAAAAAAAAAAGAAGGGGGGACTTTTTACCGTGAGGTCAAAGTCATTACACTTTTGATTGTAACAGTAAACTGTATTTCTCTATCGTTCATTTAAAACATAAAGAATCACAAGTGTTTGGAGTTTTAATCTATTCACATTCCTCTTTTCGTCTGGGTTGCTGTTGTCCAGCCCGTCTCGCTCTCCGGCCCCGGAATCTGCAGCTTATTGAGTCGGTGTGTTTCAAAATATTTGCAGGCTTGACTGTCCTCCTTCTTCCCTTTTGTAATTTCATATAAATGTTGTTTTAGTCCATTTTCTAATTCGTTTTTAGTCTCTCCTCTATACAGTGTACTGTAGTTTTTTACATTCTCTGCATCTAATGGAATAAAACTACTGCACATTAGCGCTAGACAAATGTACAATTTGCTGAACTGGTTCACTCAATCCAGAGTAATCGTGTTTGAAATACTGTCTCGTGTGTTTAACTTTTACTGTTAACCTCAGCATGTACCAGACTGTCATTAAGATTTTAGTTTTTTCTGTATTTTCTTACATGAATCTGAATTTTGTTAGCTCTTAAAGCCCGAGCAGCGCAGATCCGTGCCGGCAGCGCAGCGCAGGGGAACGACTCTGTTAGGATTCTGACATCAAACTGGGTATTTGGGTTTTTGGCAGGTACAACGCAAGTTATCATTATTTTTATAACATTTTACCGCTGCCTTGAAAATAAGAATAATGTTGCAAAAAAAACTCTCAAAATGAGCACATTATTATTATTATTATTATTATTATTTGGTTATAAAAACTGAAAACAATAATAAAAACAAGTGAGCATGTGTATCTGAGCCATTTCTGTGCCTGTGTGACTCTTCTCAGTCACGTCTCTGTACTGTAGTTGGTTAAAATGAAATAAACTTTAGTTCATCACGTTGTCTATTTTGTGCTGAAAAAAGAACACGTCACTCTACACTGCACAATCCTGAGTCCTGTATATGTTTATTAAAAAACTGCAACTCAAAAAAAAAAAAATGGCTAAACCGCTCTGGGGTTCCCCTGGGCCTGCTGGACGTGTATTCTAAGGTCTTTAATGAATATGTGTGAATGGTGAGTACAAACTTTTGAATAATTTGTTGATGAATATTATCTTTCCAATACTGTTCGGTGGGAATCGACCCGCATACCCTCTGGATCGAAGGGCCTTAAACAATACCTGGGTGGCTTCTTTTAGGTCCTGTATGAAATATTATTAAATAGGATTTTACTATCGCTGTGAAGGATGAAAAACTACTTTTATGCAAAAGTCATTTTTACATAGACATACATTATTTACATATAACACAGTAAAATGATGGCTTGATGTAATGTCATTAATACGAATCTGAGCCAAAATCACTCATAATGTGGCGGCCGCATGGGACTCCCTATGGTTTTGTCCATTTTTTTTTTAATGGCACAATTTAGTCGTGTCCAATTCCTCCCCGTCACTAGGGGGCGCTCCCACATTAAGGCTACTACTACCACTCAGCCGGGAGGGCCGAAGACTATCACGTGTTTCCTCCGAACCGCGTGCCGCCAGCCGACCGCATCTTTTCGAACTGCTCGCTCGCGCACCGTTGGGGGTGGCGTAACACACTCGGAGGACAGCGCTATCCGCTCCCTCCGTTGCGCGAGCTCACAGACGCCCCTGATTGGCTGTAGAGCCGTGTAGTTAATGTGGGAGCACTAACTACCTCTCATCCCTCCCCTCTGAGAGAGCTCGGCCAATCAGCTTTCTCTAGACCTCCGCCTGCGAGAGGTTACAGCACCACCCGGGAATCGAACTGGCAATCTCCGGATGATAGGGCAAGCGATTTACCCCTGCGCCACTCGGAGGCCCATTTTGAGGCATTTTGTGAATCTTTGGGGGAAGCTTCTGTAAATAGTAGCACTGCTCCGTATCTCTTTTTGGCCTGGTATAGCTCAATGGTTAAGGCATTGGACTACTGATCAGAAGGTCACAGGTTCAAATCCCAGCACCACAAAGTTGCCACTGTTGGGCCCTTCAGCAAGGCCCTTAACCCTTAACTGCTCAGATAAATAAAGAGAGATAAATGTAAGTCGCTGTGTATAAGGCCGTTTGCCAAATGCCATAAATGTATTGCTGTGATGGCATATAGACTTGTGCCATACAGTTATGACTTGTCGAAGTGTCTATTAGTTTCTAGTAAATAGTGTGATTTATTTCCATAGAGTAATTATGACCTGTGATCCTTTTATGGGCTGGTTTTACAACAAAGTCTGTGTTTCGTGATCATTTCTTTAAAGCTTTCGATGCTACACAACTGTGGTGAGGAGAAAAGCATCTCATGTGATATCAAACCTCGTGCTCGCTGTAGCCTCGGGTTCACACCAGGAATTGGACACGGTGTGGTTTTCTGCTGTTCTGCCTCAAGTCATAGTGTTGTTACTGTGAGTTTTCTACATTTTCATAAACAAAACTGAATGGGTTTTTGGTTTGTTTGAGGTTTTCCGACTCTCTGTTGGGCGTCAAAATCCCAAGAGATCAGCATTAGAAAAATATATATACTCAAACCAGTCCATCGGGGAACCAACATGGTCATGCCATGGTCAAACTCAGTGATATTTAATGTTAATCACTGATCAGCTTGGAGGTGTACAGGGGAACGCTCACTACAAAGCCAGCACGAGGGACAACCTTTGTTTGAGAACGTAATCGGAAAGTTGTAATATATATATATATATATATATATATAAATAAATACTAATAATTATAATCTGTATCACGGAAACCACTTGATTGGATCCCTGGAACAGTATTTTCTTTTTCTTTTTTCTTTTTTTAAATCGTGGCATCACGTCATGCTGTGCTACTTACTGTACGTTGTTATGAAATGGATTAGTGATTCAATTTCAAAGAAGTTTTTCTTACACAACAAACAAAACACTGTGCATTTTTGCTCGCTCTCACTGAACCTCCACAGACTCGGGCTATTGTGCCACCGTCACTCTGTCATTGTTAAAAGCTGAATTCTGCTTGATTTACATCGACCTCTTATTCAGTTCCTGTCCTACTGTCTGGCCATCAGTCGTGTATCTCTGGACCTCCTTTAAAGAACCATTCTTCGGCCCGGGCCCGGGATCCTCTGGATCTGGCAGGCTGCCTGGCTGCAGGAGTGCATGATTAGCCCAGCTCTCCCTGCTGCTAGCTCACCGATGTACTCTTCTGCCTACTCGCCCGCCCACTCTCCTCTCTGTTACCATGTTTTGCATGAAAGAATTTGGCTACGTCTGCGTGCCTTGTGTGAGGTGCAGACATTTTCTGCTGCGCTGCCCACATGAGCAAAAAAAAAAAAAAAAAAAAAAACAGACCAGGCTTATTTAATAGTTACAGAGCCAAACATTTCATAACAGAGCTTACTGTTGGACTGTGACAATACATTACACAATACAAGTGGTCAGATCCTCTTGCGATTACTTGCACTTTCCTCGTGCTGCAATCTACAGTAAGGACGTCGGTATCGTCTCTGCGCTTCCTCGTTCCTGTCACTCATCCACTTACATGACACGAGTACAAATAGTCACAAGGATCATAAACAGACATAAACAGCTTGTTTACTCTACCTGGTGGTGGAGTCCAGTTCCCCTGAAGGATCGTGTGGGCGACCGGCAGCTGCGGAGACATCATCTGAGACGGAGAACAGAACTGAGGTGGTTCTCTTGACGGGTATCCTACCGCCGCGCACTCCAAAGGCTCCATCTCCAAGGCCCTCAGACACTGCTCCCTCAGCCTCTCCTCGCGCCGCCGCTTCAGTTTACGCTGCACAAAGCTGCAGAAGCAGCAAACCATCACGATGAGGGCCCAAATCAGCCAGAATCCAGCAAAGCACGCCAGGAAAGTGTAGGTACCCTGGGACATCACCATGATTGTGGTGATCCTGGAGAACGGACGCAGAGCTCAGCAGTCCAGCCTTCGGGAAAACCGAAGCTAGCTTATTTTGCTGAAATTCTCAAGTCACTCAAGTCTCAAAACCACGCCGGCACACCTTCGAATCATGTTTTCTTTAAATCATTAAAAGACACGGACTTGGAAGAGCATCGCTTCAGATGAAACGCAGCCAGACGCGGAGCGTTCTATCCCATTGGGTGGCTTTCATCGAAATGCAGAATGTGAAGAATCCAATCCAAAAAAAAACAAAAAAAAAAACCAGAAGAGTAATTCCCACGACGGACGGACTGGTCCCCTCGAGAGCTTTTCCTCGAGATTCCTGCTTTTGCGTCTGGTATGCACGTTCGGATGTTTCAGATCTCGAAAGGATGCCAGGACACACTCTGATGGACAAAAACATGGAAGGGACATGCGAGAAGATGTGATAACCTCACTTAAGAGCATGACAGTGAATAACATTCGAAACAAACGGACTCTTCTTCAACGGACTCCACTGTTCTTACAGTGATTAAAATTGCCGCGTATGCTTTTTACACGCGCGTTACTTGTAGCAGAATGAAAAGGATTGTGTCAGGAGAACAAGTTCTCATTTAGCTTTTTAAAACTCGAGTGTTTAAGCGTAATACTAACTGTCAGCATGATGCCTCGTTGACTTTTAACAATACCTCTAATCACGCCGATTGTATTTCCCTCCTACAAGCCGATAAGCCATTACTGCCTGCTATTAACCTCGCGTCTCTCCCGCACATGTTCGCTGTCTCGCTGTCTCTAACACGACAATGTAGTCGTATCTCATGGCATTTCACATTCCCCTCTTCGCTGACCTTGAGAAAAGAAAAAAAAAAAAAAAACGATTACATCAATGCGTTGCTTTGTTTATCGCTTTCTCATCAGCGGCTCTGAATCACTGCAGTGACTCTAAAGATCTGTGAAGATTCTAAGAATCAGAGCGTTTTCTGTCCCATCTAATTAGGCATGTGTTGTACATAATGCCATGGCGGCTTCACACAGTCTGCGCAGTTCATCACTTCTGCCCGACTACGTCACCGTTCAGATGATGGATTAGGCGTTTCGGTGGGATTTCGATGCTTGGCAGCGGCTGTCATCACTTTTCACTTAACTGAAGCAGAAATGTGATTTAAACCTTCGTTTAGTCTCCTGAGACTTTTCTAAAGTTTATTGAGCTGCGTGTAATCTGCTCTGGCACATCCTGAAATATTGTATTCCTGATATCTACAGTATATAGATGGGTACATACAGTACAAGGGACGTTCAGGTCAAACTGAGATTTTTGACGGTGCAGAATAACAGGACACATTTAACTAGTTTTATATTATTCCTGCAATAAAAGATTTTTTATCTCAATCCAACTTCAAAGAAAAGGCAACAATATACAAACTCTGACTTCATATCTGGTCGCTTCATGTCTAATTAACCCTAACCCTAAAAACATACTTTTCACAAAGTGGTGCGTTCGAGTCAAAGCGGGACTTTTGATTGTGCAGAATGACAGGACACCGTTATCAGAGTAAAAACTCCATTTATTTCTCTATTTATTTCTTCCCTGCTACACTAATGTAAAACGTAGAAAGATTTCTCAGTGCACCGGATCCATCAGACTGCCTGCTTCATGTCTGAAATGCCGGCCTCCCAGGAACTCCTTTAACGGCTTTTCAAACACATGGCAATGGCTTGGAGCGAGGTCAGGATGTGGCAATGCCTCCCGGCCGAGTTCCTGTAACGTTCAAGTGGTGCTGGTGAATGATTGCGTGTGTACAGTTCCCACAGACAGATGTGTCTCTTATGCAAGTTGGCGACATGATACTGTATCCATTGATTTCTTCAGGTGTTTCTCTCTCTGAATGTTCACAGGAACAAAGGCAGTGGGCTCCGAGCCACCGCAGCCGGCGTCATCATTCATGGACGTACAGTATGGTCTTCTTTAAAACGTTTGCACCATTCAAGTAATTTACCCAAACCCTAACCGTAAGATCCTCATCACTGTACTGTGCTTGATGTCTTCTGTAAACGTCATTCGCTTTTAGACCTTCATTCACTGATAATGTCATCACAAATCCCAGTTTGACTTGAACATCCTCTAAAAAAAAAAAAAAAGTCTAACACAGGAGACTCCTTCCTCACTCGCTCACTCACTCACTCATTCATCGTCTATACCACTTTATCCTGTATAAAGGGGGCCTGGAGCATATCCCAGGAAACTTGTGGCACAAAGTGGGGTACACCATGGACGTGATGCCAATTCATGGCACGACACACACACAGACACACTCATTCCCGCAGTACGGCCAATTTATGAACGCCAATTAGCCTAATCTGCATGTCTCCGGTAATGTGGGAGAAAACCGGAGGAGTACCCGGATGAAACCCACCAAGCTCGGGGAGAACATGCAAACTGGACCTGGAGGTGCAGGGCGACATGCATCTTCCATGCATCCTAAATAAACACCTTTTTTTTTTTCTTTTACCATACTATGAAAATTTTTCATTGACACATTTTTTTTTTTTTTATATTAGTGAACCGTTACTATAGAAACGAGGCATTCATATACTGTAAAGCTGTGTTAGAGGAAATTAATAACACTCCTATTGACCGATCAGATTCAACACGGCATAAGACAATACAGTACAACTGTTAAGGTAGGTCAATTAAAACAAACCCCATTCTCTTATTAATTAGAATGAATATAGCAGTGCTTAAAAATATATACTCATTAAGATAAGAGCCTTCATTCAGGACATGCAGTGCACTAAACAGTACGATAAGGATGGGTATAGTGCATTGTTTTGGTTATAATGAATAAGATTAGATCCTGTAAGGATGCTGTGCTCATCATCATCATCATCATCATCATCATCTTGTCAGGGATGAGGCATAGTGTGCACTATAACATATTCCATCATCATGGTTGCCATACATCACATCACATCACATCACATCACAATCACGTCTGCGCTTCACCCCAGAGACGGAGACAGAGACGGAGCTGATCCCACACCTGCTCCCTCTTCTTTATGTCACGTGCACTTATTTCCCGCGTCTCACCTGTCAGAGGACGTCAGACCAAAATCAGACTGAATATGCACTGAAGTTGCTCACGTTTTGAGGTTATCACAAAGACACACGCACACACACACACACACACACTCACACGCCCATATTTACCTTGATGCACTCGTCGTTTCTAGAGATCCGACATGGTACCTGCGTGACTCGGCGCGAGAGCCGCGGATTAAAGCGCACCCGCTCCACGGTGCTGTCACGAGCCGAGAGCGTCGTGCCGCGCGCGCCTGCCTTGCGCGCGCGCGCGTGCGTGCGTGTGTGTGTGTGTGTGTCAGTGCGCGCGCGTGCGCCTTCGATTCTCCCAGACCACATCAACTTCCCTCTGGCTCCTCCTTTCCTTTCATCACTCTCTCTCTTTTTTAAGTCATTCCAAAAAAAAAAAAAGGGGACAAAAACAATTATGGCTCTGTCACGGTTTCTCCGAACGAGCGTGAGTCAGGAACACGGATATGGACAGGGCAATTCATGAGACAAATATTTATGTTCACAAATAAATCCAGACCTTCTAACAAGAGCTTACATCATCCAAGAGAAGGAGCCACCTGTTTCTCTTTCTGATTTTTCTTTTCTTTTTTTTTTTAATCTACATTTTCCTGCTATTTTGGGAAAAGGGTTTAATTATATTCACTAATTATTATTTAATCATTCATTCATCTTTGTCGCAGAGCCAGAGACAAACTTAGGAACAGTGGCAGACTCATTGGTGCCACCCTGGTCGAAACTGCCATGGGGTTCCCCTACTCTAGGTAATATGTAATAAAAAAAAAGCTCTACAGGGTGCCCCAAATGTAAACACAATGTGAGAAAGTGCCCACTAGGCCCAGCCTAGACAATAACTAAGATACTTCTACATATCTGATGATGATGAACATGATAAAGTGCCCTTGAGAAATCCCTTTCAATGGATGCCTCTATGGTGCCTTTACTATCAGTAAAATGTGACAAAGAAGCCTGAAAGGCGCCCAAATTACAGATAAAGCATCATAAAAAGTACCCTGTAGAGTGTCCTAGGGATATGCCTTAGTATAATCTTACCGTAGATAAAATGTGACAAAGCGCCCTATAGCGGTGACTGTTAAAAAAACAAAAAAAAAACAGTGCTTTTACAGTGGAAAAACATGCGAAATGCAATCAAGTTCCCACCAGGGTGCCCTGCCTATAGATATAATGTGATCTGTCTATGGCGTCTCAGCTGTAAATAAATTATGATAGTGTCCTGTAAGCTTCTTCTACTGTATGTATCCGACTGCAGCTAAAACAAGGGTGCCTTTGTAATGGAGAGAACGCGATAAAGTGCCCTTCAGAGTAACTTTTACATGCATATAATGTCGTGTGCATATAATGTTCTAAGGTGCGCTTACTATCAGTAAAATGTGACGTGCCTTCCAGGGGCCCTACTCTAGATAAACATCATTAAATATCCTGTAGGGTGTCCGTACAGTGTAGACAACATAATGAAAAGCTTTAATATAATCTGTGGTTAAAATATGGGAAAGTGCCTTATAGGCTGACTGTTAAGTGCAAACATGATAAAGTGCCCTTCAGGATATCTTACTAGCCAAAACATTAAAAAGTGCCCTATAGGGTGCACTAAATGTAAATAAAACATGTTAAGTGGCCAGTAGGGTGCCCCACCTATTGATATAATGTGATAAATTGCTGCCTATGGTAACTCAGCTGTAAAAATTCCGATCGTCTCTTCCAGAATTCTTCTACATATCTGACTGTACGATGTAAATAAATTATAATAAAATCCCCTATAGGATGCCCAAATGTAAATAAAATAGACAAAGTGCCCTATAGGGTGCCCCAAAGGTAAATAAAAGTTTGTTGTTGTTTTTTTGGTCTAAAATGTGACAAAGTGCCCTAAGGGTGAGGCCTACTGTTGAAAAAATCATGATAAAATGCTCTCACAGTGGAGAAAAAATAATAAAGTGTCCTCCCTTGCACTGAAGAAAATGTAATGATGGGCCCACTAGAGTACCCCCACTGTAGATCAAATGTGATGAAATGCCTTCTCGGGTGTTCTATGATGGATAAAACATGATACAGCACACTATACGTGGAGAAAACATGAAAAAAGGCAACCATGGTGCCACATCTGACTTTTGATGAAGTTCCCTTCAGGGTGCCTTAGCAGTGGTGCTCTCTAACATGACCTCACTGTAAATAAAACATGATGCAATGCTCACAGTGCAGCATAAGTAATAATGTGACCTTGGCGTAAATAAAATGTGACAAAGAATATTAAACATAATGAAATGCCCTTCAGTGGAGAAAACATGATGAAGTGCCCTCTAGATCTCATCTTACAGCTAAAGCTAAAGCAGGATAAACTGCCCTTTAGTATGGCATTACTGTAAAAAGGTGTTGTGTCCTTTATGATGACCTTACTGTAGACAAAATACGATAAAGTGCACTCTAGGATGCCCTGTAGGGGGGAAAAAAGGCATTTAATTCATTTAGCACTATATTATGTATACTATTATATTCCTGTGGCTAATCTGGTTTCAGTACTTTGAGTAGGGCATACAGTTGATGGTTGGTTTCTTTCTCTGCTGAGTTTGATAATGGCTTGGCAATTTTTGCATTGTGGAGGATTTGTAAAAATGCAAAACGTTCACTTGTTTCCTGTTTCGTTTCTGTTCCAGCTCCACCCAGAAAACAGCCGCTGTGCAACGCTCATACCTCTTCCTGAGTCCCATGCGTACATCCTGCTCACTCTGGGATGTCTAGATGCAATGTTTTGCATGTGTTATTACTAAACCGTCTTTGCTAGCACACGTGGGTGTACACGTGACTCATGAAAATCACACTTAGGCCTGGATCTTAGCAAACATCAAGGGAATCCAAAATTCCGAGTTGCCACTTTTATTGAATGTACTGAAAAGCTTTGTCATGACAACCCGAAAATAGCGTTTTTTTTTTTTCGTTTTTTTTTTTCCCGTGACCTTAGCAACGTTTATCATCACAGAGCCGATGATTAGGACGAGTCTGTGAGACGCATTTCAGCTCGACTGGATTAATCATGATGCACTAATAAGCAAATAAGAGCGTGGAGATAATAACACAAACTGTTCCAGAGTGCAACAGACAAACATCTGCCTCATTCGCGAATGAAACTCACAATTAAAACTTCAGCCTGTTTACCCGGTCCGATCCGTCAAAACAGATCATGCTTTGGAAAAGTTTTACATCAGAGTTCATTAAAGAGTGAAATATGAAACATTATTTATGTTTTGAGCTTTGCTTATGAAGCTGAAACCCTCAGGTTTCTTTGGCCCAACTCGTGCATTAATTTACAGCAAGTCATAGAAGGAGTGTGTGTGTGTGTGTGTGTGTGTGTGTGTGTGTGTGTATGATTATTTCCAAGTAGATACCAAAAGTAGTGGCTCTTCACATGCACTGGTAGAATATTCACTTCACTGAGCTCTTTTGTTCCCTCCGGTTGTTTGATTTCCTTCTCTCTCTCTCTCTCTCTCTCTCTCATTTCACAGACACAGAGTGTTTGTGGTTTAGAGGTAAAAAGTGGCTCAATCCTGAGTTCCTTTTTGGAACAGAAATCTTTTATGTTCAAAGAATATAAGAACCTGGATTTTTTGTTTTTTTTTTTGTTCCACTTCAGTTTTTTTCCTCTGGTGCATTCTTATTTCTACTGCTTTTGTTCTCAAGAGTAGGCGTACTACAGCCAAATACGGCTACTAATACAGTATAATCTTTCATTCGTCTTCAGTAACGTAGCAGTGTTGGATATCAGGAGCACCGGGCTTAAGGAGAGAGATTCCACCCAGTCATCACAGAGCACCATGAACACACACACACACACACACACACACACACACACACACACATTTACAGAGCTATTCACATCTGGTGGCAATTTAGCCGCTGGGCATGTCTTTGGGAGGTGGGAGGAAACTGGAGAGCACAGAGGAAACCTAAAAAAAAAAACAAGCAAAGAACACGTGAAACTTGTTCAACACAGACAATAAACCCAACCTCAGGATTAGACTGTAAATACCCTGGAGCGGCATTACCTACTAATGTCTCCTCATTTTAAAGAAGATTTGTATCCAGAATTAAGGCTAAAAGATATTGCCAATATCCGTACTGGGGCTGAGGTTAAGATATGGTGAAGATACTGCACATCTACTATGTACTGAAGCAGTGGAGGATTTTTAACCCGGAGCACACGACATAAGATTTTCGCCTGTGCCAGCTGAATTTCCTAACATTTCCACAACTGGTGAGGGTTCAAGATATTTGCTCCCCCAGGAAAAAGATTGGGAATGATTTGATTATGTGTGATGCTCTGGGAAATCCCATCAAATGTCCCATCAGATGAGTCCAATGGGTCTCGACCAAACCTTTTGGGGTTTTCTGCCTATAATAATGTCTTGACCTAGCAACTAGTCAACATGGAAATGTTTTACTATATACAGTATATATATATACTGTATAAATTATTACATAATCTTGCCTAGGCTGCTAAGATCATGATAAGATTGTGATACTGTAGGTTTAAGAAGAGCAGCAGTAAACACAGTTTAAGGATGTCGAATGCATCAGTAGCTAAATGTGATTTATTTTGGCAAAGTTGTAGCTAGTGTAATTGATTGATTTCGTAATCAGACGCCTGTCCATAATGTGCTCATATACTGTGCCCTTATCCTCAAAATATACAAGAGTGTATATACGTGCTGTCCAAAAGTAAAATATCTGACCTACTATAATTAAAAATGGAAATTAGTTTTGCATTAGCTATTATTTCTGTACCAATCAATAAAGTTGCATTTAGACAATTAGTGTATGGAGCTTGGAAGTTCATCACCATCATCATCTATACGGCTTTATCCTGTGCACAGGGTCGGAGGCAGCGTGGAATCTATCCCAGGTGACTTAGGGCACGACTCGGGGTACGCCATTCCATCGCAGAGCACATTCACACACTACAGGCAATTTGGGAATGTTAATTAGACTAATCTGCATTTCTTTGGACTGTCGGAGGCAACTGTAGAACCTGGAGGAAACCCAGAAGGCACAGGGAGAACATGCAAACTCCAGGCATACAGACCCTGAGACGGGAATCGAACCCGTACCCTGGAGGTGCAAGGTGTCAGTGCTAACCAGTAAGCCACAAAGATGACAAAGTTATTTTAATATTCATTTCATATATTTAAATGAATTATGTCACATTTTATCTTCTGCGTGGCATTAAATGCAATTCGTTATTTGTTTAAAAAAAAAATTGTTTTGTTTTGTTAAGAACGTAACTTGCTGAAGAAAAGATTTGTGTTTAAAGTCATATAATTTAAATGTATTCGGTATAAGGTACTTTTGAGATTTAAAAAAAAAAGTGAACCCTTAAATCTATTTATTTATATGATTTAATTGTAAATCTATAAATTTAGACCAAAAGGTGAAGCATTTAGGATTGTTTCTGAATATACTACTGACATAGCTAAATTTCTTGTTTAGCTGCTAACTTTTGTTAGCATAATCTGGCTAGCTAAATAATTAGCTAAATCATTACCTTTATGGGTTTTTTGTTTTGTTTTGTTTTACTAAAATAGCTATATATATCATTTTTATTTAGCAGCTAGCTTATTAGTGCTCGCTAAACAGTTACCCTGGTGTTTAATAGTGTGTATCACATTAGAAAACCTACTATTTGAACAGAATTAAAAAAAAAAAAAATCTGAAACTATCTACCTGGAATCCTGTATGTGAGATTTACATCATTTAGGTAATTTTTGAGATCTGAGATTTTGAGTTGAATAATTAATGCATATTTATCACTTTAAACACTTGATATAGTGTGATTTTTACGTATGATGCGTGTGGTGTGTCTTTTCCTGGGTATATGTGCAAAACTCAAACAGAATCCATAAGAGGAGAAAATGTCCAAATTTGAGCATATGAAGGATTTTCCCAGGCGCTGCATATTACATGGACATGACTCAGTCTGAATGAAAACCTTGTGTGACTCAGGAAAATGTGACCCGCTGTTTCGTCAGGAGAACGCAGAAGGCCACGCCCTTCCCCTGTGTCTGATCGACTGCCAAGTGCCGAGTACAGACAAGCTCGAAGTATCGCACACAATATATGTTCACAGACAAATCTTACAAATACGACAAGGACGTGAATGCACAGTTTTACCCAACTGGTTTCCGGTTAACACCGGATTTGTTGAGGTGTAACCAGACATTACTAACCCCTCTCTCACTGTGACATGTGGTGAAATACTCGAATTTCATGACATTGTACTTCAGATACAATAGGTGACGCAGCGCGACACACTCGAGACAAGAAGAGCTTTTGTGTAAGTGAGTAAGTGCCAAACTCAGACTCTCTCTATATGCGTGCGTGATGAAGATGAGAAACCATTTGTGAGTACAAAATGCGTCACGCGCCCTGTGACCACCGTCCTCCATCATCCCTGGGTTGCTCTATTTTTAAATAAGTGCCTATTTGCACACAGCAGCACAAGATTGTCTGTCTGTATTTCCAAAAAAAAAAAAATTTTTTTTTTTATAATATTAAATAAAGGAATAAATAATCATGCATCTGACTCAAACGATTTCCGCCTGTAAATTGTACCACCATCATCTGTTCAGTTCCACTTATTCCACGTATGTTCTTTCTTTGTGTTTTTGCCACATGCATTAATAATGTGGTAGTAAATGTTAGAAATGTAGTTATTGGTGTTGTTCTGGCTTGTGTCAGGATCAGGCGGTGTCACCTCGGTTTAGACAGTGAGTAATATTACATTTAGTCCAACTGCAAAAAATAAAAAATAAAAAAGTCTGCTCATTAATCTGCCTTAGAAATCCAGTACGTGAAAGGTAAACTCTGAATGCATACACTGAGGAAAAGAAAACGAAAAGAAACACATCACATACAAAACACACTGAACTCGATCTATTTACCTAAATGAGGATTTTACTACACTGTGAAATGCTTTTCTGCTCACCATGGTGGCTGTTTGAGTTACTGTAGCCTTCATGTCTGGCTGTTTGCCTCTGACCTCTCATCATCTCATCAAGGCGTTTCCGTGTGCAGACATGATGTTACTAAGTGTGGTTTGGTTTTTTTTACACCTAAAATATCCAAACCAGCCCGTCTAGCACCATCGAGCAAGTCTGAAAATGTCTACTGGAAATCCCAGAAGATTTTCTTTCTTTCCTTTTTATAAGCTTGTAAATTCTGTCTTTTCAGATCTCATGTTTTCCAAAGGAAAATTTTTGGTCAAAACTTAAAAAAAAAAAAAAAAAATTTTAAATGCACCACAGAAAATTGAATATAATTGCATTAATTACTATTTTTATTATGAATTTTTGATTGAAATATAGACAAACATTAAACATATTTGAGCCCAAGAAGATAATAAAATTTGCTGAAAAGGGGAAACATCCATGTCACAGCATTCTTTCACTTTTGCGTGCTGTCACTGGACTATCCAAACCAGAGGTACAGTAAGTACATTGACATGTTTTTGATATTTTCATGTTGTACTGAACTAGCTATGGGCTGCATGGTGGTGGTATTGGTCATCACTGTCGCCTTGCACATGCAGGGTCCCCGGTGGCCCCCCCCAATGGCGCCTCGGTCTGTGTGCATGGAGTTTGCCCCCCGTCCAGGGTGTACCCCGCCTCCAGGGGTACAGGCCCCCTGCGACCCCAGGAAAAAAGTGCTATAGACGATGAGTGAGTGAGTGAGTGAGTGAGTGAGTAATCGCCAAATAGTTCATGCTAGTATAACTAGCTACAATGCAAGCTAAATAGTTTCCCAGGTGTTTAACATAACAGTAGAAAGCTTTCCATGTGCAGACATGATGTTATTGAGTGTCGTCTTGTTTTTCACACTGTTTTTTTTTTTAACTCCCCAAACTCGCCCATCTATCACCATCGAGCAAGTCCAAGTCAAACAGTTGACTTTTTTCCCCTGCTTCTGATATTAAATGTTCATTTTAACCGAAGGTCTTCACCTGTATTCAACCTTCATGCATCGTCTCTATCTGCTGTTACATGATTCTGCTGGATATGTACAGTACGTGCTTTGAAAGGTGACCATATGCTGTAGTGTCTTGAGACCCCGCTGTCCTCGTATGTCCTCATATATCCTTAAACGGAAAAGAGAATGGCAATGTTCCACGATACTTCCATACAAATGGTCTAAAAGAGTGTGTAAGGCTAAAATCACTGCTCGTGTGTGTAAGTGTGTGCGCACACAAACACAGAGTCGACGCGCATGCTCTTTCTTCTTGTTCCAGGTTCAAAAATTGAAAAGAATATGCTTGCGCATTTACTTTATTTCTTTTTTAAAATCCTTCTAAAGAGCGTTGCTGGGCAACCGATTGCACAGAGAGAGAGAGAGAGAGAGAGAGAGAGAGAGAAGGAAAGTGGGAGAGGTGCAAGGGAGAGAGACAGCAGGAACAGAGAGACACGGTGTGAGGAGGGTGAGGAAAAACACAGCTTAGAGCACGGCCTGCCGAGAGCAACGCCTGAAATGGCACCTGGCAGACTGCGCTGTACGTACAATATCAGTATATTGTGAAAATCTTCTATATTAGCACTAGACATGAGGCCATGCTGAACACTACAAGCCCTGTAAGCTGAAACACAGCTTAGCATCTGAATATTAATGCTAATACACACTGTAATACTGAATACACAATTTCAAATCAGAGCCCCGAGTAAAACCTTAGTTAACCGCAAATTAAAACACACTTTAAATGAAACAACATACACACAATTGGGCTGATCAGCTAATTACGGCTAGAAGCTAAGTGTCGATCGATGCACCTGTAATATTCAAAGCAACAAGACATACAAGTCTATGACATTCAAAGTGTACAAAACATACTGTAGCTAGCACCATAGTCACAGTATCTGAAGATGCATCTGAAGATAGATACAGTAATTCGCCAGCCAGTAGTGTTGAGGTTGAGACTGAGCGCTTCTGGCCTAGCATATTGGGAAATGTTTCGCCAACAGCAACTTAGCAACAATATGTTTCTTTTGCTAATTCGATTGCAAACTAGCATCAATTCCAGTAGATTAGGCTCACGAAAATGGTAGATAATGGCAAGTATTAGTTGTTTTACACAATTTCTCCTACCACAGTCATAAAAATGGGAATAAATGCGATGGTCACCATCAGAGTTGGGTGTAACGCGTTACAAAGTAGAGTACTCGGATTACTTTTTTGATGTAACGAGTAATCTAACGCCTTCGCTCCGCCATTCAAATACTTAGTTACTTTTTCAAAAATGTGAGCCGTTATTCAGATAATTGATGTAATCCGTGAGCCAGACAGCAGTCATTCCCAATCCCGCCTCCCTCTGTTATTCCTGCTGTTTATCTCACCTATGCGGTTTGACTATGCGAGGACCGACGCGCGGAAAGATGGAAACCTAATCACAGCGCCGAAACTCGCAGTGAATCGTGATTACAGCCACTGCGCAAAACCGTGTAGGAGAGAGAGGCGTATTAGTAGTGAACAGATTATGGGCCAAACTTCGCTGAGTGATGATGGTAGAATAATTATAAAGGTCTTGACTTAAACAACATGAATGAGGAAGCACAAAGGAGTTTTCATTTTCTGCAATGGAAAAGTACTCGAACTAGTTACTTTTATCAGAAACTAACGCAGTAATGTAACGGATTACTATTTGAAGACAGTAATTTTGTAATGTAATTAGGTACTTTAAAAAGTAACGTCCACTGGTCACCACTGGCCTTCACGGTCCCTGATTGTTTCCCTACAGTAGGTGGAGGGATGGATGAATGGATGGATTTATACAATATAATAGTTCATGAAAATGTCAGTTTAACTACATAATAAAAGTTACTTTTCACCAAATGAATTGCATCAGCTAAAAATGAAGAAAAAAAAAAAAAAAGTACATTTTTTACACTTTTTGAGTAACTGAGTAAGACTTTGACGCATTATCTACACTTTCACTGAAGTAGTATTTGCATTGAGATAAATTTTCTGGCCACACTATATGGACAAAAGTATTTGGCCAAATCTGCAATGACACTGTATACATACACTTCAATATGGAGTTTTGCAGCTTCCACTCTTCTTGGGAGGCTGCCCCACAAGTGTTTTTGTGGGAATAATTCATGTCCATTCATTCTGTAGAGCATTTATGAGGTCAGACACTGATGTTGGATGAGAAGGCCTGGTTCGCAATCTCTGTTCCAGTTCATCCTAAAGGTGCTCGGTGTGGTTGAGGTCAGGGCTCGGTGTGCGGGCCAGTCAAGTTCTTCTACAATTCATCAAACCATGTCTTTTTAGTCCTTGCTTTGTGCACTGGGGGCGGAGTCATGTTGGCCTTCACCAAACTGTTGACACAAAGTTACACAGGAGTATAGCATTGTCCAAGATGTCTTGGAATACTGACGCATTAAGATTGCTCTTCATTAGGGATTAAGGGACCTGATTGATTGAAACACCTGAATTCAATCATTAACAGGTTGGGCAAATACTTTTGTCCATATAGAAGTTCTGCTAGTTCTGCTTGATAATTATCTTACTCTCTAACACTCCAGCTAGTACTGTATGCAGATAATTTGCTGGTTAGATGACAAATATATTCAGCACACAGGGACTTTACAGGGTGTTAAAAATGGAAGGCATTCATGAGAAAGAAAAGTTCCAAAGCCATGACATAGTGTATGTCTAAATATGGTTACGTCTATATTGTGTGTGTGTGTGTGTGTGTGTGTGTGTGTGTGTGTGTGTGTGTGTGTGTGTGTGTGTGTGTGTGTCCAAATATGTTTTTAAATAATCTGAAAGTTTGAAGTACTTTAGGAATTTTTGCACTAGAGCCCAGCCAGAAATTCCTTTAAGAGACATTTCCAAAAAAGGCAGCATTTTGGAAAAGCTTTCTGAGCTTTGTTTCTGCTTTGAAACAAACAAGAATTGTAAAATAAGGAAAAAAGGGGGGGGAAACTGACATTAACTGACACTGACATTTATCATCCTCTTCATCAGTACTTCAATTGTCCTGTTCTCATGGAAAAAAGTTTCATGAGGTTGGCCTGTTTATAACATCCAACATTTGTGTGTGTGTGTGTGTGTGTGTGTGTGTGGACAGATATGGAAAAGGTCAATTAGAGCACTCAAAAATTACACAACCTACCATTCACTGGGTTTTTTTCTTACAGGCAAGCAGTGTAGTTTTGAATGCAAAATGAGTTTTAGCCAGTTAGTAATGTACAAATTAACTAGAAACACAAAGAACAAGTCTGGTCTAATAAAGTAAAAAAATAAAAAAAAAAAGATATATCAGATATTACAGCTAAGATTACTGTAAATAAACTATTATATACAGTGGGTATATACACGATAAGTAACACTGGGCTTAATTTGAATTATCAGGGAATTATGAATTTGAATTATGTTCGAGTCTGACCGGAAATTTCTGGTGAATGAAGGCATAAAAGTGATTGACAAGAAGAGACTCTAGCCGCAGTAAGGCTTGCAGCCCACCGCCGCCGTTCCAGTGAACATTCAGCGATATTGGAACGCCTGATCCTTGAAAATCAATGGATAAATTGCGGAAGAGACGCATCAGTCTGTGGGAATCGCACACACATTTATTCACCAGCACCACTTGCACGTTACAGGAATTCAGCTGGGAGTTATTGCCACATCCCCCGTACAGTCCTGACCTCGCTCCAAGGCATTTCCTCATGTTTGGGCCATTAAAGGAGTTCCTGGGAGGCCGACGTGTCAGATGTACTTTATACCTTGATGGAGTCCAAGCACTAGTGAGACACTGGGATGAGTGCATTAGTGTAGCAGCGGATTATATAGAGAATTAAAGGGAGTTTTTACTCTAAGAAATGTGTTCTGTTTTTCTTGCACAATCAATCAATGCTTTGACTTGCAGGACCCTGCAAGTGTGTATTTAGGGTTAGGGTTCATTTGAAATGATGTGACCAGATATGACGTAAGGGTTCGTACATTGTTCTTCTTTTCTTTTTAGTTAAAGTCAGGTGAAATCTTGTATTGCATGAATAATACCGACTAGCGAAATGTTTTTCGACAGCAATGGGACCTTTTATATTAGCCCATTAAAGGAGGTTTATGAGATTTAGGTGGATGTGAATGAGGAAAGCACAGAAATGCTAGGCAGTAAAAATTGTTCACTGTATGTTTTATATATTATTATTATTATTATTATTATTATAACTTAAATTAAACTTAAAAAAAGTAACTAAAGAAAGAAAGAAAAAGAAAGTAAGAAAAGTACAGTGGAAAAAGTAAAAAACAATTTGCTTGTTTATAAAATATTTTTTTGGCAAAATAATTGCAAAATAATAAATATAATCACAATAATACAAAGGAAATATTTCTTATTAAGAATATTTACAATAATGTTACCAAAATGCCCCACAATTTTGCCCACAATTAAATCGCTAATTATTTACTAAGGAAAATTTTTAATGTGAAATAAAAACAAAATATTTATATCGGTCGTTCAGGGAAAAATTATTACTGTAACTCTCCATGATGAAAAACATGCTGAATGTCTTGTTTCCCCAGACACATAAAACCCCTTTTGACATTCATTACCATGAGAAACAGCTAAAGGAGTAAGACCATAAGAAAATGTTTAACATTTCTGAAACTGTTGGGAAGTCTGAGCCTCCAGGACTTTGATGAATCCAGAACAGAATGAGGAAAGAAGCCAGTTCTCAAAATCAATCGTTAAACCACTTCCGTAACAATAAGCTGTCTGGAAGCAGTACAAGAAGGAATCACCATAAAGTCACTGCAGGGTCATAAATCCCAGGGCTTGAATGTCACCAAGGCTTCTTTAGAAATAGACTGGACATTCTTTTATGGTCATGTAACGTTTTGGCCCTGCGATGGCTTGTCCTAAGTCTCCTGGGATGGGCTTCAGACCCCCCGCGCGACCATGTGTACAGATGATGAGTGAGTGAGAGTGAGAAATGAGTTCAAAAAATGTGAGCAAAATGTATAAATTATAGAAGTATAAAGGGAAAGGTGTTTAAGTGAACATGAACATTTAAGTTGTGTGTGAGAAAGCCTCATCATTGATGCCTCTGTGAATTCTTCTGCTGCTGGGGTTCACACTGTGCTGGACTGACCTGAAGTGACGCACTTAATGACCGTCTTCAGGTCCAGCAATCACTTCAGATAACAGAGAACTGCATTGGAGGCCAGGAGATTTTATTGATTTTTTTCGTGGCTGTATTCGGGTTTTCCTGCCCACTTACTTTGTGATTTTTGTGTCTCTTTGAAAGACGTCAGTGAGGGTGAAGCTGCAGAAAATTTCTAGCCCCTTGGTTGGTGTTTTTTTTTTTTTTTTTTTTGGACCATTGGACCAACCATTGGACTTTTCACGCCGGTTCTCAGTATTGGTCCTTCCCTGCTCTGTTACACACACTTGAGTTCAGAAAAGGTTGTTAATTAGATGATTAGTCGGCAGAGATTTGTGACGCATCACCTCCGCATTTCCACCTTTACCCAAGACTTTGTTACATTGCATGAAGTGATAAAAGCTTGTTTTAAGGGTTCCACCTCCACCAAACCATAGTGTCGTCCATTACTGAGATATAAAAACCAGATTTTCACACTGTAACTTAGCTCACATTGTAGATAAGAGCATTAGCAAGAGTTTTGTCATATGCCAGGACGTCCATGGATAAAAACACCAACATGGCCCAGACACACACAAAGGTGAACCTACCATTTTACAAACCTGCATACACAAATCTGACATACAGAACGATCCGTGTTTCAGAAGGAATCCGTTTGTAAAAGCAAATCTCTCGTTATGAACCTTGGAGCCGTGGTGGTGTGTCTACTCCAGAACCTTGGTCTCCATGAACCTTCTCAAGATTTTGCAAAAGTTCAACATGAGGTTTTGCAAGTGTGTGAATGTGGCAAGCGCATCAGAGCATCCTCCAGCGCCGTTCCCAGGGTCCTGGGGATCTCCCGAACCCTCACGCCGTTGTTTGCAGATATCAGTTATCAGTTATGCAGGTGTCACATGCTATACATTATATTACATATATCAGCATAAATAAAATCCTTATAAGATATCACCCCCCAAAAAAAGGAGTGTATAGCACGTTTTTTTTTTTATATATATATTCCGGCTCAAATAAACACAGCCTAAAAAAGAAAGGAGAAAAACAACAACAAAAAAAAAAAAACAGACTCACCGAGACTATTTAAATGAGCACCAGTGTGTCGTGTTTAAGTGTTGGTTCAAGGAGGAGTCTTTATTTTCAGCATTTTCGATCGGTTGCACTTCCGCCACTTCCAAATGAGGTAAAAATGAAATAGGTGTGTGTGTATATCTATATATGTACGTAAAAGATATCTGAAACGATGAGTATTACCATATGGCCAAATTTACATTTCTTGAAAGCAATATATGACTCACAGCTGTCGCAGCAGTAGTATGGTAACATTTCCCGTTCATACAGGGAATAACACAATGGCATAGTGGTTATGGGCAACAATATGGGCACATGCAGTGCAAAATAAAAAATAAAATAAAATGTAAAAAAAAAAAAAAACGTCAACGACGACAAGCGTGCGCATACGCGCCCACACACACATCCAGACACACACACACACACACACACACACAGCATTTAGGCGAACGCACATACATAAACACTTTATATGTACACGTAAAAATACATCAGTGCATTGCGTACGAGGAAAAAACAAAAAAAACAAAAACAAATGAATGAACGAAATAAAAACAAATTGTACAACTGTGACAGAAATCAGCAAATCTCCTCCTTCACAGTGTTGAAGCCTGGCTCAGGGACACGTCGACGAGAGTCAGCTGGAGTTCAGTCTTGCGGTGTCGTTCGCTTTATACATGGTTATGTGGTAGGTACGTTTATAAAATCCTGTTATTGCTAAATTAAACAGAAAAAACAAACAAACAAACAAACAAAAAAAGAAACATCTTAAATCAATTTTACATCTGTACAGTACGGTAGAGACTGGAATGTACTTGAGTTTCGAGCAGAAAGGTGAACCGAGGGAACGCTGATCGACAAAGACCTCCGAGTTCGATGGACAGGTAGGCTGAAGAGAGTTCAAGTTACGCTCCCGAGGTCTAAAAGCCGGCTTTTCCCTCGTGTCTTGAGAGATCGCGATCGAGACCGTGTGTCCAAAAGTCCAAAAAACGGGAAGGGGGAAAATGGAAAGAGGGGGGCGGAGAACGCACGTCCACACGGACACAGATGAGGTAAAATGAACAGCGCAGGAAGAAAGTGTACATCATGTGCGCGGAAAAAGAAAAGAAAAGAAAAGAAAGAAGGAAAGGAAAAAGCGAAGCCACACAAACAAGATCATCATCACAATTCCATAGAAAAACACGAAGTAATTACACGAGTACCTTAAAACATTAAAGGCACCTTCCATGGAGATGGAGGACTAAACTAAAGTGGTTTGGTCTTAAGTGCATCGACAGGTTTAAATCTATACGAGGCCGTCCATACGAGTTAAAACGCCTTAACCTGACTGATACATGTACGACTTATTATTTTTTTAAATATATATATATATTGTTTTTATCGTTGCTTTTTTTGTTTTTTGGCAAGTAATAGATATCTTTCTGTGGTTTCGACCCAAATTCTGGGAAAAAGCAGCAATTAACCCTTTAAACAGCCATGACGTTATGCATAACAAATCTACTTGTATGTACAAAATCACGATGACAACGCATTGTAGGACAAGGTATGAGCTACGATGACGCGGTTGCCGGACTACATAAGGAACGATGCGTTATAAATGCATTATAAATGCAAGATGGTTTATGCATAGACTTACCATGCAACATACTGAACACCTAGAACACTAATTTATGATCATTTCTCCAAACATCCGGAGAGAAAAATCAGCAGGAAGACACACCGAGGGCTTTACAGATGAGTGTCGCTTATTTACAACCTAATACGCTTCTGGACGAGTACGTGCACTTGGAAATTTTTACTAGGTGTCTGCGTTTAGCCGAGAACTCTTACAAGTACGTACGTCTGAGACCTCGGATAGAAACGGCGGCCTAAATGAGAACGTGTTGTCGCTGTGATTCGAACCCATATGTGTCAAAAGGTTTGTACAAATTCCATGTCATTTGATTGTCAAGATTACCACAAGAGGGAAAAAACAAAACAAAACAAACAAACATCAAACATATATATAGATATAGATATATAAATATAAAAATATCTGTGAACTGAATTTCCTTCTTTTCTTTCTTATTTGAAATAATTTGGCCGAGCACTGAACACTGTACATGTTTGTGGTTTGCTTAAAGAAAAAAGGTAATAAAAGAAAAAACAAAATATATAAATGATAAAAAAAAAAAAAAAGGCGCGAGGAGGCGGTGGGCAGGCTGATTAGACGAGACAGGGCTGCGTGGGTCGGTCAGCCCTCGTGTCGATGAAATACTCTGCTGTAATGACGGACGCTGATCCTTTTTTTTTTTTTCTTCCCCCAGTTGTTTCGCTGACTTTTTAAATAACATCGACCGCATGGCTATATAGTGAAAATATACATTCCAATGTTTATATAGAGCTATCCTAAAAATACAAATGTGCAAAAGTTGTAAACAAAATGAGATCCTCCGGTGGCAGGGGGGAGGAGCCTGGGGCTGGCCACGCCCTCAGAGCCGCGTCGGCTCCTCATCGCTGTCGCTGCAGTTCCCGCAGCAGTCCTGCAGGGGGAGCAGACACACAGAAAAAAAGTCAATCGCTGCATTTCGTAGCTACAGAAGACTTAGCTTTTTCAATATTAGGATTTTGATAACGTTAGAATGCACATTTTAATATTAACAAGCATATATTAGGCTTTTTAAAAAAAAATTTATCGTGGACATTCACACAGGTGTCCAGTGTTTCTTCTTTTTCGATTTCTGTCCATAAATCTTGTCCAGACAAAAAAGAAAAGAAAAAAGAAAAAATGCAAATCCCCGCCTCTAGCTTTAGCACTGCGCGTTGTTTTCATGGAAGTCCCATTTCCTGTCCCCTGATTGGCTAGAAAAATGCACTTCCTCGAAGGGGGCAAGGAGCAACTTTGCATTTGCATTTAAAGCTACAGACACTGAAACGGGAGTGAAAGATTCAGTGATATTTCAGCTGAAACAGTCTGGAGATCTCGAAAACCTTAAGATTAAAAGATATGATGTGGCATCTCTAACCGACGGCTTTTGTGGTGCAGCTGATGTTCTGTCGAAACATGCTACCCATCCGAACGCACTTCAAATGCTACCTAATCCATTTCGCCTTTATCTCTTCACCACAATGTTTTGACGTTTTTAACTTTTTTTTTTTACTTCCCTCAGTGCACAGTTCACGCTACGGCGGCATATTTCCCAACACGGCAGCACGCCTTGTCAGAACACCAGAACTCCTGCCCTAGCCTTGCTGTTACACTACATTCCACCCACACCGATCCACACTTCACTGACTGAAGCTACAGACACCGCAACTGACACGCGCTTTTTCTTCGCCAGGTGAAGGGGAAGAAAGAATAATATTCATGAAATTCATGCACATTTTTGTAAGAGCTTGAAAATCCCCACCAGTACCTTTAAGCACCTTGCAGTAAAACATCCTTTCCTGTTTCTTTGCTTTAATCTACATCATTTAATATGAACATATGAGGGGCTTTAAAAAGATAGTTTTTTTTAGTTTTTTTTTAGTGCTGTGCAAAAGTTTCCACAGGAAATGAAAGCATGCGCTGGGTTTTCATATCCTAGCCATTACCGAGCATGACCTCTGCCTGCACGGCAGCTTCCTTTACTAATCGAGACGTCTGGTTTGCGGCTGTTTAATATTCTGAATATAATAAAACTATTCATAATGCCGGACTACTATCGTCTGGTCATGTGGTCAGTTATACAGTAGATGACGAACGCACTGTATGTAGAAGCAGCGTGTATTAAAACAAGGCGTGACTTGTACATGCACACGCATCAGGGGCGTGCTCTGGAACTCCAACGAGTGGCACGATACTTCTGTTTCTGACTCGTCTGTCAATCGATTACAATTTTTTTATCTAGTTAACTTAAAAAAAAAAAAGTCATTTTCTTGTATTACAAACATGTGATGTTGGAATAAAGAAGTGCATGACAAACTGGTTAGAGGAAACACATGATGCAGTTTTATAATATCTTAAACATTAACCTTTAACAATTGTTTAATTCAAATATCTCGAATGGTAAACTCCTTGCAGCAGCAATTATATCGTGAGGCCTGTCCTGTCTCTTCCTATAGTGGTGACCACGTCGGTCATCTCCTTTCTAAATTGGCTAACACAGGCTTTGGCAAAATGTCCCCGGAGGTTCCATTTGTCACTGAATGAGACGTGCCGTTACACCGAGGTAATTCCGGTTACTTGCTGATGTCCAGAAGTCTCCAGCTGTCTCACTTTCACAGCCTTTTTTAGTGTCTTGCAGTTTATGTAAAATAGACCGCCCCCTTAAACTGTTTTGGTTTTATCCAAACTTCCATCTAGAAGCTTTTTATAACGAACCTTGCTGTTCGGCACACCTGATGGCATTTTATTATCCGCTTTAAACGTGCCATCAAACACACATAGGGAAGCCATTAGGGTCAAACGTGGTCATATGAATAATAGTAATGGGTTAAAATGTCTAGATTAAATCACATGCGTTAATATGGACAGCCCAACTATAATCACTATTTCTTTTAATCAGATGTTGATTCTTACGATGTCGCAGTGCTCACCTGTCTCCCAAAGAGTCTCTGGAGCAGGCCCTGTTTGGGCGGAGGAGATGGCTGTCCTCTCCAGTCCAGATCCGGAGGCACGGAGCCGTCTGGAGCCAACACGTTCAGTTCTTTGAAACACTCGGTCTCGATCATCTGAAAGGAGACACACGAACACACGAAACGTGATGCAATTTTCTTGTTTGTTTTTTTTCATGACGAACCACAGGAAACCGAGCAAAAACATGGATTTCATGATGATCCCATGGCCCGTGATTGTCTTTACAGTTTCTTCCCAGTTCTACCAGAAAACTGTAAGCCTGCGTCTTTCGCTCTGGGCTATTTTTCTGGGTCAAAAAGTCCTTTGTTTGTCTCAGCACAGAATTTGGTGTGAACAGCAATGACTTGGAGCTCATTACTGGGTGTTGTTCAAGGCTTCGATCCAAAAACATTTGATGCTACATTTTTTTTTTCCCCTGGAAGACTTGTGAAAATACACGCAAGTTCAAGTAATATTTCTCTTTAAAACAAGTAAATGATTATGAGACCTACTTCTGGATTTGTTTTACTCATTTCAAGCTCGAAATGTTTGAAATTCTATTGCAAGATAATTTAGCTTCTCTCAAGTGTTTATTTTTCAAAAGAACTGAAATATACAAATAGAACAAGACCATTTTAAGCATAAAATTGTGCAAAAGTCTAGAAATTAGGTTTTTTGTTTTTAGTTATGGTCTCATTTTCTTATATAATAATCTCAGAAACCTTTGAATAACATTTCCCATATTTTGCTGTGTGCGTGTGTGTATTAATACAAAATATTTGACATTCTTCTTGGTCTCAGGACCACTCTTTCGCTCTGTGAGTCCTGGAATATGGGCGTGCAATCAGGAAGGAAGAAAAATATTAACTAGGAGTATCGCCAAGAGTTGATAAGACATTAGTAGAAGGGCTTTGGGAGCTCTCACCTCATTTTGCCAGGGAATGGGGACACTTCCTGTAGACACTTTGCTGTAGAAGGAGTCATCTTTGGGCTCAAGCTCCACCCCTTTCACCGTGGAGAACTGCTCGATGTCCAGCACGTCCTTACAGTAGATGGCCTGAGGCTGGAGGTGCGAAAGGGACAAAGTTTCACCTTTTAATGTAGGTCTCAGAAGCAAAGGAAAGTTCTTTATGACGGGGTATAGAGCATCGGTTTCGACCAATATTGGAGCAAATACAACAGTTTAAATTACAACCTATTATAATGATGAAGGAGACCAGAGTAAACTTTTGAGAAATCAGTGATTTTGTGATCATGTATGCAACAAGGCTATGGAAATAAAGAAAAGAAGCGGGCCAAGGACTGATCCCTGAGGAACACCTCAAATAACCGGAGCAGTGGCAGGTTGGTTTATTGTCTAGCAACAAAATTTTATTTATAGATAAGATCATAACAAGACAAGAGCTACATTGGAAACTGATCTGAGATTTATGCTATAACCAACAGGCACTATAATAATAATAATAATAATAATAATAATAATAATAATAATAACAATAACATGAATAAGACACGTTTCATTTCCTAAAGGAAAAGAAAGCTTAAAAAAAGAAATGAAAGATCAAAGTTGGTGAGTATGCTGTTCGGGTTTCTGATCCACTGTCACTTTTACAATCTTTTCAGATATGTAAAAGAAGTCTAAAAAAATCAATAAGATATAAGGCTGAAAGAATGGTCACTGATGGGTGAAACAAACTAAAATCTATTTCATTTGAGCATCACTAAGATTCCCAGCTCTTAGTCAAGCACCCTGTCCATGAGAGACTTACATCAGGGATGAAAGGGGCTTCCAGCATGCCGGCTTCCAGTCGTTTGAAGTTGATGGAGCGGAAGATGGGGTGCGCCCTCACTTCCGAGGCGCCTTCCTGACAGCCCAGCCTTTCGTTCGGGTCTTTGGCCAGAAGCTGTGCGATCAAAGATATCAGCAGAAACTTTTTTTAATAACCAAATTTCTATTCCGATTAATCTCATTACGAATTTAAACTCTCATTAGCGTGATCAGTTCTACATTTCCTGTACCACTTCTTTTCCCCCACTCTCTTGTTCTCTTTCTCTCTGACAATTTGAATAAAAATGCACCTAGCTACTAGCTGATTAGCTGCCAGCTCTGAAATTATTTTCAGGCCATAACAATCAGCAGCGTGTCAGCATGAGGGCCTGGCAATCACGCGCCGAAATGGTCTAGAAGGGCTCCGTGTGATTTCTTTCTTAAAACAAAAGGACTCCGGTAATCAAGGCGAAGCGCAAAGACTTTTTTTCCTAGACATTTTTCTGTTTCGAGTGATGGATCTGGTTAACGAGAAGAATCGCATACAGCCAGGGAAGAGAAATGATTTATAATCAGGTGTCACTGAAACGAGCAAAGGTTCCATTTTTTTTTGCGTCCGGTTCCTTTTGAGGTTTCTACTTTAGTTGTTTTTTCCCCTGCTTGTTCGCGTTGCACATTAGGAATCATTTTAAATGTCATTTTTATATCCATGCTGCTCTCCTTAAAAGAAAGGTAATTGAATGTTATCGTAAGCGAGGTGTTTAAGGAGTATCAGGGGAGCTGCTGACCATTTGGCAGAGGGACTTGGCGTCCTCCGAGAACTTGCTGGAGTACTCCTCGGCCACCTCTTTGACGAGTCGCTCCACTTCCTCGCGCTTGATCTTCTTCTTACGCTGCTGGAAAGGCGACTGTCCTTCGATCATCTCGTACAGCAGACAGCCCAGAGCCCACCAGTCCGGACTGAAGGTGTACCGCTCGTTCTTCACCACCTCTGGTGCTGAGGAGAAGGACAAAGCCGTTAGTAGGTAGACAGCAAAGTGCACATTTAATCAGGAGACTGGTGTGTGTGTGTGTGTGAGATATCCTTAATATAGTTTAACATTAAACCCTTCCGTGCTAGAATACATCTCCGTTTCCTGTACAAAGCTATTCAGGAAGCTGCATTTTTATGTGAAGCCTTTGAACATCAAATTGCCTCCGTGTCTCTGTCTCTCTCTCTCTGCGTGATTTTCAAACAGATTACTTTGGGATAACTGACAGATGCAGTCGATGCATTAAGGCTTGATGACGTTCATGTTCGGTTTCCAATCAGACCGGGACGTAAAAAAAAAAAAAAGAAATCTAATGAAAATACCAGGAACAAACTTCACAGGGTCTCCAAAACAAAAAAAAAAAAAAGAGTATATAAAGTTTGTTTTTTTGTCTTTAATTTTCTATGTTTCTAAATGGCATTTTTTTTACACTACATTATTATAACATACAGCTTGTGTGTATATTATTTTCCAAAATCTTTTGCGCAGCAAAACTGTCAACAGGCACAAAAAAAAAAAAAAAAAATACTTCAAAGGACAGGAAACTGTGTTTAGGCGTCTGATCTAGATTTAAAGGACACACATATTTTTTTGCAAAATTCACTTTCTTTACATTGGTCTCCAGTGTAAGTGTACGTCCCAAAAACTGATAAAAGCATTCCCTGTTTGTTCCTTTTATATTTACGTAAGCTTTAACAAGCCTATAGATTTTTTTCCCCCTACTGTGACCTCATATGAGTGGAGACCTTCCCCAGGTTGGGTGTTGCTCAGCTCCACCCAGCTCTGTTGTTTCAATCATTTACATAAAACACTGAAACAGCATGTATTGAGGAGGGGTGCAACAGAGCGAGTTTAAGAGAAAGATTTTGGGGGAGCTCTGAGATCTAGGAGAGAGAGAGAGAGAGACAGACAGACAGACAGACAGACACTTTATTGATCCTGGAGGAAATTCCAGATGTAAACTTGTCAAGGAAATAGTAAAATATGGTAAAATATGGATACTATAATATAATACTGGAGTGCAATCTTGAGCTTTATTTGAACATAACATAACACAACAGGTGAGCAAATTCCTTATCAACAGATTAAAATTTGATGACCTTTGATGAGACGAAGATGATTAGGTACAGTAGCATGTGATGTTTCTTTAGGTGTTAACTGAAACTAGATATGACTTCATGAACGGAAATGGCATGGGCGTTTGTTATTTTCTTGCAAAGATATAAACAGGTAGAAAGCAGCAGGCGCTCTTGCTTTTTTTCTTTTTTACATTTAGATGTAAAAATTTATTAAGAGATATTTAAATCATATTTACACATTTGAATGTTTCCCAAGTCTTTTCCTGATTCAAGAACCTGATTTTTATTACAATAAGATTTTTATTTAGAATAAATGTACTCGGACCATAAATAAAAAAAAAATTTAAAAAAAGGAAAGCATGGCAGAGGATGTGTAAAGACCCGGGATGGAAATGTCCTTGTGCAAGTCTGTAACGTATTGTAACGTAACCGTTGTGAAATTTGGGTTGCATCAGGATATAAACAAGCAGAAGTGAAAACGTGACAAACCGGGCCTGGCAACAACACACACCGTTAAAGCATTTAAAAATAAATAAATAAATAAATAAATAAATAATAAAAAATATGTGTTTTCAGTGTGTTCACTTTTCTGTCTTTATCTGCCAGGGAAGAAGTGTAGAAGTTTTGATTGCATAAGTATTCACCCATACTGCTGTAAAAAAAAAATAATATATATATTTTTTTGTAAATGAGACATGTTTACAGAGTCGCTTGCTCATGAAGAAATCACAGTTTCATATCAGCAGCTGAATTGAGTTTGTGGCTCTATTTTGCCCCCAAGTGGAATAACAGCCCCGGAATCTTTCAAATCCAGAAAAAAAAAAACGATTTTGTTTAAAAGATGTTATTTTATATCCATGTGACGGGGAAAGCTGTTTTATGATGGGGCGTTCAAGTCAAACTGGGACTTTTGATTGTGCAGGACACAGTCCTGAGAGTTAAAACTCCCTTTGTTTCTCGGTATAATCCCCTGCTACACTGATGCACTTATTTTCTCTTCTTACGCCTGAGCCATGATCGGACAAGCCTGTCTGGTTCACGTCTGAAACGACGGCCTCCCGGGAACTCCTTTAACAGCCCGAACATGTGGAAACGGCTTTGCTCTACAGTCAGGACCGTACTTTAGAGTCGAGTTTCTGTAATGTAATGCGAGGGGTGTTGCTGAATGATTGTGTGTGCAGTTCCCACACGCATGTGCACGACGGCGGCGGCGAAGACGTTCCGCTCGCTAATAGTTCAGGGGAACAGTCAATTTTGTGCCTCCATTCACCAGTCCCGGTTTGACTTGAACGCCCCTTGTGCATTAGACACGTCTGATTTAAATGACATTTTAACGTAAGCTGTTCTTACCCATGTACCCCACGGTGCCGACACGCCCTTTGATTGTCTGGCCCTCTGGTACATGCACAGCCAGGCCCAGGTCTGATATACGAATGTGACCTGAGGGGGGAAAAAAACAAACATACACACACACACACACACAAAAAAAAACAACAGAAGTCTCAGATGTGCCAGTACATGATAAACATCATGACATAAGAACTTTCTCAATCCTTCCTGTTCCAAACCTCAAGTTTTATTTGAGTCATACACGTTATTGCGTCGATATCCTGGCAGATCATAAAACGCCGCGTACGTAGAGCTCTGGTCCGGCCTGAATCTGTGAATGGATCTGTACTGTACTGTACTGTACTGTACATTAGGGACAACTGCAACCTGATCGTATCCATATCGGGATCTTCTGTCCAAAATAAATCCACTGTGACGTAACGACTACGCGAGTTCTGTCCGTCCGGGGAATCGTATTCATAGACGGCGGCTGCTGCTTCCAGAGAGGTCATGACGCTCCTCTTTTTAGCAGCGTCCCTGCTTGACTCGCCACACGGCTGATCGGATGTTGGAAACTGATCTTCAGAGACGTCCCGAGAGACGGACACCGTGATGGCCAAGGGCAGGGGACGCGTGCTGCGCCGCGCTGTCTGCTCGGTCCTGGACGAGCGCTGGCGGAACTACATCGCTTAAACAGGACCCAGGGTGAAATGCAGTGTACACGACTCCCTCTAGTGGTGTGTTCGAGTAACTGATTGGAATGGAACAGATACCGTACTAGGCGCTGTTATTTCTTTCCTTCGTCCTTTTGAACTTTCTTTTAATAGATAAAGTATACATATGTACAGTACACACACGATCTAAAGTTATAAATAAGAGAGAAAGAGATGAGAAAGTGATGAATATTCACCATGGTCATCAAGCAGGATGTTTTCTGGTTTCAAATCCCTGAAATCACAAAAAACAAACAAACAAACAAACAAACAAAACAAACGCAGGTTAGAATATATTCCCCAGGAATGAAAATGTTTAGAGGATGAAAGCCGCGCCCGACCTGTAGACTATCCTCTCTCGGTGCAGGTCCTCCAGGCCGCAACAGATCTCGGCGGCGTAGAACACGGCTCTCTTCTCGTCGAACCCGGCTTCTCCCATGTGGTAGATGTGAAACTTCAGATCTCCTCCGTTCATCAGCGTGAGAACCAGGCACAGTGCGTCTTTCGTCTCGTAGGCGTACGCTAAACTTACCTTCATTTAAGAAAAACAAAAAACAAAACTGTCATCAGTATGTAATTCTCGCTCGTTTCCAGTTCCTGTCCACGAGTCAGATCTTGTGTGCCAGCGAGGGTTAGGGCAAACACACACACACACACACACACACACACACACACACACACACACACACACACACACACACACACAGAGCTTCCTTCCTGCCTTTTTAACCTTCCGCTCATAAGGCACTTGAAATAAAGTGCTATCTGCCCTCTTCCACATACATCCTATCGGTTGGTTAATGTTGCCGTCATTGACAATCGAGAAGCAGTTTGCCCCTCCCTCCCTCCCTCCCTCCCTCCCTCCCACACACCCGGTTCTTCCATCTGAGCTGTGGATCTCTGCAGCTTCTCCATGAGCTGTTTGGCTTCTTCTCTGTTCTGCTCTCCTTTCAGTTTACTGTAGGTGGACACTCATGTCTTGGTTCAGTAGGTTTGCAGTCGCACCCTTCTCTTCTTCTAAGGACTTCTTACGGCTTCTAAGGACTTCTGATTAATGTTCTCCTTGCCCGGCCGGTCGGTGTAGGTGGACAGCCATGTCTTGGTACAGCAGGTTTGCGATTGTGCCGCACTCTTTCCATTTTCAGATGATGGATAGGACAGCGCTCCGTGAGATGTCAAACTTCTCCACAACGTCATCCCTGACCTGTCTGGTTGGTTGGTTGGTTGGTTGGTGTGTTCCTCTGGCTTCATGATGCTGCTAATGTTCTCCAACAAAAACCTCTGAGAGCTTCACGGAACAGCTGCATTTATACTGAGATTAAATCACACACAGCTGGACTCTAGTTGCTGATCAGGCGACTTCTGGAGGCGTCAGAGTAAAGGGGTCTGAATATAGAAACCATTTCCTGATTTTCCTTCCACTTCACACTAATGTGCCATTTTGTGTTGGTCTATCACACACACGCGCACACACACACACACACACACACACACACACACACACACACACACACACACACACACAAAATAAATAAATAAATAAAACAAACCAAAACACAATAATATACGTTAATGTTTTTGGTTGTAACGTGACAAAATGTGGAAAAGTTCAAGAGGTCTGAATACTTTTGCGATCTACATGACGAAGCTTGGATCTGACAACTGACGGAAAACAAAAACAAAGTCAGTCTAGCAGTAAACTCGTTTCATGGCCGATCTCACGGTTTTCCTATCGAACCCTGGTGTTTTGATGGAGATCCTGACCTTGTTATATAATGATGCGCATGCTGTATGCTCTGAACGGATATGCATTAACGTCTGGCTCTGTGTTTTTTTCTTTGTGTCCGGGCGATCACTTTACTCTTCTGAGAAGGCTTTCCATTAGATTCTGGGGCGGGGCTGTGGGGATTAGCGTTCATTCCGTTCGACTGCGAGAGCATTAGTGAGCTGACGGCCCGGAGGCTCGGGTTCATCCTGTGTACGGGGACGCTCGAGTTCTACACACACACACACACACACACACACTACACACACCGTGGCTTTGTACACAGCTGCATTGTCAAGCGGGAACATGATTTCTCCTCTAACACTAGGGCAAACAAATATATTCTAGACAATTATGTCTTTAACGGAACAGTTCGAGGAAGACGTCGTGGTCAGGGGCGTACAAACTTTTTCACGTATCTTCGAAATGAGAGCGGTTATCAGATCCGGGATAGGAGACGTTTTTATTTGATTTCTTTTTATGTCAAGTTATAAAAGCAAATGATCTGGAAAGGAACAAAAAGATACACAAACCATAAAATGAAGATGAGAAGATTTTCCAGCATAATTACATTATAAAAAGTTAAATATTAAACGTCAACGCGGATCTGAAATCGAGTGGGCCAGAGCGAGGACTCGCGCGCCGAAATGAAGCGAGGCCAAGTTCGTATCTATCCTGCGGTCATGATGAGATACATTCTAGTTGTGCCTTTTTTTTTTTTAAAGGTTGCATATTTAACACAGGTCCCAAAGAGAGTGTGTGTGCATGTGTGTGTGTGTGTGTGTGTGTGTGTGTTAATGCTCTAGGTGAAATACCCCTTAGATAATGTACTTTCCTACCTCAATTTTCACTCCTACTCTGAACGTACCATTTCAGTGTCTACTGTATGTTAATGAGCTACTGCTAAGCCACGCCCCTCCTCAGAAACAAGCCGGTGGGAGGGGCTCTACCGGTATGAGGTCACAAATCTAATTTGCTTGTTTAAAATCCAGCAAACACAAAAATGGGGGGAAAAAAAAAAAAAAAAGGCAAAACAAAAACCAAAAAAAAAGCAGATTTTTTTTTTTTGTCCACACACACCCACACACACACCCACACACACACACACACACACGGGAGACCAGTCCGAATTTCTAAGCATGATGACAAAGCCAAACCCCAAAGTGAATAATGAAATACTTACGACGAACCGGCTGTTGACTTTTTCGAGAATTTGCTTCTCGTTCAGCGCCATGGATTCGCCTTTTCTCTTTTTGATGCGTTTCTTTTCTAACTTCTTGCAGGCGTACATCTTCCCCGTCGCCCGCACCTGGCACGCGCAGACCTAGGAGCGCAAAAAAAAAAAAAAAAAGACATGAAAAAGGAAGTGGATGAGGAGTTCATGCTTTGGAAAGTTTCTTCTAGAGATGCTCTTTTATGGTCATTAAGGTCTGTCGAAGTTCTTTAAACAAAGTGAGAGCCGGAGCGCACCAACACAGGAAACGGCTCACGGCTACGCGCCGCGTGGAGGGGAAAATATTTCAGCGTAGTGGCCATTTCGACTGTGTGTATGCACTAGGGAATGTTCAGATTACATCTCTCTTGAAAGACATTAATAGAGAAACCAAAAAAAAAAAAAAAAAAGAATTCATGATATTACAGTGTCAGAACGTTTACAGTATGATTAGGTGTGAGGTTTTTTTTTTTTTTTTACGTGTGCTTCATGCACGAGATACACATTAGCTTCCTATACATCATACAGTAAATAAAGAAGTGAAACTCACCTCGCCGAACCCGCCCTTTCCCAATACCCTGTACTGACGGAATGTGTTTTTTGTAACCGGCTGTCTGTTAGAGAGAGAAAGAAAAGACATCAGCACAAGCGTTCACAGGAGATCATGCGTATAACAGGCTCCATCATGATCATCACGTGTGCATCGAATCTGAACGAAAATGGCGTTTCAGGAAAGCCAAGTTAAGTTTTCATCCAGGACTCGCTGTCGCTTTATTTCAGCTTTAAGATTTCTTTCAGAGGAAACAAAATACAAATAAACAGCAGGGTACAGGGTTCACATCTGGCTTGCATGAACGTCGGCTTCGTAAATAAACTTCGGCCTAAACCTCCAAGGAATTTATGTAGAGCTTCTCAGGAACATTAGGAGAAATTAACGTCACATCATTTCCATTTGCACCATACACACACACACACACACACACACACATACGAAACGAATATGTTTTTCGGCTGAGAATTCGGCCAACCGAAGGTTTAAATTCTGCGTTTTTTTGGGGGGGGGGGCTGAAGGCGGTACCTCTCGAGCCATTTCCACTGGAGGAAGCGGTTGAAGAAGATGCTGTCGAGGTAGTCTGCGAAAGGGGCCACGCTCAGGTAGTCATGGATCAGCCTAAAGCGCAAACACACACACACACACAATATGTGGTAATGATATCACTTAACACATAAAATTGAAGGTTTGTTTGTTTAGGGCTTGTAACGGAGACTCACTTGGTGCACTCCATGAAGAGCTCTTTACACGGCTCCTGTTCCAAGCGCTCGGCACATTTAGACACCATCTCCTCCACCACCTCGGGGACATGGTCCTCTGACTGCAAACACACACACACACACACACACACACACGGCAGGTTTGATTTACATTATGAGGACCGTCCGTAGAACGCAGCTGTGTTTCAATCCAAAGCAATAAAACTAAAAGCTTTTTCCTCTCTTTAAGTTTTATAAATAAGAACTTAGAAAAAGTACTTTCCCCTCACGAGCACCAGCCAAATGTCCCCACTTTACACACTTTATATTGAGTTTATTGGACTGATAAAAGAAATACCTTTGGATTTAAATACTTTTCAAGAAGCTCCTGTCCGCACACCTTCCTCTTTTCGTCTGGGGTTACTTCATATTCGGCCTACAAATGAAACAGAAAGGCTTTTACAGAAGAGTGGAAATGTGCAGAAGAAACACCTCCACAGTTAACAAGCTAACGAGGACATCGTGAACATCAAGAACATCGTAGAAAATCTCCAAAGCTGCCAAAAGACTTTTTAAAAAAAAAAAGATATTTTCATGTGTACTTTCAGGGACATTATACTAGAAAATATCTTTAAAAACAACAACAGGAAGTATTTTTGCTTTTACTTTTGGAGTCTTCACAACAAAGAAACGTGACGCAGACCTGAAACATGTTTGTACTACGGCTCGGGAATGTGACGACGGACGAATTGTGTGATGATGCACCTTTCTGCGATTTCTAACCACAGCTTCCAAACTGGGAGAGTGCAAGAGAAGATGTGTTAACTTTGGAGACTAGACATCTTTTCAAAAATCGCTGCTTGCGCTCGATCAAAGAGAAGAGCGGCGCACTCGGACGAAAGCGCTATATCGGCCCTCTTACACGTCATCCGGACACATCGGCCATCCGTGATTGGCTGGAGAAAGAAATTCCTCGTCCCTCAAAGTACTCTCCAGACTTGTATTAAAAAAATTGCTTTTATATATTTTGAAGTTCATATTCTTTATTTATATGCAAAAATTTGAAATCTTAATTTTTGGTCAAAAACAATTCTGCAAACATAATATTGTTGAACTTCCTTCAGGTGTCAGCATGTAGTCTGTTTTCTCACGTCCCTCAGCCCTACTTTGTCTTCTCTACATTTTTTCTCATTTCCTGCACAGAATGTCAACGTGGCGTTACAACTTCCTCACCCGCTGACTACAACCGAGAACTCGACAACGCTCGCACACGCCCGACCACAACAAAGCCAGATTTGTCCGCAAAAAGTAGCGCGTGCTCGAGCTCGACCGTACCTTCGAGACATCCAGACTCTGATTCAAACCCGGACTAGATCAAATCAATCTGAGCCCGAGCTGAAGAGCTTCACTGTTGGATTTGGTTAGAGGCCTCTATTCTTTAACATCTACTGTAGAAAGCCCTACTTTTCACTGTTCATGACATGTTTATAACTGTCGCAGCTAACACGCTTTCTTATCGCGAACTGGCAGCTAGCCTTCGGAGGGAGTGAAACGCGACAGCGGTGGTTTGTGAGTGGGTGTTAGCTAGCGGGCAAAAACGATGATATTTACATAGAGATGTAGTGCAGAAGAGTCAGACCTGCTTCAGCTCTCGCCTGGGGCTGGGCAGCGTGACAGTAACAAGCTTCAGGCTGTGCTGTTAAACTGTGGTGTGATACGCCCCAACACAAAGCCCGTTACTGTTACCGTCTTTCATCACGCTGATATTTTTAAGATATCGTCATGCTTTTTCAATGACGTTAACTTTTTTTTTTTTTTTTTTTTACGGAAATGAAGTATGCTAACGACTCGTGCTGGCTCGTACGGCGGACACTCAAAGGAATCCAAGACCGATAATAATTAAACAAACGATAAAAAAAAAAAAAAGAAGAAGAAAAGACGACCACTTTTTCTGTTTTGTCTAAAAAGAGTTAAACATACAGTATATTTAAGGACGTGCTGATATTCACGGTCCACTCGAGCTTCGTATCATTACGGCATTTAGCAAAGTGTGTTATTCCCTTACATGGGCTCGGCGAAACTCATTTTACGAATTTAAACCTTACGAACTAAAATTTTGCAAAACAATTTGTCTGGGCATACGAAGCATTCTCAGCACACAAGCAGTGTCGGGGGACGTTACTGTTTAAAGTAACTGATTACATTACAGAATTACCGTCTTCAAAAAGTAATCCGTCACATTACAGCGTTACTTTCTGATAAAAGTAACTAGTTCGAGTACTTTTCCATTGCAGAAATTGAAAACTATGCTAATGCACAACTAGCTACGTACTGTGAGTAACCTAGAAGCAATTGAATTTTTTATTTTTAATTTTTTTGGATTTTTCCCCGATTTTCTCCCTAATTTAGTCGTGTCCAATTCCTCCCCGTCACTAGGGGGCTCCCACATTAAGGCTACTACTACCACTCAGCCGGGAGGGCCGAAGACTATCACGTGTTTCCTCCGAACTACGTGACGCCAGCCGACCGCATCTTTTCGAACTGCTCGCTCGCGCACCGTTGGGGGCGGCGTAACACACTCGGAGGACAGCGCTATCCACTCCCTCCGTCGCGCGAGCTCACAGACGCCCCTGACTGGCTGTAGAGCCGTGATTAATGTGGGAGCACTAAGTACCTCTCATCCCTCCCCTCTGAGAGAGCTCGGCCAATCAGCTCTCTCTAGACCTCCGGCTGCGAGAGGTTACAGCACCACCCGGGATTCGAACTAGCGATCTCCGGATGATAGGGCGAGCGCTTTAACCACTGCGCCACTCGGAGGCCCTTAATTTTTAATATTTAATAGTATATTTATATATAATATTTATATTTTTAATATACAATTTAATCTTTTCCTGCTTCGGCCTGCATGTTTATCATGTCACGCTATCACCATGGCGACCATGAGACTGGCATGAACGCACGCTCTATAGTTTATGGGAAGTTCGTTCGTTATAACGGATTCTTTTTCATCAGGACTGTTAGATCGGTCTTACCACGGCATCCAGGAACTTGACGCAGCGTCTCAGCTCCGGTCTGGTATCGCAGAACTGGCGGAAGAGCGTGCGTCCGATCGGCTGCCTCTCGCACTGGCTGTTGTAGTCTTTTTCTGCAGGAAGTGGGACATGATGGGGACGGGTGAGTAAGCATGGTAAAAGGGAGGCTTTACTAGACACGCACGAACACACACACACACACACACACACACACACACACACACACACACACACACACACACACACACGTTATGGCAGTGTATGTAGGATAAAGATGCACGTAAGCAAATGAGTAAATATCATTGCAGCCAGTCGATGAACGCAATAAAAATCAATAGCACTCTCCTCTCTTCCTCTCTCTGCCTGTAAAAGAAACCTCAGGGACATGACCATTACACGTCTCAGAATGAGAATGAAAGAAAAAAACAAACAAAAAAAAAAAAAACGGATGTGAGCAACAGCATCACCATCGACATCCTTCCGTCCACAGGCCGTCTCCAAGCTCACGGATGTTAGCGTAAAATGGACAGTGTGGTCGTTAATATTAGCACCTGTCTCGTTTTTTTTTTTTTTAACCAAAGTATCAATCAGTGTGTATCTTGCGAGGACACACTTTGACACCGAGCTCAGAGACACTCTGGTGGTCCTTACGGAGAGAGAGAGAGAGAGAGAGAGAGAGAGAGAGAGAGCGGCACGCATGGGGGCTGGAGGCGGATTTGCATGCGCTGCTCAGGTGGACGGTGAAAGGTTCCAGGGTTTTACAGAGGCAAATGGGAATGTGTGTGGGCCTACATCAGCTCAAGCGGCCGCGTGTGGGAGGCTGGTATTGATAGCAGCGCTGCATAAATATGTCGAAAGCTCTTCAGCTCTTCCTGCTTGGCTAGAACATCTACAGGTGCATGTTTCTTTTTTGTTTCCCGTCCACGACGGCAACATCAGGACGCAGGCTTACTCGATTTAGGGGGATTTCCTGTAAAAACAGATCCAGGCGATTAAAGACACGGTGCCTAGGCACTTATAGAATAAGGAAACTGTAAATAAATAAATAAATAAAAATACATATATACTGTATATTACTTATTTATTTAATGTTTTAACAGTTAAAAATCGGTCTCTGTCTCTCTGTCTGGCCGTGTGACCATAAAACCAAATCTCCTGCAAGCGGGTAAAAAAATCTGTCAAAAAAAAAAAAAAAAAAAAAACCCAGTGTGAAGACAAATCAGAGACTCATTAAAGGGCCGCGGTGTACAACAGACACATCGACTGAAGGAGCTGGAACTCGGGCCCTCGCGTGGAAGCCGAGGGCCTTTTACGGCTCAACGGGAGGAAATTTAATCTGTTCATAACAGACGGGGGGAAAAAAAAGGTCAGCAGTTACTCGGTTTAGAGCCTGAAGGAGACATGATGTTTCTGAAGAACATCAGAACCATAGTGGTTCAGTGGAAATGTAAGGATGAATGAGAAATACCAAAATAAATGAAGATAATGAATAACAGATTTCACACTAATAAAATAAAAGAAACTCTGGACTACAAATATTATAAATATAAACAATGAAAAAAAATAAATCCTAACAAAAATATACTCAAATCGTTTTAGATGTAAAATGTCCCAGTTTACATGAACGTGATGTTTTTTATTATTATTATTATTTTATTTTATTTTATCCAGGACGTATCCTGCATGACGAATCCTGGTTATGTCTTGCAAAACAGCTGAACTTTAATTCATAATGCATAATCCATACACCGAATTAAATCACCAGGATTCACCCGGTAAAGTCTGATCAAAAGTGACTTTATGGAGTTTATAAGATATACAAATAAAACAATAAATAAACCACTGAAATAAAATTTGCTCTTTGCTGATGCACAGGGTCGTGTCTAAACCTACGGATTTTATGTCAAATACGTTTTTATGTCAAATAAAGATAATAACGGTTCCTATTAAAGTTCCTGAGTATCTAAACAGTTACTATATGGAGCGATGATTATAATCAAATCAAACAAATATCAACAACAATATAAAAATAAAATCACGCCGTAATTTAGCTCTTTGCATTTAAAACTTTCCATCCTCTCGGGTACGGTGCGGAGCGGCCCGAGGCCCGCGAGTGTCATGTTATGTGAGTTATGTTAAAGTGGGTTCTCTGGATCCAGTAAATAGCTGTAATGTTGTAAATATTTCTTTATGATTTGACTTACTGACAGACCTACTGAGGAGTAATGACAAACCTGCTGACTGAAGTAATTAATGAATGATCTAATAATTTACTGATTCTGCAGACGGTGGTGGTTCAAATGGTCAAGGCTCTGGGTTACTGATCGAAAGCTCGGGGGGTCGAAGCCCCAGCAACACCAAGATGACGCTATTGAGCCCTTGAGCAAGGACCTTAACCCGATCTGCTCCGACTTGCTGACCGAAAGAGAGACAGACTGACAGACAGACCTGATGACAGACAGAGACAGACTGACAGACAGACCTGATGACAGACAGACCTGATGACAGACAGAGACAGACTGATAGACAGAGGTGATGAGAGACAGAGACAGACAGACCTGATGACAGACAGACCTGATGAGAGACAGAGACAGACAGACCTGATGACAGACAGACCTGATGAGAGACAGAGACAGACTGACAGACAGACCTGATGAGAGACAGAGACAGACTGATAGACAGACCTGATGAGAGACAGAAACAGACTGACAGACAGATCTGATGACAGACAGACCTGATGAGAGACAGAGACAGACAGACCTGATGACAGACAGACCTGATGAGAGACAGAGACAGACAGACCTGATGACAGACAGACCTGATGAGAGACAGAGACAGACAGACCTGATGACAGACAGACCTGATGAGAGACAGAGACCTGATGACAGACAGACCTGATGACAGACAGAGACAGACTGATAGACAGAGGTGATGACAGACAGACCTGATGAGAGACAGAGACAGACTGACAGACAGATCTGATGAAAGACAGACCTGATGAGAGACAGAGACAGACAGACAGACCTGATGAGAGACAGAGACAGACTGACAGACCTGATGAGAGACAGAGACAGACTGACAGACCTGATGAGAGACAGAGACAGACTGACAGACAGACAGACCTGATGAGAGACAGAGACAGACTGACAGACAGACAGACCTGATGAGAGACAGAGACAGACTGACAGACAGACAGACCTGATGAGAGACAGAGACAGACTGACAGACAGACAGACCTGATGAGAGACAGAGACAGACTGACAGACAGACAGACCTGATGAGAGACAGAGACAGACTGATAGACAGACCTGATGAGAGACAGAGACAGACTGATAGACAGACCTGATGAGAGACATAGACAGACCTGATGAGAGACAGAGACAGACTGATAGACAGACCTGATGAGAGACATAGACAGACCTGATGAGAGACAGAGACATAGACAGACCTGATGAGAGACAGAGACAGACTGATAGACAGACCTGATGAGAGACAGAGACAGACTGATAGACAGACCTGATGAGAGACAGAGACAGACTGATAGACAGACCTGATGAGAGACAGAGACAGACTGACAGACAGACCTGATGAGAGACAGACTGACAGACAGACCTGATGAGAGACAGAGACAGACAGACCTGATGAGAGACAGAGACAGACAGACCTGATGAGAGACAGAGACAGACTGACCTGATGACAGACAGAGACTGACAGACCTGATGAGAGACAGAGACAGACTGATAGACAGACTTGATGAGAGACAGAGACAGACTGATAGACAGACCTGATGAGAGACAGAGACAGACCTGATGAGAGACAGAGACAGACTGACGGACAGACCTGATGAGAGACAGAGACAGACTGACAGACAGACCTGATGACAGACAGAGACAGACTGACAGACAGACCTGATGACAGACAGAGACAGACCTACTGATGTACTGATTGACAAAAGGGTTTACAGACAGAATGACAGACAAACTGATAGATAGCCTTATTGACAGACTACCTTACTGACAGATGTATTTACTGACAGACTGACCTATTGACTGACAAACAGAAAGACAGACTTACTGATATATAGATTTACTGATAGACTGAGAAACTGATTTAATGACTGACAGACTTACTGACAGACAGACTTCCTGAATTATTGACAAACAGACTTACTGACAAGATTTATTTACTCATTGACTGAAACTGTTTTAATAACTGACTTAATGACAGACATCATGACCGACAGACTGACTTACTGACAGACTGACAAACCTACTGACAATGAATTAATGACTGACAGACTGACTTACTGACAGAGACATACAGACAGATGGATTTACTGATTGATTAAACTGATTTAATGACAGACTGACTTACCGACCGATTGGGAAACTGATTTATTGACTGACTGACACAGACAGCACAGTCTTGGCAGTTCTGGAGGATTTACTGACTTTGTTCTTGAAGCGACGGATGCGCTTCCTCCTGCATGTAATCACCCTCGACCTGCATTAAGACACGGTGATGATCTGCTCCTGTTTCTAACCACTGATACAGAACAGAATCTCATAACTGACTGTCAACAATCCGAACTGCGCCTTTTCCTTCTCTGTGATTTCTCGAGTTTGTTTATATTCAAATCCATTATTTAAAAAAAACAAAAACAAACAAAAAAAAGCCAGGGTGCTTCACAGTAAAGAAAGTTTACTTTAGCGTCTTTTAGAGAACGCTGTCCGAGAGTCTGAGCTCTGAGAGATTTCTGGGAACTGCAGCAAGTTTTTTTCTCTCTCTCTCTCTCTCTCTCTCTCTCTCTCAAAGAAAAAAAAACCCTAATGGCCTTAAATATAGCAAAGGGAATATTTATTTATTTATCAAATAAATGGAGGGTTTCTTAGATTTCTCCACGGTGCTTAATGTTAATCTTTAATTTACACCAGTGCCAAAAGAGTAGAAGGAGGAAATGTGTCGGTCAGCGTAAACAGGACGAAGGAGAACCCATTAATGGGCAAAATCGCTGACCGGGTCCATTTATTGCACAAACCTTATCAGGAATTTCCTAGTGTTATGCCACACACTGTAACACAGGAAGACGACTATACAGAGAAAAGTGTTGAAAGAAAGTCGAAATCACTCATCTGTTCTGGAACACGGGAGATAAAAACCTCTCTGTCTTACCAAACAATCAAGCCTTTATAATGCATCACACTTTTACTCACAAATGTCAAATAAAATTAGATTTATAGCCTGTTTTGATGTTCGCAATAAAATAAATAAATAAATTAATTAATTAATTAATTTAAAAAAAACAGTCTTACATTTCAGCTCCCTTCGGGCCGTGACACCAAGCCCTCCCGGAGGTTAACTCCGTACCCTAGTCGAGCTAATTAGGGACACTCTTATCCAGAAGGAAAAAGTTTGATATAGTGGTGCTGTCAAAGCGCCGAGACTCCAGAGCATCGACTCCTACCGACCAGCAACAAAGCGTCGATTGTGGAGATAATCATTTGACGTCCGTGACATGGAAAAAATAATAGTAATAGTAGCTATTTTGGAGCTTTTTATGATATAAAGTGACATGAGAGAGGAATTTGAAAGAGGGGGATATAAACTATCCTCCGAGGCGGTTGATTTATCCGATTGCCGTGACCCGGTTTTACTCCGAGTAGCTGTACAGTTTTAACCCATGAAGTTATTCTGCTTTCAACACCAAGTCACCATGCACAGTTCCCACTTTCACACACTCTGATATGACTGCCTGTTAGAGACATACTGGAGAAAAAAAAAAAAAAGATCTACAATTATTTCATGTATCGCGACACTGACTTTTTAAAAAAAATTAATTTTAAATTAAAACGCGGTTGCATTTGAGGTGCAGTTCCTCTGTAATCCTACAGGGGGTGCAGTCTAAACTGTTGACATGTTGCCATCTGGAAAAAAAAAAAAATTATTTCGAATAAATTTTATTTATAAAATCGTGATACTAATCGATATGACTCGCAATACAATTTGTGTATCGTGATAATATCTTATCGGGACATCCAATTCTGTCCCGATCATATCTCTATGATGCGCTACAGGGCTCTACGGCTGCTTATCCCTATGAAGCGGCCTATGACAACAGATGACATGTTTGCCACAATCCTGCTGCTTACAAACCCGTCATGTGACATGGTGCGGGACATACAGCGGCTGCCAATGCGATTCGTAGCTTTCCGTAGCCGTTTCCGTCTCTTTGTCACTACATTTCTTTATTTGTTTCGACTTTGGTGTTACAATGCACTTTTGTTTTGACGTTTGTGCTACTTTGCATTTCTTTTTACTCCAGTTCCTGGTTAGTTCCGCTTTGCCGTAGATCTCGGTTAGTATTAATAGCCATTTGATCAACTACGAACGCCTACGGAGACCGTAGCGTATAAATCAAGTGAAACGTGTAAACGAATTGTCTACAAGACGCTCAAAGTCGACGCAGAACTCATGATGTGTATTTGTAGCAATTTGCAAAAAAAAAAAAAACTTAGAATGAACTGAACTGAAAGTGGGAACTGGGTCAACTAACAGGTTCTGGCCTTCAATCAAAAAGCCAGCTCCGTGGTGTTTTCAAGATAAGTCGTATTACGGCGGAACCTCGGCATTAGAATGCGATTTGTTCTGGAGGCGAGATCTTAAGGCGAAACCGAGGCCACCCAAAAATATTGGGAATATTACAAAAATCATGACGCTTTTAAACGTAGGTTGACTCTTTCAAAATAGCTTTTGTAGCCGGAAAAAAACAAACAAATATTTGTTTCGTTCATAAACTCGCTTGGCATTCCTCTGACGCAAACAGGATTTACGCGGCTCCCCGATGTACGCGCAACTTAGCCGGCTTTTGATCCGGTTCGTTCGATGCCAAAAACCATCTGTAAGGCGATGCAAACTTCTTGCTAAATTTCAAGGCTTAAGGCGAAACTTGCTAACGGAGGCATTCGTATGCCTGTGGTTTCCTCGACTTTGACTTTGATTCTGCACCAAAATAGCAAATACGATATCATTTCACAAAAGGTTTACAGTACTTTGATCGATCAAGACATTACAACAGACACATCATCTGGTTACATATTCTATAATGCTGACCGTACTGTACCGTACTGACGTAGCACACGATCACTGCTAGCAAAACATACGCTTTAATGGAGGTGCCCAAGTTTTTCCAACTCTGTGGCTCGAATATGGCGTTAAATAATTCACTGAGGTACCAGTCCTGGGTTCAGTCGAACGCTGCGTTATTATACACGCATTCCTTTTCAGTCTTTACTTTACGGGAAATGATGTTAGCTACTAGGTAGCTAAAGTGAAACTAATACTTTTAGTTGCAAGAACAAACCTGCACGGCCAATTAAAATATTTACAGATACAGTAAGTTTATATGCAAGTAATTAAACGTAACAAAGCGTGCTTGAAAAGGAAAATAAAAGTTAATGCGGTGGTGTGATGCGACACCTTGGAATATCTAAGACCTTGGAAATTATGGTACAATCGTTTTAGTCATCAATGAACAACATGTTTTTGCTTTTTAAGTGTTTATATAAACAAAATTTTTAAATTAAAAAATTTACCAGTTTATTTTTTTGTAGCAGCTATAAACCGTCTTTCCTTTTTTAAAAAACAAAAATAAATCACTATTCATAAATTCGACTTTTCTCTTAAAGCTGTATAAAGAATGCTCGGAACGGTGACTCCTCCCAAATTTAAACCAACAGACGGTTTCAATTTTAAATCTGGAGGTTTCAGCTTCACGTCCCTGTGAATAAGTCAATACACTCGAAAGCTAGATCTACTTAAACGAGAACAACTTCTGACCAATCAGATTGAAGGATTCATCACTGCAGTGGTATCACAGGCAACGCAAAAATAAAGTGTCCGCTAATCGAGTCGCGCTGAACGAAAACAGCAAAAAAAAGAAACGAGCACACGGTCTACTCAGTGAGTGACACACTTTTGGTTTTCACTTCCTGCGCCACCAGACTGCGCTTTAAGGTTGGCATAAACGGCTGCATGGGTGTAGCTCCGCCCCCAGACTCGAACTCGGTCATGCCCTCGGCCTTTCATCTCCTACATCAATACGCTCCATTCATTCTGGACACAATGAAAAAACACGGTTTTGTTCTGTGGTGAAGGAGCCATGTTTGAGCAGCGATACACATCTAAACCCCGTGTCCCGATCGCACCGTGCGCCTCCCAGATAAACCAGACTCCGATTCAGGGGAGATCATATGATTGAGATTCATCTTTAACAGGGGTGTTTTAGACGCCCCTCGGGCCTTCGAGTGGAATACACACACAGCTCCTTCATTTTTTTCCACTCACACACACACACACACCATTCCTGTTTACTTCATACAGTACTTACGGACTCTCAAGCAAACACTAATTTAAGCAATCTAGAAGTTAAAGGCATCAATAGAAGCAAAATCGTCAATCCCGACACGAGTTAAAACCGTCTTTCGGCGGCTACAGCGGTACATCGGCATACGACTTTAATACGTTAATGCGGTGAAATTCCGTATTGTGAAACACATTGTCCCATAGGAAATAATGTAAATGCAGATAATCCGTTCCAGCCACCCAAAAATATTACCAATCTTACCAATTTCCAACACTATAATTGCTTTTTTTATATGTAAAGATATGATCAAAGCATTTAGAAAGGATGTTCACGGTGAACACAACACGTCTCGACACTGAGTCAGGTCAGAGAGAGAGAAAAAAACTAAACAAAACTGGCTCAACATGACAAAAAGGCCTGATTAGCCACTCGAATAAGCACTCTTTACATCCGTGCAGAACAGAAAAGTCAAATTTGAAGTAAAATAAGAAATAAACGGACATTAAACTTCAATGAACCTTAATTTATGATTCCTTCTTTACACCGGCTGCTTTAAAAACCAAGCTGAAAGCCATTTTCTTTTCTTCTTGCTACCGTCCTCGCTAATATTTTTGTGACCCATGGTGCGGTGTCTTCACTAAATCTTACATACACAAAACGCAAAAAAAAAAAAAAAAAAAAAACTACAAAAAATGAAATTTGCTTTACTTGGCCTTTTCACTGACGCCCGGCTTGCAGATGTACGCGCAACTTAGCCGGTGCTTGTATGCCGAGGCAAAATTTCTAGCAACACTTGAAAAGTGAAAATGAATGAGACGCCGCAGTATGCCGAGGTTAGGGTTAGGGTTAACCTTAGGGTTAGAACATTAAGGGTATTTTTACGTTTTAAAGCATGCCCCATGACCTCTGCACTTTCCCCTCAGGCTGGCGTTCAGATTATTTTTGTCCTCCGTACTCGGGTACGCTTGCGTACCCGATCCAGCAGGGGGCAATATGCATGTGCTTGGTTTGTGTGCCGCCATTAAACACAAGAGAAGAACAGAACAAGGGCGTTAACTTTGTCTAAATGTTATTGATATTTCAGAAAACAACCCCCAAGGGCGACGCGCTCGCGTGCCATCCTACTGATGATGTCGTGTCTAAAAGGCGATCTACTTCTGTTTTCCAGGTAGCATATCTGACTCGATCTCACCTTGCCCTGACGCGGAACGATTGTGCTCTCACTGATCAAAATGAACCGGACTTTGGGGGTCCAGTGTTCCCGGAAACGAAGACACGAAAAGACTTTTATCATCTACAGAGTAAATATAATTAATGAGATGACATAATGTCTTAAATAACCACTTCTTTACAACCGCGGTGAGCAGAAAAGCATCTCAACGTGTCAAAATATTCAGGCGGTGGGCGACACGAGCAGAAGTGCGCATCGGGAAACGGTCCTGTCAAACAAGAACAGGAAACTGAGGCGACCGCGAACACATGAACCAGACAGGGCAAGTTTGGGAACAATTTAGCGCCGGCGGGACGCGATTGGCTGGACTTTATGAACTTGATGGTCCTATTTCATCATCATCACTATGTGGTTTCTTTTGACTTGTAGGCGAATAGAACAACTCTACTTCTCTCCAGTCCAGGCTGCTCACTCGCTCGTGCACACACACACACACACACACACACACACACACACACACACACACACACACCCCCCCAAAACAAACGTGACCTGTTTTTGAGAAACGAGCCGAGTCTTTAACCTGTAACAGGAAATAACTTGATGTAAAGGCATCCAATCATGATACTCAGCACCCAGCCTTACATTATTTCTCACACACACACACACACACACACACACACACACACACACACGGCATGCCCTCTTTCTAGGAGTTCACTTTTTCAAGAAAACCCCCGACCCTTTGTGCAGACACACACACACACACACACACACACACACCCACAGGGTTCTATGATTCATACAGAAACACACTAACGGCAAGGAAGCGCTTGTGAAAACCTCTTCCACAAACTTCCTCTCACCGGCTCTTGGTTAAATCAAACGGCTCTTGATCTCAGAGGGCCGACGCTCGAGATCGGAAATGCGTTTCGATATCGCGCGCCGATGCATTTGATATAAACCGATCGGAAGATCGACTGAGGTTTGTTAAAAACACAAACAGGTGGCCCCGGGGTTTTTCCTGCTCGATTCGGTTTTCGGGTTTTTTTGCGCCGCACCTGCGCGATCCATTCATGGAACCGTTCCAAGCCTCCATTGAAAGCCAATGCAAAATATTCGCTTTCATTTCCACATGCGAAGAACGGTGATGATGTCTTGCAAGCAGCAGAGCGAACAACATCATGCACGACTTCCTCTTTTCGGCCTTGCCGCAGTTTCCTCTCCGTGTAACTACAGCAGACTCGAGCTGTCACAGCATACGGAGAGGTGTTTTTGTTTTCTGTTTTTTTTTTTAACCGTTCAAAAGTACATATAGGAGTTCGCCGTTGATATCAGTTCCCGAATCTTTAATATCTGGTTTGGATCTTTCGTCCAAAAAAATAAATAAATAAAAAACCCGTCCGTGTCTGACCACGACGACGTCAGAGAGTCATGTAAATGATGATCTATTAATATTTCATGTAAATGCTTTGGGGTTCGGGACATTTACATTGGAGTGTTTGGAGAGCGGCGTTAACCCGGACCGACTCACAGAAGTCCATTGTAGCCTTTTGTGTTTCCTGAGGCTGATCATCTCACGTGAACGTAGAATTTACAAACCCAAAACAAACCTGCAGCTTCATGTCACTTAGAGTTACACGCTGTTTTTTTTTTTCTCCTTCTAGTACAATCCAATTCAGGATTTTCTTCCGGCTCGGATACCAGATATCATATCAGTGCCGCCTGCATCTCTTTTTTTTCCTTTTTCTTTTTTTTTTTGGACGACAGAATGCAAGGAAAGTTCAGCCGGAAGGGATTTTCAGGTGCTGAGAGACGTCGTGTCGTGCTCGACGTTACACACCACCGGTTAGAAAACCGCAAATGTCTTTTCCTGCAGCTAACCCCAACAACCTGGTCGTTTTTTTTCCCCCAAAAATGATGATTTTAAAAACAGATCTGTAGTCTCCATATCAATACGAAGTCATTTAATACTTCAACAAAAAAACAAAACAAAAAAAAAAGGTTCCATCTTCCTGAGTCAGGCAGTGCAAGGTTGCAAAACTGAGCGTGATGAAGCTGTAACCTCAGAGCGAGAGAGCGAGAGAGATAACGAGACGGTGCATGTGTGCACCGCTGTGCGCGCTTATTTTTTTTTTCGTCTCGGTGCCTAAAATAACAAAAACCGCCACTCGTGCGAACGTCGACGCGGCGGGACGTTTAATCATTCGGTATTAACGAGCAGCTTATAGACAGTCCTGAGGACGAGCCAATCAGTCGGCGCGATGCGCGGAAATCAGGCAGAACCGGGTCAAGAGCTTGGCTTGTTCGGCGTTCACGCCGGACGCGATGAATCAGAGCCAGAAGAAAGACCGGCCCGAGCACGACTTCGAGGCCACATTAACCACATCTTGAAGAACCACTCTGTGCATCCGTGCTGAGCAGAAGAGCGTCCTCGCCGAACCACAAGGCGGGCGGAATACGGCGAAACACACATCTGTCGGTTAAGAAGAGTCTAGAACCTGAAGCTGCAGGGGTCACGGCGTCATCAAGGCAGGAGAGATGAAGATCTCGGAAGATGTAGGTGATTTATATGGACGATTGTATACAACAACCGCCCTCTTTACGGACGCCCTGAGCAGAAAATCGGACCGCACCGGATTCCTCCGAGCGTCGGCCATGTAGAGGAACCGGAGATGCTTTTCTGCTCAGCGCGTCCGTGAAGAGTCGTTATTCGGATCGATCGCGTTCATGACGTTGAGGGAAGCCTGCTTTTACCTATAGTTTGGCGGAGCTCCTCGCACAGGCTTATGTGAGGGAACTGAAGCATCTGTTTCCACTTCTTGCTCTTGCCTTTTCGGTTTCCGCCCCCTCCTGCAAAGAGCAAAAGATCAAATTAAACACAGGAACTATATAGGCTGTACAAGACTATTAGATTAGAAATAGAAACCGCATTTCAAAGAAATTACAGCAGGGGGTTTGAATTCAGAGGTGAGGCTCGTATCAATACACTCCAGCCTATGTGCACTTCCTGGTACTGTACATTACTGTAAGTAGAAAGGATACAGTGCAGCACTGCGGGCCGTCGTCACGAGCGGAGCAGAGGTTCGACCGGCCTCGGGGACGAAAGAAAATAAAAATGAAAAGGTTTTAAAGTCTCTAGTGAGCAAAGCAACAGCGCGATGGCGATCCCGGACGTGAAAACATCCAAAATCATCATACGCTGGACGGAAAGAGTGTATTGATGGTTACGGTCCTGACATCACATTTACATCTTAGTTCGTATCTCCTGGTGCTGTAATCTGCCTCAAGCGCGACTTAGTCTATGGTGTGTGTTTTCAAAAAAAGAAACCAAGTTGAAGAATGTTCAAAATTAGAATTAACTTAATGACGTATTCCTTAAATTAATCTATCAGTATATAAATTAAATAAAATAAACAGTATTTTCCTGAGCAGTGTATAAGAAATAAATAATATTAAAGAACAATAAATAAAAAATATTACATGTTATATATAATCTTACCATTTATCATTAAATTTAAATTTATAAAAACAAATTACATTTTAAAATTACATTTAAATAAAATTATTATTAAATTAAAATAAATTAATTAATTAAAATAAATTCTTAATTCTTCTTATAATTTCTCTAAACAAACAAATTACCATTAAAAAAAAAAAAACTTCAGTATGATATCAGTAGCAACAGTGGAGCGATTCAACAAATAAATAAAAAAAAAAACCTTAGTAGTGCACTTAAAAATGCATTTGAAGGAATGAATATTAAATAAAAATAATATAAATAGAAAATCAGAATAATAAATAACATAACATAAGGTAAAGACAACCATTTTAATGCATTAATTAAAATAAATGAAAACTTCTTTAACTAAATAATTGAATAGACAGATTTTCTTTGCATGCACTTGGTGCCATCATTAAAAACAAACAAACAAACAAAAAAAACTAATAGTAATTAATATTTTACATTTTTGTCCTAGGCAGGATTTTGGCCTTTATGGCATCATCAAATTTCGACACTAGCCTCGCACGCGTTTTCTGCCAGACCCCACCCCCTTTAGATCAAATCATAATTCCAGCTCCAATTCAGTTCTGCCTATAATTGAATTCAGGAGCGTGTTAAGTGTAGCTAGCTGTTATTAGGAGGAACATCGCGTCGGTCTGAGCGAGGCCGTCTAAGTGATTCAACCGTCTGCGCTGGCTGCACATAAATAATTCACGTGTTTCCAGGAAGACGAACGCAACAGGGCACAGTGTATGTCACTAATGTTTAGAGAAGGAAAACTTGGCGTAGGAAAAACACCCTGTAGCCTTTTTCCTTGACGACCCACAGACAAGGACGGTACACGTGAGAAAACGTGTACGTGAGGTCTGGACGTGAGAAACGTTGAGAACTTTTAAATCTGGAGAGCGTTCAGGCTAGAGCTGGGGGAGATGAGGTGTTTCTTAAAAAGGTTTATTAAAAAGAAATTATAATACATAAAAATTATAATAATTAAAAAAATAACTGATTACAATATACATTAATAAAAGTTTATAGAAATATATAAAAAACATTAAAACAATTGAATCATTTTAAAGATATACATTTTAATTGTCTTGGTGCGATAAGATAAGATAAGATAAGATAAGATAAACCTTTATTGAAATTTGTTTTTGAAAAACCTATAGGGGTTTATAACGGGTTCATAAATTGTGCATTGAAACACTACATGCTTTCTCTGTTATATCCCTGTCAATAAAAAATATTGTTGAAAGTAATTTTAATCGTCTTATATTAAATAAAAGTAAATATATAGATATATATAAAATAATTATATTTAATCTAAAAACTCTTAAAACCTTTTCGGTATTTTTACCCCCATTTAAAATTGAAAAGGAGAATATATAAATAAAAAAGAAATCACAAAAAGAGTGGGACAACAAATAAAAAAAATTATAATTGTTAAAAAAAACAAAAAAAAAAAAACTTTTTTGTATACATTTTTTACATTTTAAAAATCAAGGGCAATGTTTTAAACATCTAATAAGCTACTCGCAACCTTTAAAGATTATTATCTTCATAGTTTTTTCATTCATTTATCACGATATTCATCAAACTGTTTATTTTATATTGCTGATATAAAAAAAATGGATAAAAACTACTTCTCATGCACAGCATTTGCATGAATCTCAGGTACGGTTCTTACTGTTTTGTATTTGGAAATTTCACTCAGGTTGGACTGGTTGCTGAAAGCGGATAAATAATCAGACGGGATTAAAGAGTCAGACTCAACCTCTGCTACTCCACCCCGCAAGTCTGCAAGCTCGTTTTCTAGATAAAAACGATTTAAAAGTTCATCTAAAAAGTCATCTTAAACAATCATGCAACATCAAAAAAAAAATTGTGTTTGCTATGTGCTAGACTTCGGAAAAAGTGTGTAGACAATACCACAAGATAAGAGAACTTAAAACAATGTGGTTTGTATTTCTAAAACCGTGTTTTGGTGAGTCCGTCAGGACATCGTACATAAAAGCAAAGGCAGTACAAGGTTAATGCGTTCATGATATTGAAATTGCTCTTAAACCCTTGATAAACCACATGTAAAAAGCCTTACAACAGGACACGCCCCTCCACCCAATCGGCGCTCACCCGAAGCCTGGTGACGCACAGCGCCGTAGTTCAAAATCAAAAATGTGATTTAAATATGAACGCATCATTTAAATGAAACCAACTAACAAATACAGATAAGAAAGACCGGCGCGGTACGGTACTTGATTTGAAACAGACACGACAAACTCAGACGTAGTAATTTGCTGACAAATAAAGGGCTGAGGATAAACCGTGGGCGGAGCCTCTGAGGCTGAAACTGCTACAAAGCTTATTGTCTGATTAAACATCTGCCTTAGACTTACTATAATAGAATATTAGTTTACAATGAAGCAAATTTAGTGTCTACTGGAATGTTTACGGAAGGTTGAAGGAAACTGGAGAACCTGGGAGAAAACCCGACCTGGAAACTTGGGGAAACTCCGGAGAAACAATAATCCGAGCTCTGGAATAATCGAACCCTGGAGCACCAAACAAGTTTGGTTTAAAGCCCGTATTAAACACGACATCATGTTACTAATTTTAACCCATTCTCCATCAAACCACAGCAAAGAACCTTTAAACAATAATGTTCCAAAATCTTTTCAGTACCACACCACCCTGACTATAGAAATGGAATTGTTCCCCTTTGAGCCTCTGATGATCTCCTCCAGTCAGAGCGATTCGGTCAAACTCGTTTCCCTGGAGGCTTTGTGAAAGCCTAAGATCAAAGCATTCGACGTAACAATGATCTTTGTGTTGCGAAAGTCAACCCATGATTGCTTTGACAACCGTAAGGTTGAGCTGAAGAAATAATATGTAATTTGAACGAACAGAATGGAGAATATACGGGCATCCCTTTTTTATGCAGAACGAGAGAAATCTGACTGCTGATGCATTTCCTTTTGAAACAGGAAGTCAGAGTGATGACAGGTCGACGTGCTCGGCTGCTTTTTTACGCCACAGCCAGTAGCCAGTAAGATAAACTGCACAATGCAAGCTAATCTAAACAAACGTAACTTATAAACCTAGCTAAATACGGAGAATTTAAGTATAAACTAAGTATAACGAGCGTTATTTTTTGTTGTTGTTGTTGTTATTGTTGTGAAAGAAATCCTAAACATCCAAATGTTGTGTTTATGTAGCACATTTCAGGTTGAGCCTCAGGTTTCAGGTTGCATTAATACCTTAATCTTTTTCAATTTTTAATATTAGATTTTTTTTTTTTTTTATCTTACTGATCAAGAACGTAGGGCATGAAAAAATAGGCGCAAGACTAATAAAAAAAAAATTACACCATGATTCCTAATTTCCTAATACTACAAAATAAGGAGTGATTTTTCAGTCGTACTTGAGTACCAGAATGCGAGCTACAACTCTAACGTTTCAACTTTAGTTCAAGCAAAACTGCACAAGTAATCACATGAAAATCGAAATCGCAATATGGAACCGCGCAATTATTCAAGCTCAAAAGGCTGGTAACACACACACACACAGACTCAGAAAGTTATGTAGAGTTAGTCAACAACAATTCAAGCATTTGTTTATTTCTTAAAAGAAGTTTGAGGTGATAAATACATATTGTCAATATTATCCTCATAGTGAGATTTGTCTAATTATTTCCTGTTGGCCTCGATAAATCTATATAAATACAAAATGATACATTTAATAATAAAATTTTGTTACTTAAATTTACATACACCTTTTATGTTGAATTTGTGATTTGAGATACGTGTCAAAATAGTCAGAATCTGATTTTTTTTTTTTATACACAAATCTAAAAATGAAAAATCTTCTCCTAGCCCAAATTTACAAAATTCAAATAACAACAATGAACTTTTTTCATTTTTAAACCTTTCTAATGTTATCCAACATCCATGGAACAAGTTATTTCCTGTTCTCGCTTATGTTGGAGCAGCTGCAAACACCCGCTGCCTCACACGCTGTCTATATTCTTTTTTTTTTTTTGGTGACAGAAAACTGTGGAGGAAAACTTACGAACTGCTGCCAAGTGCTGGAGAGCGTCCCAATAGATGTTAAATAAACCTACATTACATTTGATTACGTATTATGATGAAGTTATTCATAATAGGGCTGCATGATTTAACCATTTTTTTTTTATATTATGTTTTACATACTGTGATTTTTAACTAGTAATTGTACCATTTTTTAATTCAAACATGTTTATCCAGGCTATCACCAAATAGTTGGACAAATTATAAAAAATATTATCCTCATTAAGGGGATATTTGTCAATGTTTGTTTGTTTTTTTATCACCTTCAAATTATTGACAAAATCTACATAAACATCTACAGCCTTTTGCGAATAAATACTCGTCCAGGTTCATATGACGATTTAGATTTTTGTGTGATTAATTGTTTAGCACTAATTAACAGAAACGTAACATTTACGCCACAAACAAACTAGTCAAGCACTGGGATTAATTAGTCCTCCGCGACAGCAGTTTAACTGTTCAACCGTCGCGTCATTCCGTTGTCGATTAAGTTACCCGCGATCCACTACACCCCCCTCTGACTTCCCATCAGATGTAAACCTTACGCATCGCAACAGATCGAAGCCAAGGATCTTATAGAGGTAGCTTCAAAGAGGGGGGGGGAAAAAAAGATTTTTACTCTCCGCGTAGATCCCTTTCCTCACTTTTCGATTGACCGGTCCAGGTGCAGGAGACGGCGGCCTTGTCATTAGGAAAAATGACTGTCAACAAGCCATGAGAGGGGAAAACAGGGTCAGGGGCTTTGTCTCAAACCACACATTAGTACAGTGCTAAAGAGTACGTTAAAATGGTTTATCAGTTTAGGTTATGCCCTGAATAGCAGCGTCGAGTTTTCAGTGGAAATTACATGAATAAGTCAAAGTCATGCACAATTTTTTAAGATTAGAGCTCATTACTGAGTGTGTGATATTTTACGATTTAGCCCTGGAGCTTGAATGCATTCTGGGAAAAGGTTTTACTATTTTCCCTGTTGTTGTTGTTGTTGTTAAACACTTGTAAGTGACCGATTCAAACGAAAAGCCTTGTGACTAAAAAAAAAGAAAAAGAAAAAAAAGGATCTGCTGGAAACAAGGAAGTGTTCTCATACGTTGCAGGAAAACCAGAGTAAGAGGATAATCCTTCAAAGTGCACATAATCCTTCATCACTCGAACCGTTTTTTGCAATATTGGTCTTGATGGACGTATTTACAATATGCAAATATCCCCTCTAACCAATCACAAAATGTTTTCATTATGAGCTGTGAGCATCTCAGATGTTCCTGATGAGTGTTTTGTGGGTGTTTGATGAATCACCGGACTCACATGATACGACAAACAAATATTTTTGGTCAGATTAAGGATGGCGCACCAATTACAGTTTCTCAGTATCTTACAATGTAACCCTTTGTATATCGTGTTTATGTGCAGCCCTAACTTAAGATGAAGCAAAAAAAAAAAAAAAAAAAAAAAAAACATGCAAAAATAAAGCGCTATGAAAATCGGATGGACATACCATGCTGTGTGTGAGGTTTGCAATTCAAAAAATATGGTCTGCGTCAACAATACTCTAATGACACTCGAAACAAAACATACGCTTATGTCATTATGGAAAGCGTGGACAATAATGCAAATAACGTGGGCTGCTTACGCATGCTAAGAAACTGGATTAAATAAGGAAAGCGTCTCCATATCGAGCACTCGGAACATGGCGCTGTATGCAAGAATCCTTTTTTGTTTTTTATTTAATTATCAGGGATGAAATGATGAGGGGCGTTCAGGTCAAACTAGGACTTTTGATAGCACAGAATAACAGAACACAGTGCTGAGAGTAGAAACTCCCTTTATTTCTCTATATAATCCCCGGCTACACTAATGCACTTATCCCAGTGTTTCACTACTACTTGGACACCATCAAGGTAGAAAGTTTTCTCGGTACGCCGGAGACATGATCGGGCTGCATGATTCACGTCTTAAGCGCTGGTCTCCAGGGAGCTCCTTTATTAGGCCAAACATGTGGAAATGGCTTGGAGCGAGGTCAGGACTGTACGGAGGATGCGGCAATATCTCCAAGCCGAGTTCCTGTAACATGTGGCGCTGGTTGTGTGTGTACAGTTCCCACAGACAGAGGCGTCTCTTCCGCAAGGTGCAGACAAGTTTTCTGTCGATTTTCCAGGATCAGGCGTTCCACTCGCTGAATGTTCAGGTTCTTCATGACTGGTCTCCGAGCCACCTCGGCCGGGATCGTCATTCATAGACATACGACCTTCTTTAAAACGTTTGTACTGTTCAAATAGTTTATGAGCAGCTAGGAGTCTCATCTCTGTACTGTGCTTGAAGTCTTTTGTAAATATTAATTGCTTTTATACCTTCATTCACCAGAAATTTCACTACAAGTCCTGGTTTGATTTGAAAGCCCCACAAAACAAAACTAAATAAATGAGGTGCTGATTCTATAGGTGGTGGTTTTAGTCATTTATTTTATGCTTTGTAAGAGGAAAATAGAGTGAAGACCCTGTGCGACCCTGTCAAAAATACAAGACAAAACACCCCGTGCAAAAATGTACTACCCTAAATAAAATGACATGGCCGGAATAAACATTAATGTAAACGGCAATTACAGTTTGGTCAACCATGGAGTTAAGAGAGGTTATGAGTTGGCATCCTGAAGATGTTACAGCCATCTGTGGGCAGGAAAGTAAAAGCAAGAAAGCAAAATTGATCCCTGTGCCCAATGAGCGGGTAGGGCATACTCCATCTAATCCGTCAATCAAAGCGATGCTTTTCAATCGTAAGCATCTATGTATGTAGAAGAGGGTGGATAGCTCTCAAGAAAGAAACATTTTCACAAGTACATATTAACAATTTGAACCATTTACATCTCTCAAATGAATCCTAGCGCAACAACACGGGTGGTTTAAAAGATAAAGTTAATGCAAAAATAAAGCGTTTAAAGACTGTTTTTTTGTTTATTTGTGTTTATCCACGTGCAAGGTCAAAACCCTAGTCACAGCACTGGTCAAAATGGGCGATGATGTGAAACACCAAAGCAAAAACAAAACAGCACTTCAAATCGATTTGTCTTATATATAACCACAAACTAATCATTAATAGTTAAAGAAATTAAAATGTTGGTTCTTTGTAATAAAGGGATTTTTTCACCGCAAATTCTTAGTTACGAAACCCTAACCGAAACCTAACCCCTGACCTATCCGGTTTAGGATGTTACTCATGTTCTTGTCCTAACAGGGATTAATTAAGAGGATGTGATGCAAGCAGATGAATTGGAAACACACACATACACACATACTAAGGTGTTATGAGGACCTTTTCGTATTAATGCATGTAGTTAATGCTACAACATACACTAAACTAAATCTAAGCTGCAGAAAGAAAGAAGGGAAAAATGGGTGTTTTAGTTGTTTGTTTTTTCAATGATTATTATTCTAAGCTTGGCCTTTTGGTGATCCCCACTAAGATGTAACTTGCACTCACATGGACACGTGTGTGTACGTTTTGTTTTAACGCACCACAAACTAAGTCTAACCTGCAGAAGGAAAGTAAGATGAAAATCCTTGTTTTTAGTTTTGTTTTTTTTATTATTGTTATTATAACCTTTTGTAATAGTATACTTATTAAATCATCTTAATTTAAGAAAAGTAAACATTTTTCCTTGTAGGGAAATGTAAAGGAAAATGTCCTCATATTGCCAAAACTGTAAGATATTTCTGTCGCTTCTATTGTGTGGTCACACACACTCAGGTGTCATTTTAAGAACCGTTTTGTGAGAACCTTTTTGTATTAACGCATGTAGTTGATGCTACGTCACAAACTAAATCTAACCTGCAGAAGGAAATAAGAACAAAAATAGATTGAAAAAACAAGGAAAATGTCCTCACACTGCCAAAACCGACAGGTATACCTAGTCTTTTGGTGATCCCCACTAAGATGTAAAAACATCTGTAAAAAAATCTCCCTCTCTCTCTCTCTCACACACACACTCGCACAAACACACACTCACACACACAACATACATATATACACACACTCATGTTTTGTTATGGGGACCTTTTTGTGAGGACCTTTTTGTATTAACACATGTAGTTAATGCTACAACGCAAACTAAATCTAACCCGCAGAAGGAAAGGAAGTACAAAAATAGCTTAAACCCTTGGAAAAATATACTTATAAAATCATATTAACTTGATTTTTTTTTCCTTGTAGGAAGAAGGAAAATGTCCTCACATTGTGAAAATGTCCTATATTCTTAGCCTTTTGATAATCCCCAAATAAAATTTAAAAACATTCTCTCTCTCTCTCGCTCTCTCCCTTCACACACAAACACACACACACCACTCAGGTGTAGTTATGAGGACCGTTTTGTGAGGACAAAATATTAATACATGTAGTTAATGCTACACAACAAACTAAGTCTAACCCGCAGAAGGAAATAAGGCCAAAAATCTTTTTTTATTAAAACCTTTTATGAAAACATACTAATATATTAACTTAAGAAAAACAAATGCCGCTAGGTGTCGTTCTGAGGACCTTTCTGTATCAACGCAACGGTTAATGCTAATATAGTCAATGCTACACCACAAACTAAATTGAAACTACAGAAGGGAAGAATGACAAAACAGCTTTATTATTATTATTATTATTATTATTATTATTAAAACCTATTAGCAAAAATATGCTTATAAATTATTATATTAACTTAAGCAAAAATTAGTTTTCCTTGTAGGTACAATGAAAATGTCCTCAGATTTTTCTAGCCTTTTGGTGATCCCCAAGTTGTAAAAACATTCTCTCTCACTCTCTTTCTCATACACAAACACACACACTCTCTCTCTCACACACACACTTTCTGAAGGCTAAAGCAGGAAGCGATAATGAACTTCTGCTTGTTCCTTCATATCATATATTGCTAGTTAATATTCCGTTAGCAGTTTCAGTTTGGAGGACAGATATCAGAGCTTTATATCTGTTTAAACCATCCAAAACTAGTAACCTACAATTAAAAGTGGACGAAATTATGTGAAAGTAAAATGATATGACTTGTTTGGGGCCTGAGTGAAAGAAAAAAATAACACACACACAAAAAAGAAAGAAAAAACAGACAGAAGTACTGTAACGTTAACTGTTAGCATGATGCTAGCCTAACGTTCGCCATACAGCAGGAGAGACAGATAATTAATAACAACTGTCGCTATTTGAAATGATTATAAATCCCCCTTCCCCAAATACAAATGTTTTAGTTTGACATTTCAGGCAATAAAATGAGGAAGGAGGGGAAATCTAATAAGAACGGTGTACATATGAATATATACATTCTGTGTAAAAAAAAATAATAATAATAATAAAAAGAACAAAAAAACACGGCGTTTTGGATAATGTTAAATCTATCACGGAGAAAGGGTTTGTATTGTCGTTTAACATTTTGAGTGTTTTATGGTTTAGCACTGTCACAAAAACGGGGCCTTATGTGTCTAATGGGTGATTTAGCGAGCTTAATGGAATGGACACTGAGCTCGCTGCGGTGTGACTGACTGACAAGCGGCCCCGACTGAGACCGTGCATATATACGCATGCTACATACTTCCGTACTAACACCTAGAGCAGGGGAAAATAGTGCGCATCCTAACGCGCGGACCTGACGTACTGTTTAGTGCGCATGTATGCAAACGCGCTCGAGCTCGGACCTAACCAGGCTTTTGATGATAATTTCCTAAAGGTTAGGGCGCGCACGTACAGCGCATGCGTGTTATATTGAGGGGAAAATATATCTCTATACATCTAGATCTCTATACATCTATAGAATAACCCCCGAAATGCAATTGTGGCACCCGGGTGTTATATGGCTGCAGCTGTTTCCGAGCCCCCTGCTGTCGGGTGCATGAGGGGTAAAAGTGTAGAAATTATCCAGAATAAGATGAGTTCTCATCCCTACCTTCTCTCGCCTTGAGCAGCACGGTGTTGGCCACGATGTTCTCCAGCTCCATGGTGTGTTTTTTTAGTCCTGGGTTGCAGTAGGGCACTGCAGGCCCAACCTCGTCGCCGGGTTGGCACTGTCTCTCTGTATGTGTGTGTGTGTGTGTGTGTGTGTCCTCCCTGACTCCTCCCCACAGTGGAGCAGTCTAACCCTGAGTGACTCTCCCCTATCATTCTCTCTCTCTCTCTCTTCTCTCTCTTTCCCTTTTCTTTTCTTTATAAATTATTTTTGTTCTCCCTATTTGTACAAACTCTCTCTCTCCTCCTACAATCTCTCATCGCTTCTATTCAAACTGCTCTTAAAATTTATATTTCCTCTCAGACTCCGACGGAAGGGGCGCTGTGTCGGGATTTGATCCACACCTCTTCTGGTGCTGGTGTTTCTGCTCATATACCATGCACAGACTGTTGTTTCATTAAAATTTTTTGTTGTTGATAAAATGCTTGAACTGTGCAGGATATAAGTGGTTCAGGGGTGGAGTCACTAGGTTATACAGGAGGGCATGGGTTCTTTTCTTAGACAGCAGCGCCATCGTGTGGTAGATGAGCTAAAATAGAAAAAGCAAAAGGAACTCGAGAGACTTTATTTGCCATTTTAAGTTCAGCCTTTATCTCTGGTATACATGAATGCAGAGTGAAATTCTTTCTTTCTGGGGTCAGAGTGCAGGGTCATCTATGATACATATTATGAAAATTATCTATTAATGCATCAATATTAAATAAAGAAATCATTCTTTGTGTTTCATGATGAACTTGTGAAAAAACGACAAAAAAAAACCTTTTGACTTACATTACTCACTTTAATCTCTCAGATGAACTCTAGTTTTATTGTGTTTACTTTTTTGTCCATTCATATTTCTGTATTTGATATCAAACAGAATTAACTCCTTTATGCAGTCTATCCACGATATTCACGTTGCCTGGTGAATTTGTTTATATGTATTTGTTTACATTGTTAACGCAATGGCAAATTTAAAAATACTAATGAAAAAAAAAAAACATTGATGCGCAGTGACGTAATCAACGCGCGGCCTCCCTTCATGACGTTAAAAGCGTGCGACAGGGTGAAAACTGCATCTGACTTATTGCCACCTAGCGGTTAGTAACTGTTACTACAAGCTTTAGCATCATGTGCGTTTGTTCAGTTCTGTTCATAAGTTTACACACCCTGTCAGACTTTTAAGATGTTCCAGTCTTTAAAGTAAACACTAGTGACCAGGCCAAACGCATTCCTTTTGTTTTAATGGGTTTCAAATCCAACAAAAAACCATCACAGAATAGTACAATCATTAAACAAAACATGACATTCATGAAAGTTATTAGATAATCCCCACCAAAAGTTTGCATAGCCCTAGATCATAATACTCTGAGTGTAGCATTGATGTGTGGTGTTTTTATAATAGTTGTGAATTCAGAGCCTTTGCTTCCTCGTAAAAAGCTGCCCCATCTTCTGGCAAAAAAAAACAAAACAAAACAACAAAAAAACCTCCAGGTAGAATAAATCCTGGAGTTGTCTGGCATGAACCACACATTTTGAGATCTCCCCAAAGCATCCCAATGATACTGAGATCAGGAGAGTACGATGGCACCACAAGAACCTTCACAGAAGTCTGGTGTGTGCTCAGTGAGTTTTTTCTAAAAATCATAAATATTCTGGATGGCATGATTAGGCTAATTGGCATTCCCAAATTGCCACAGCGTGTGAATGAGCGTGTGAATGTCTGTGTCTGCCCTGCTATGGATTGGCATACCGTCCAGGTTATACCACGCCTCGTGCCCTAAGTCTCCTGGGATGGGCTCCTGGACCCCCGCAACCCTGTATACAGGATATAGACGATGAGTGAGTGAGTGAGTGATACACATTCTCATGATTGATATAAACATTACCAGCAAATCTGTATTTTGATGTGTTAAGCTGCTACATGATTGGCTGAATGCATGATTGCATTAAACGGCAAGTGTTCATGTCGGGTTTGTGCTCGAAACTTGTTCAGGGTATTATGTTAAACAAGCCTCTGCACCTCAGTGTTTCCTTATGAGCTAAATATCAGATTTCCTTTTAATCTGTTACGAGCCGTAATCACTGCACACCACTCCAGGCATTCCCAAAATATATTCTATTCACTTACAAATGACCTAAAAACTTATTATTTACAACATCACAAAGTTTAAATAACACACACACACACACACACATACATACATACATACATAACACTGTAAACGTGACTTACAGTACACACATAATGTGAATCATCTAGCTTCCACTGGTTAAACTGGTAGCTGGTTAAATATTAACATAATATCAGTAGGTCAATATTGCAGCATTTCTATAAATCAGTAGTACTGTGCTTATGGAAGGGTAAACATCACTGCGTGTGACGAGAGTCGTTATAGCTTACACAATAAAATAATATTTGTACAATTGGGCAACTCCTTTGTAAAGATTAGAAAGGTGTATGAGGTATCAACTGTTAAAACAGAATTCGTGCAACATAAAAACAAGAAAACTAGCTATTAAACTAGCGTGCATATATATATATATATATATATATATATATATATATATATATATAAGAGCGTCCCACAAATGCAAATCCTGTAACATGTAATATACAGTACGGCTATGCAGAACTGGAAGAGTTGGGTGGCTGCTTGGGAAAACCCTTCAAATATTTAGATTCCATAATAGAGCTATGCGTACATTGTACTGTAGTTCTAAAATCAGTGGCTACTGTACAAGTGCCCCTGAACTGAAACAGGTCTCTTTTTTCATGCATAAAATCAGGTTACACCAGGGTTCCAAAGTGGGAAACTTGCGAGACAATGGTGCAAAATTAGGAGTGGTGTCAGAGTACAAATCAGAACAATACTATAGCTAAGAACTGTCTGACACATAATGTGCTCGCTGAAAAATCATGAGTGGGGATCACTTAAAACACTTTGTGAAGTCACATGGTAAAAATGTTTCGTAGAATTCAGAGCTATGTCTGTGTGCCTTTTTTTTTGGCCAGGCATCCGATACGAAGCGGTATTGCTCTGTCTCAGTCATGTGACCGTTTTTTCTTTTCTTTTCCCCGTAGCCTCCATATTTGTGACTATTAGCAAGGTCAATAATAATAATAATAATTAAAAAAAAATCACTGCAATATCTGATGGGTTTTCCCTGTCCACCACGCTTGATGATTACACAGATTATAATAGTTTGCAGTATTGTTTAAAGAACAATAACATGGTCCTGCTTTCACTCCTCACAGTCCTCATTACAACAAACCCTTTGATTGTATCGAGCTCCTGCATCCTGAGACTTCGCACTTATCTGAAAGATCACGCTAGTTTTGTTCAGACTCTAATTTGATGAGCAGATCTTGAAGATCTTGGAGACTGCAGGATTCTCCCACAGAGCTGAGCTGGAGAAGGAAGAGCTTCCTCTGATCTGGTACGGAGCCCAGCGAGAGAGCGTCACGCAGCTTAGACACGCTTACAGCGTCCAACTTGTCCTGAAATGACAGGAAACACCACGATCACTTGGGGCTGAGCCGGCAGACAAGAAGCTTGGAACTGAGAAATTCGCTTTTTGGAAACTTTTCTCATGGAACAAGTCACCACATATAACAGTGGCCATTTTAAAGAGCTGACTAATTCGTTATTGTGTCTGAAGATTTATTAAAATTTATAATACTGTACAAAAATCTTTCGCTCGATCATATCTGTAGTATGAATTTTGTTATAAATGTTTATCGTGTCTGTTTATCTTTATGTACAAAACCAGTCACTGTTTCCAAAGATTGCAGAAGAATATTTGCAGGCCTGTAAAGAAAAAGAAAAAAAAAACTAATGCAGGCTCCTGGGTTTTAATGAGGATAGAAGACAAAGTTAGCAAAATAACCTTGGCATCTTCTCCAGCACACTCAGTAAAACCTAACAGCTGTTTTAATGATAAAACTGCACACATCTGTATCTAACATGCATGTATTATTTTCAAGTAAAGAGTTCTCATGCCAAATATTGACTGTGTTCATTTTATTACTCTTTAGTGATCTCTATACTGTGTAAGTTTCTTTTATGTGGAAATGTTTTCAAGGGCAACTTCGCTTATGACATTTGTTGTATGTTCCCAAGATGTTTGGACAGCACTGTGAGTAAAACAGCTGTTGGGTTTTTCTGATTGTGCTGAGGAATACGAGTTCTTATGGCAAATTTGTCACACTCGCTCAATTCTTTTCTCATCCAAAACCCAGGGACTTACATTAGAATTTTGGAAACTGGGCGGTCATGTACCTGTCAAAAGTTTGGGAGGATATCGCTTTTGGGTTTTGGGATCACTTAGAAATGTCATTGCTTTCCAAGGAAACACGCACGAAATTAGTCCGAATAGAAAATATAGAAAAAGAACAATTCATGCTGACATTGTCAGAGTTAGAAATGATGATTTTGATGGAAATGATGAATGTATTCTTCAAACTTTGCTTCATCAAAAAAAAACATCTCTCGCAGCAATCACAATTACAACTCGATTCGTTCGCTCGTGTGCCGAAAATGCCTCGTATGGCGAGACAAATTTCTTGCAAAATTTCATTTTTAAGGCGAACATTCATGAGGCGGGGCGTTCATACAGTATGTCGAGGTACCACTGTATCTACATACCTGCACCTTATAATTTGCACAATGCCTATATTTTGCACTGATAAACTAGGATCACTTTAATTAAAGGTGTAATACCCAGATGAAGGAGACAGTACAGGTGTTTTGTACTCTGGATTTTGTTTAATATGTAATCCTCCTAAGATCTGGGGTGTTTACTAATAAATACTAGTATAACTAATTACAATTCATATTATTATAATATAATCATAACCATATACGGTCATGAAAGTAAAATTCACAGATGGACGGCCTTCATTAAAACGTTTGCACCGTTCAGATGTTTTACCACGACCAAGAGTCTCATCACCGTACTGTGTTTGAAGTCTTCTGTAAATGTCAATCGCTTTTACGTCATCATTCACCCAAAATATAATCGCAAGTCCCAATTTGACTCAGACACCCCTCATCGTTCTTTAGACTCCTGTGACTGTATGTAAACGTGTGCTGGACGATGCTGCACTGGTCACCTGTTTGTTTCCCAGTATTACTACTGGGAGCTGGGCGTCGATGCTGAGAAGGCGATGAAGTTCGTTTTTGGCCAGCGGGAGTCGTCTCGTGTCCGAGGCGTCCACCACGTACATCAAGATATGTGCTCTTTTCAGGAAATCGGCCCAGTACGCACGCAAGTCCTCACCACCTCCAACTGAGAAGAGAAACATGTCCGATCTTTTTCCATGATGTATTGACCTGTTTTTCCTAGACGCTGACTAAAGTACATTGTTAACAATCATTTTTTTGCACCATGTCCTTATTTAGCAGTTGATTAACTAATGATCAGTAAAATAAATGTTTAATTAAAAAAAAAAAAAAAAAAAAGCTGTAGGACATGATCATTGATCAGACTTGAAGCATACTTTCTAGGAAGTCGAATTCGCAGACGGGAGTGTGGAGACGGATGAAGTTGAAGCCACGCGTTGGGGTGCACTTTCTTTTGCTAGACGGCCCGTTCAGCTGCTGCAGTACGCTGCTCTTTCCTGCGCCGTCTAACCCGAGGACAAGGACCTGCCTCTGTCTGCGCTCCTCTTCCTCCTGATGCCACATTTAAAGATAAACAATCATTCATTCATTTATCCTTTGTCCTATTCACTACACACACATCCATTAAACAAGCCACCGAGGAAATCCACACAGACTAGGACAGAATATGGACAACCTGAGGGCAGAATGGAAAACTGGACAATCTGGAGATGTGAAGCAACAGGTAGCATTAAATCTACAACCATAACAATGTGTCGTCTTAATCAGGTATCAAAAATTCCCAGAAAGTTGGCAGCCATGTTGAGAATAGTTAGCATGGACTATGTTAGCGTGGAAAAAATTTCAGGTGTAGCTCCTGTATGTATAATTGTGACACAAAATAACAAAAGCACAACTAAAACAAAGATCAAATGCCTTTATTCAGGGGGTACATTTTCGGTTTGGTTAAGCTCGGGGGCAAATTATTTTTTTCCCTTTGGTTTTGCTTCCAAAGATCCAGAAACTTAGTCTTGAATGGTTCTCCAGCCTTTTTGTGTCTCATGTTCAGTCCATTCCCTCTACCTGAGCAGTTTCAGAGGAAGGTGTTTTTGTCGGATTTTTGTCTAACATAAGGCATGAACCAGTGAGAAACAGGTGCAGGTGATGACAGATGATCTGCTGATGCTGAACGCTGAGTGACTGGAACAGACGAGAGGGGAAATGAGGTCGGTGCTGCGCTTGATAGTACTCTGATTGGACAAGAGGTGTTGCATGAGTTGTGATAACAGACAGTAACAGCACAGAGATTTTTAACTATACGCATCACTTGTCGTCACAGGTGTTCCCCAGTCATCAGTACACTATGTCAGTTAGTCGTACACTAACTGTGTGTCTCAGCGTGGGTGAGAGTAGGTCTGTACGGTCCGCAGTACTGAGGAGGGAGCAGCTGCCTGCAAGACCCACATTTACAACAATCACAGAAGCACTTTCAGCATCAACACACACCTGATAACATTATGTCGTCTTAAACAATACGCTGTCTCTGCAGTAATCGCTTATAAGTCCTTCTGAATTGTCTCAATATTGTCTTATTAATGCCTAAGGTGAGCTACAAAGATAACCATCTTCTAAGCATGTTACTCACAGCCGTACTGATATCCAGCACAACGGCACTTACTCTTGTGGATAATTAATTAATTAATTAAATTACATTATATTGTATATAGTACATATAATAAATCAAATGTACATTTATGTTTTGCATTTTTGGGTGATGTCTTTGGTGCAAGTGCCAGAAATGAGCTATGAAATTTTGAACATGTTGCTGTGGTTTGTTTGAAATGAACCCAGGACCAACATTTTCAAAAAGAGCCGTGATCTGTTTTGTGGAACTTTCCCAGCCTCGCAAAACCGTGCTCACACTTCAGCAGCCGTGACAAACTCTGGGCTCAAACAGCCTTAATGTGCATCTTATAAAAAAAACTTTTTTTCCTCCAAATTCCCAAATCTCCCATCCAGCATTTTTCAACCCACGCTGAATTTTGCAAAGCAGCAGTTACAGTGTATAGCCTTATTTCCCTTGTGTAACACGTAGGAGCTTTACATCTTAAATTAGATTTGTCAAACCGTAAGGTTTCAAGTTTCAGTTTCAGCAAATTCATTAAAAGGTTACGTTATATAACAACACATTGCTTTAAGTAAACTGAGGAACAAATGTTTTTTTAGCAATCAACTGCCAGATATTTCACTTCCTCTTTCCTGAAGTGAAGCAAGCACAATATAAGTCTTTGTGTTCTTTGTTCTTCTTTCTTTTATTTCTCATTTTTGCAGACTGCAGCTCATTTACAGACTGCTCCTTCCTCTTATGCAGTCTTACAGAACAGAGTCACGACACTACGGAATTTAACATGCCTGATCCACTTCATCAGCTAATTACTGCAGCGACTACAGTGTGTGCTGAATTTAGTGTTAGACCTGAATTTATAACAAGATCAAAAGAGTAAAAATAGGGTCGTTAAAAAAATACAATATTATTCTTGGCAGCTGATTGCTGATATTCCTTCAAGCATTTTTGTTCTGAAACTTTTTCATTTAATTTATCTGTGCCAATGACTCTGCCTTCATCTAATTAAATAGGCATACATTTACATATTTAATAAAACCAGAAAAGTAGTCTTTTGAAGTCTTTGATATTTATTATATAATTTCTTTATTGTTTAAGTAAGGAATAAAACACAATGATGGCATGCTGTAATAGGAAAGCAATCCACAGTGGGGTGTTGTGTATACACACAGTGCATCTTGAAAAACTTTAGTCATTATTATTTTTGATCATTTAATTTAAAAAGTGAAACTCATATTCCATATCCACTACACATAAAGTGAACTATTTCAAGCCTTTTTCAGATTTTGATGATTATGGTTTAAATGTCAGTATTAGCTACAGAAGGTGCCGTATCAAAGCATATTCATCTGCATCCGTAGGGACGTTTGTCAAGCAAAGCCAATTCAAGACCTTAGAGAGCTTCACACTGGGTGGAGTGAGGCTGGAGTCAGTGCATCAAGAGCCACCAGCCACAGACGTCTTCAGGCTACAACTGTTGCACCGCTATATCAAGCCACTCCTGAAAGTCTAAAGCATAAGGGAAGCCCTTCATAGTTGGGCTAAGGAAAAATAGTCCAAAGTATTCTTTTGAAATGAAGGTAAATTTTGCATTTAATTTGGAAATCAAGGTCCCAGAGTCTGGAGGGAGAGTGGAATCCAAACCGCTTGAAGTCCAGTATGAGGTTTCCACAGTCAGTGATGATTTGGTGTGACATGCCATCTGCTGGTGTTGGTCCACTGTGTTTAGTCCAAAGTCAATGCAGCTGTCAGGAGCACTTTATCCTTCCATCAGTTGAAAAGCTTTACGAAAATGCTAATTTCCTTTTCCAGCAGGACTTAGCATCTGTACACAGTGCCAAAACCACCACTAACTGGATTGCTGACCATGATATTACTGTGCTTGTTCGGCCAGCCAACTCTCCCAACCTGAACTCTATAGAAAATCTGTGGTCTATTGTCAAGAAGAAGATGAGAAACAACCGACCCAACAATACAGGCGAGCTGAAGGCTGCTATCAAAGCAACCTAGTCTTTAATACCGCCTCAGGCTGATCAACTCCATGCCATGTCGCACTGATGCAGTAAATCATGCAAAAGGAGAATTTCTGTATCTTGTTTTTTTTTTTTTTTGGCCTGATGATAGGAAGTATTCTAATATTCTGAGATACTGGATTTTTTTAAAAAAGTTGTAAGGTAATTCATTTAAATAAAAAAAGAGCTTGAACTATTTCTAAATCTAATTACTAATTTGTAATGAACTCTGCCAATGCCAAGAGGAATCATAAATTAATATTAAGTGATGTTTAATGTCTATTTATTTCATATTTTACTTTATTTACATGTATTTTCTAAATGTTTTGATTGTTTTTATATGCCAAAAATATGGTTATAGTATTGGAAATTTGTAACATTGATCATATTTTTGGGTGACTGGAACGGATTATCTGCATTTACATTATTTCCAAATTTGTATGCAGAGGTATATCTGAAATTTTTAAAGACTTAAGCTCCGCCCACTTCACAATCTTGTCACAATCAAGAACATACAGACGAAACAATATATATTTTTTTTAATGACAGCGAGGTATAGACAGGGGGTGAAATTGTATTTATTTTATTAAAGGTAAGTTTGTTCCTTGAAACTTTGCCAGATCAAAGCCATTTCATGGGACGTTAATGACGTCAGAAAGTGAAACTCACCTGTCTTAACTCACCTGCCAAAGTGTAACAAATGTCCAGTGACATGACGAATATTAAACAGTACAGTGTTAACATAGAGTTTATTACGTAATAGTGCGATTTGAATACCGCTGAAAAATATTTACGCATATTATTATTATTATTATTATTATTATTATTGCAGTAATAAAGTAGCGCGCACAGACCTCTTTAAAGGCGCAGTAGTTTGCCGGGGTCCACACGCTCCTCCTGTAGAACAGGTTTATGGTCATGAACACGGCGGCACCGAAGGCGGCGGCGGCGGCCATTAGAGCCACGCGCACATGCCGGAGCACGAACATGTCTCCGGTGCGCGCGAGAGCGAGCGAACACCGCGGCGAGCAGGAGACAAGACCGGCAACGGCGACGACGACGACGACGACAACAACAACAACGCTGGCGGCAGCACCGACTCGCGCTCGCCTGCTAGTTGCCGGACCACGTGACCTTCGTGTTTGCGTCCTTGCGCGAGCGCGTGCGTGCCAGAGGGCGGCGTGCTGCGCGCGCAAATCACCTGAGCATCGCTTGACGCAACAGGCGACAGAACCTCCACCTGTCCAATGACACGGTCATTATCAAGACACTTGTAACACGTGTTATTCTGTCTTCCCTTCTGGCTCTTCCTCTAAGTTATGATGTCATAGTTAGTCCTGCCGGAGTCCCTGCTTGCACTCTGCACTAAATAGACATTCACCTTATATATTATGTGACTGTTTCTATACATAACTTATCTCTCCTTTTCTGCCCCCCCCCCCCCTCTCTCTCTCTCTTTCACTCTCCCTGTATCTCTGTCGAGCTGTACATGTCGTTCCTGAGCTGCCATTGGTCCAGACTCCCTCTGCCCTCTGGACTCGCCTGGTGCCCCGCTTCTGGTCGGACATCTCATCGCATGGATGCCCGTGTGGTCTCTTTGGGATGCGTCTGATGTCTGGGGGACGGTTTCATTCTGCTTGACTACTTGGCTGCAGTCGCTCAATAGTTCCGAACTGGAATTTCCTACAAGTCTACCTGAGCCTCCAATAACTACCTGGACTCCATATTAACATCAATTAACATCAACTGTTATACTGAACTGCCTGCCACCCAACACACAGTATGACTGCAGATCAATCCCGGCTTTCTGTCTCAAACAAATGAGGATGGGTTCCCTGTTGAGTCCGGTTCCTCTCAAGCTTTCTTCCTACTGCCATCTCAGGGAGTTTTTCCTTGCCACTGCCGCCCTCGGCTTGTTCATCAGAGGCAATCTGACCATTTTGACTCATACACAGTCAGTCACATTTCAAACGAACTTAAAAAATTATTTTGATTGTGTAAAGCTGCTTTGCGACAGTGACAAAGAAACAAATAATACTATACAAATAAAATTTAATTGAATTGTTATTCGAGTGAAATTGCGTTACTCTGAAACATTTGACATATTTTTATAAATATATTATTATATTATTATGTTTTATATTATATTATATGATTTTATTTCTATAAATATATTATTAGACATGATGGCTTACCAGGTTCTGGGTTCGATTCCCACCTTGGGCTCTGTGTGTGTGTGTGCATGGAGTTTGCATGTTCTCCCCCTGCTTGGTGTGTTTCCTCCGGGTACTCCGGTTTCCTTCCACAGTCTAAAGACATGCATATTAGTCTAATTGGCATAGTGTGTGTGTGTGTGTGTGTGTGTGTGTGTGCGTGTGTGTGTGTGTGTGTGAGAGAGAGAGAGAGAGTCCGTCCAGGGTGTGCCCCACCTTGTGCCCTAAGTCTCCTGGGATAGGTTCCAGGCCCCCCGTGACCCTGTGTAAAGAACGATGATGATATATTAATAATATTTTTAATATATATAGTGTGTATATGTATATACATGGGAATAATATTTAAATTGTGTACCATGGGGAATTGCATTACCGTTAGATATTCTATATATTACTCGCACGATTTCACATATTAATGGACATGATTCCCAGACCCTTCACGTGTCACTTATATGAAATTGAGTTACCTTTAGACCTTTTGAATATTATTTGCAAGATTTTACGTATAAATGTACGCAATTTCCATACGCTTTACATATGAGTCACATAAAATTCAGTTTTTTTTCCCACATTTTAAATATTATTCATACACTTTCACTTTCAAATGTACGTGATTTTCAGACACTTCACATTATTATTATCTGAAGTCATTATTACGATACCTTTAGACATTTTAAATATTATTTGCATGATGACACTTAAATAATGTGATTAATTGTTTTGTTTTGTTTTACACATTATTCATATGATGGCGTGTATGATTAACATATAGAGATGCACAATTCATATGTTATTCACATCTTGTAAAAAAAAAAAAATACATTAACACATAAAATGATGTGATTTTTTAGACAATTTGCAAAATACTCCTATGCTGACCTGTGTAAAAAAACACACCAAACGTGAGATTTTTTTTTTTTTACTTTACATGATGTCAATGAAAAACAAAATGAACATGTGATCACATTATTCACATGATTATCATACAAACACGTGACACTGTGTTATTTTTAGGAACTTTACATACAGTACTATTCAGAGAATGTCATGTTTTTATTGGGTTTGTCGCATACCATACTTAAAATACCACCCCACACACACACACACACACACACATGTGATCACATATCATTCTTCTGATGCCATGTGATAACTTTACAAACCACAAACATGAAGTGTATGCGATTTCTCTGTAAAAGATAGCACCAAATGTTGAGTCAGATCCGCAGTAGGTAAATACTTTCATATCTTATTTCAGGACAGACAGTTCAGTAGAGGGTTAAGGGTATGTAAAGTGTGTGCATGTGACCTGGAGGGTAATAAAGATGATTCCAATGGCTCCTAGTGAGTGAGTGATTGAGTGAGTGAGTGAGTGAGTAATAGTATGAGTGAGTGGGGGGCCCATAAAAATGCAATGGAATTTGAAAAGTGTTGGCATGGTCAAGGTTGCGGTGGTGGCTACTATATTAGGTGTTCAAGGGTCCCAGAATCTCTAGCGGCGTTCCTGCATGTGACAAACGTGTAAATAGTGATATTTTTTTAAATAAAACCCTGGTTTGAATCAGTGATCTGTGACCTTTGAAAATACCCGAAGGCCCCTGGATATCCGTCAAATTTACATTTAAAACAAATGTGCAAATATGCAAGGTGTGCAGACATACAGTACAGGTTTAAATAGCAGTTGTGTTTGAGGACTTTACACCAGGGAAGAGGAAATACCCTGTCTGGTCAACACATTATTAAAACCAAGAAGGAGAGTGCTGAAGAAATGAATGAGTGTGATGGGAGATCACTTAAACGTGTGGTGAAGTTGCATAGTAAAAATAAATATATATATATATATATATAGTATAAATCTTTTTAAAAGTGAATGTGAGAACATTTCCATACACACACACTGGATTGGAACTAAACAGATGTGTGTATATAAGAAAACCACTTGTTATTGCATTAGGAAAAAAAGGCTTCACTTTGGAGCTAAGGAGCATAAAGACTGGACTTTGGAGTGATGGAAAAAGATCATGTGACCTGAGGAGTCTAGATTGAGCCTATTCCAGAGTGATGGGCGTGTCAGGGTAAGAAGGGAAGCGCATGAAGCGATCATGCGTAGTGTCCACTGTACAAGCCTCTGCAGGCAGTGTTATGATCTGGGGTCGCTTCAGTCACTCAGGTCGAGACTCAGCAACGTTATGTGGAGATAAAATGAAGTCAGTCGACCACCTGAATGTACTGAATCACCAGGTTATCACTATTATCTATGGAGATTTTCTTCCTCCCTGATGACACGGCCATACTGTGTATTCCAGGACTCAGATTGTGAGCATGAGGAATAATTTTCACTCATGAACTGGACACCATAAAGACTAAGGCACTGGAAAAAAAGTTTTTTGTAATTATATTGTACCGTGACCCTGAATACAGGATAAAGCGGCGTAGACGATGAATGAGTGAGTAATTATATTGTAGGTTCACAGAAATACTCCAGCAACCCTCACCTGGGTAAAGTGCTTTCTGATGGTAAAGGTGTGAATATGAGATCTGGATTTTGACCCCCAAAAAACTTGGGAAAAAATATGTGAAATCGTTTTATAGTGAGAAGTTTACCATTGACTTGAATTGTCTGTGCTGAAATACTGTATACAGTAAGTCAGGCCTCGTTTTTGTCTAGCAAGCCGAAGGAGTAAAATATTTCGTAACATTTCTTTAAACAATAGAGACAATTACAGAGGTCATGATCCTTGGTGCAGTGTATAATTCTTCATTTCCTGTGTACAAAAGAGAAATCCCACACCTTCCCTAGCAACCTCAAACCAATGAAGTCATCAGCTGTGTGTTAAGTTTTGTTATGGCAACAGGTAGAAATGAATTTAAAGAACTCAGACGCTCCAGCCTTCCTTAATCCAATTCACCTGATTTCATTGTAATGTTAAGGTGTGATTTACATTTTTTTTTTCTTCGTTGGAATGAGACGTCGTCTTACGTTGTGTGAATGTTAAGGAATAATAATAATAATAATAATAATAATAATAATAATAATAATAAAAGGGCTCCTTCATCTTCTCTCTGGGAAAAAAACTGGGTTCCTCTGGGTTCTTTCTGTCTACTTTTGCTTCTTGGTGTCATTGGAAAACTTTCCCTCAGCATGAATCTCTTCTTTACATGATTAATTAATGTGATGCTTATTGAGGAACAAAAATAACAGGAGAATGTGTTGCTGATGGTTTAACAGGGCTGCCAGTTCCATAATGCAATTAATATAGACAATATTCAACAGAAAGGCTACTAGATCTGATATGATCTCATATCGTCATTTAGACAAAAATGCTTAACTGACAGAAAAGTATACACTGTAGGAGTATTTTAGTGCACAATTAATGCAAACGAGCCCATGTACCCAGGTCCCCGTATTTTTAAACACATATCTAATAAAAATTTACATACAATACAAACTGAGGATTGAGAACTGTAAATGTTCACACCCTGACACAGCTGTGTGTTGGTGTATCTGTAAGTGTGTACATTTGGAAACCTAGCCTTTCAAAAGAATAAATGTTTACCCTCTGAAATGTGAGTTTTTAAATGTGCCGTTAAACGGATGATTCGCATCCAGACACAGACCTAGGTTTAAAAATGTATTCCAGACCAAACAAAAAAAATTAAAGAAAGGAATTACGGTCATTAGATGAAGAATTCAACAAGAACTGTTGGTAAAATTTTAGCTTTTTTTGACAGATAGCTTTGAGCAAAATCATTCAACATTGTTAACTGACTCTCATACACTGACCATCTGCCCCGCGCACTGGGGGAGCTCACACACACACACACACACGCACACACACACACACACCTGCCACAAACTGAGGGACAGTGCATGGCTGATAGACCAAAAGAGTCTACTACATATAATGACACACACACACATACACACACACATACACACACACACAAACATAGACATACAGTATTTGCATGCACACATGTGTACTTTTTCATATAAATGAACGAATTAATAAATGAATCCAAAAAACCCACATATAGCTAGCTAGCTAGCTAGATAGTGTGTGTAGAGAGAAAGTGAGATGGAGAAAGAAAAGAAAGATTAAGAGACAGAAACTTAGAGAGAGATAAATATAAAGAGATTGAAAGATGAAAGAGAGATACAAAGATGAAGAAAAATACAGATGGAGATAGAAAGAGGGACAGACACACAGAGAGATTGAAACAGCCATGGGGAACGAGAGATGTAGGAGAGAGAGAGAGAGAGAGAGAGAGAGAGAGAAGAAAGAGTAAGAGGAAGAAAGGTAGGGCGATATATACAGAGAGATAGACACAGGGATGGAGACAGAAACACTGGGAATGCGAGATGAAGGAGGAAGAGAGGAAGAGAAAGAGAGGTGGAGAGAGATCAATGTAGAGAGATCGAGGTAGATGGAGACAGAAAGCGTGACAGACACACACAGATCGAAACAGAGACATAGGGAATGAAAGAAAGAGAGAGAGATGGAGAAAATAAAGGGTAAGAGAAAAATAAGTGGAGCGATATATAGATTGAGAGAGATGGGGACAGATAGAGAGAAAGAGAGACATGGAGACAGCAAGAGACACACAGAAATGGACGCGGACATGTGGAATGAGAGATGGTTGAGGGAGAGAGAGAGAGAGAGATAGAAAAGAACGAGTAAGAGAAAGAGAGGTAGAGCGATATAGAGACTGAGAAAGATGGACACAGATAGAGAGACAGAGAGATGAAAGAAAATGGACAGACAAAAAGACAGACAGGGATCGAATCAAAGACATTAGAGACAAAAGGAAAGAGTAAGAGAAAGAGAGATAGCGCAAGATATATATTGAGAGAATGAGATAGATAGAGAGATGAAGACAGAAAGAGGGACAGACAGACACAGAGCGATTGAAACAGACACAAAGGGAATTAAAGAAAGAAAGAGAGAGAGAGAGAGAGAGGGATGGAGAGAGAAAAGGTAGAGCGATATAGAGACGATATAAAGGAGAGAGATGAAGACAGAAAGAGGGACAGACACAAAGATAGAGACAGAGGGAACGAGACAGAAGGAGACAGTATAGAGACGAGAGAGAGAGAGCGCTCGAGTGCTCGAAGCGGCGCTGCTATTTGGGGACTTACGGTCATTACCTGCGTGACGTCACCGCTCTAACCGCAGCATAGCGACCGAGCTGGGTCGGTTACTGGAGGAGAACCGCAACCGCTTTAAAGCCGAGGGGACAAAATTTATCCTCGTAAAACACGAAACTTCGGACAAAATACGCGACTTTTTCCCTGTGGAAGACTCATTTAGCACTCCTGGTGGATTTATTTCCCAAAGAACGCACCGACAAACCTGGAATATACTCGCTGGTTAACAGTTTTCGAGCTCCACAGCTAACGAGGCTAACTGGCTAAACATGGAGGGGAGAACCTGAGGGAAAAGAAAATCCATTAAAAAAAAAAACCCAAACATGAAGGTTTTAAAAAAGGTTTTTTTCTGTGCAACGAGGCCAGAATTCCGTATTAACATATGTGTAAAATATTTTATTTCTTATTTCTTTGGTTGTTTGGTTTAGTTTGAATGGACGGCAACTTTATGGTTTTACTTTATTTAAAAAAAAAAAAAAAAGTTGTTTAGCTAACTTGCTAAGTTTTTAGATCCGCACGGACGCGCGCGCGTTAATGGAATATTCTGGAGTTTATTAGAAGAACAGCAATAATGCGAAGACTAAGGCTTGTTTTGCGTCTGATTGAGTTATGAAATGCAGAGGACAAGTGTTCGTGTGTCCCTTGGAGATGCTCCTGGTCGCCTGTGAAAGATAATAAACTATCAGGGTTAATATTAAGGAATAAATAATAATAGTTATAGTAGTAATAATAATATATAATAATAGTAATAGTAAAGAGAAGAAGAAGACGTTATGATGGAAGGTCGGGAAACTCCGTGATCGTGGAGCCGGGTCACCCCGCAAACACCCCATTTCCCCCCCATGGGTCTGATGATTGTAGATCTGTTATTACATGGAGACTAGTTGGTCATGCCGAGGAAGGAGTTACCGTTACCAGAGGGTTGGGAGGAGGCCCGGGATTTTGACGGGAAGGTCTACTTCATTGACCACATCAACCAGACCACGAGCTGGATCGACCCCAGGGACAGGTAGGTCACCGGTGCACAGGCGTGAACCTCAGGCTGCGTTGGCGCCTACTGACTCTGATACAGCTTACTTTTGAGTTTCAGTCGTACTACTGAATACGATACGACTGTGATTCATAAGCTGACAATTCGATATTCTACGATATTCTTGAAGCTGCTGTGATACCAATTAGACACTGTCTGGACTGATAAGATTCTGAGTTATAAGCGAGTGATTCGATAGCTACGATAACTGAATCTGCTACGATATGATTTGGATAGATAAGTGAATGACTCAATATTTGGCAAAACTACTGAATCTGCTACGCTATGATTTTGATTCATGAGTCAATTATTTGTTATTTGCTGATATTACTGAATCTTATACGATATGATTTTGATATTTGATATATAAGCGAATGACTCTTGGCAAAAACTACTGACTGCTATGATTATGATTCATGAGCTAACGATTTGACAAGGGATCATACTACGGAAACGATTTATAGTTCATGAAACGATTCATAAGGCAGCTATTTGGTATTTTCAAAACTATTGAATCTGATAATTTTTATTTGTAAGGTAGCATTCGATATTTGGCAACACTACAGAATCTGATATGATTTGATTTCAATTCATAACCCAGCAGTTTAATATTTGGTGATACTACTGAATCTTCTATGATATGATTTTGATATATATATGCGAATGACTTCATATTTGGAAAATAACTACTGAATCTGATATGCTAATGATTTGACAAGTGATGGTGCTATTGATATTGAAACAATAAGCCAGCGATGTTGATACTATTGAATCTGATTGATATTATTTCAATTCATGAGCCAATTATTGGTTATTTGATGATGCTACTGAATCTTCTATGATTTTTTTATATGAGCGAATGACCCCATATTTGGCAAAACTACTGAATCTGCCATGATTATGATTCATGCGCTAACAATTTGACAAGGGATGATACTACTGGAATGATTTATGAAAGATTCATAAGTCAGCGTTTTGATATTTGGCGATACTACTGAATCTTCTACAGTACAATTTTGATAAATAAGGGAATGACTTGATGTTTGGAAAAACTACTGAATGTGCCATGATTATGACACATGAGCTAAGGAATCTGATATATTTTATAAGCCAGTGGTTTGATAGTTGGCGATACTACTGAATCTGATACGAAATAATTTTGATTCAAGAGTCAAGTGTCTGTTTGATGATTCTGCTGAATATTCTACAAAGTTATGAATCACACAACTATTCAATATTTGCTGATGCCAGTTTTCTACAGTATAATTTCATTATATGAGGAAATTACTCCATATTTAGAAAAACTACTGAATCTGCTATGATTTATTATTAATGAGCTAACAATCTGGTAAGGGACGATACTAAAGAATCATCTATGAAAAGTTTTATAAACCAGATGAATCAATACGATTCTATTTAGTATCCTTCGTGCAATACGTGACCACTTCGGTTCAGAATCATGATGACATACATGTACATTAGCTTATCAGGTTAATGATCAGTCCCTCGGGGTGATCTAAAAACCTTATAAATAGACATATCGATCTAAAATCTTAAGAATGTTACACTTTCTTCCTTTGTGCTGCGTTATGTTACATAAACCAAATAATATCGTATTCTTCACGTCTTAATCTTAAAAATGTCGCATGCTTTTGGATTACGCGCACACCGCTCGGTTCACTGAAATATATTCTATCTATATTTATATTATTTATAATTTTTTTTTCAGATTTTTTAATGATGTTTGTAAGCAAGCAAGTATGAATCCTTGTATAATCCTTCGAATACTTTTATTTTATCTGAACAAAAATAAATAAACATTACAAATAAACATTACAAATTTCCAGAACTTCCTGAAATATCACGATAAAAACAATCTGATAATGTTTTCATTGTTTATTTAGTTATTTTTAAAATCTTGCTATTTCAGAAAGGTTGTATCGTTCCATCATTTATTGCGATATTGATATTATATTGTTGCATCACCCAGTCTTGGAATGTTATAAACTTTTAAACTGTAACACTTACTTTTCTCAAGCCCTACATTTTAGGAATGTAAGTTTTTAAAAAAATTTTATATTTTACTTTATTAGTGAATTCTTTAATATTTTTTCTGTTACAAAGAATTTATCCGAGCTGACATTATTCAGGCTAAACAGTAACCATTCTGTGGCTTTTTTCCCCCCCTCAGTCCCGTTTGGACTTTGTCCTAAAATCTTTTCAGGAATGCATAAGATTATTTGAGAACGTTCAAGCTTTACTGACTTGTACATATTACAGCAGCTTTTTTAACATTTCACTAGCCGTGCATTTATTTTTTTTATTATTATTATTATTATTATTATTACTAAAAGTTATTATTTTCCCTCTTCTTTTTGGGCTACTGTAATTTTTCCCCTGTTGTTGTCGCCGTGCTGATTTTTCCCTCCCGGCTCACACCGAGTTGAGCGTTGCAACACGATAGCGGTCTGACCACATATTTTCTCCCTTTGTGTGCGGTGCAACAGGTTTGGCCGTAGCTGGGAAACCAAGACGTCGAAAAAATTTGTAAACAAGCACCTAGGACACATTCCTGAAAGTACTGCATGAGCATTGCACACAGAGGCATGCAAAAGAAAAAGAAGGGCCCGGTCCCCTCTCTCTCTCTCTCTCTCAAAAAAAAAAAAAAAAACATCCCTTTCACTGCGTGCCAGGGTGCACGACAAGGTCAAAGTTCATCACACGGCTCTGCAAAAATGTCCCAAGTTGCAGTATGGAATGCACGTAGAGGTGTGTCAGTATCAGAGTAAACAGAATTCTGATTGTGACAAGCAAGAGTATTGAAATTAAACTCTATTTGTTTATATGAATGAAGATATGCCAAATCATGAGTGTCAACTGATATATGATATCCATCTGATTATGTATATTTTTAATAACAGTGGTTTAAAAAAAAAAAAACATAATGATGGATCAGATTGCCTATCAGATATCGGGTCTGGAAACTTGATTAGAGCTTGGGAAAAGAAGTGTGTTCTGTGCAAACGAAGCGAAAATGTTCACTTATGTTTTTTTTATTTATTTTTTGTTAGGATTGATTGATTTAAATTTTCTTATCTTCTAAAAATTATAATTAACGAGCATGCGCAAATATTTTTTTTTGGCATGGATTCCAAATTGAAAGCTTAGTATTTTAAAGAGGGAAAAAAGATGCGTAATGTATATACAGTGGTGGCCAAAAGTATTAAGACAGCAAATGCCATGTATGATCAGTCTTCCTGTTCACAAAATAGGTGATGTCACTGATTAGTACTAGCAGACCTGGCTGAGGAGTTGTGCTAACTACAATCAGCTATTTTAGTTAACAGATGGAACGAGTGTGTGGCATGACTTTTACTCTCTGAAGCCGAGGTGTGCACCTCTACACAAAAATGTATGGAATTCTCAGGTGAACTTATGTATCTAGCTATCTATCTATAGATAGAGAAATAGACACACACATACACCAATCAACCTTGACAATAATATATTCATATTAATATTAAGGTCCCTCTTTAGCACTCAAAACAGCCCTGACCCGTCGAGGCCTGGACTTCCAAAGGTATGCTGTGGTGTCTGGCAACGAGCCGTCAGTAGCCTAAAGTGCTTGTTTTTTCCAGCACAATCCCACAGACACTTGGTTTGATCGAGATCTCAGAATTCACTCGTTGTTCCTCAAACCATTCTTAAACTGTTTTCGCAGTATGTCATTATCCCTGCTGAGCATGGTCACTGATGTAACTTAGCCAGGGGTGTAACTTAGCCAGTAACATTGTTTAGGAAAGTGGGACGTGCCAACGTACCATCCATATGATCAGCAGGACTCGAGGTTTAACTGCAGAATCAATACGGCTCGCCTTCTTCATCTAGTGCGTGCACACAAATGCACACACACAGGCCATCGACATGATGTAACAGAAAACGTGATTCATCAGACTAAGGGGGCTCCAATCGATCGGCCATCTCTGAGCTGGCCGCAAAATGGGAAGATTACCAAGTCTCTTTAAAAAAAAAAATAAAAAAAACACAGAATTTGCAATATGCAAAGTTTTTGTCTAAAGTAAATCCCCATCGAACGTCTGCCAAAAGCTCTAACACAACTAACCTTATGCTCCACTTAAAATAAACGCAGCGTGAATAATCTTAGTGCGGAAAGTTATCCGCGATAGCAGTAGCTAACTCTCGTACAGTAAGTCGACTCTCACTCCGCCACCTACAGCAGAAGTGCTCACACAGCTCAAGGCTTACTCTGCAGAGAATAACGAAGAGAGAAATAAGGAGCTCTGGCCAAGGCAACACAGGTTCATCAAACTGCTCCGTGTATGCGGGCCGGCAGTCAGTGAGCGACTGAACAGACTGTCTCTTAAAAATGCAGGAATGCTGAAATTTATAATGAAAAGCCTTCCGTGACTGCATACTTATGAGTCGCCATGATCGGCTCGCCAGATGCAAATTGACTGATGTGTGTGTTTATTTAAACTCTTTGGTGAAGAGTTTTGATGTTATAATGGTGTGTGAGAGATACTTGATGCTAGTTAACGTATATAAAATGTTTTATCTTTAGTCGAGCATTTATGTCTAATATGTCCCACCCACTTCCAGCCGCTATTGTAACGAGATTATAGATATGTGGATGCATGGATATACATGAACGTGTAAAAAAAAAAAAAAAAAGAAAGAAGTAGTTTAATTAAACTTTTTCTTCTGTTGTTTATATTTTTTGACATATCACCCAGCCTTATTTCAGCTCATGAAAATCTTCAGGACAGAGGAATTTAATATTTTGTATATAGAGAGAAAGAGAGCGAGAGAGAGAATGGTTATATATTTATCCTATAACATAAGCAGAGCAGTGTCCCAGATATTATGAATCCATATTAAAATAATCCATTCAAGGGCGTAGTGGCACTCCTCTGGACGCATCACACCACCGTGGCGTGCGTCATTTGTGTATAACTGCTAGAGATTGGAAGAAAAAAATCGATTCGGTTATAAATTATGATTCTTGTGTGTGTCGATCAGCCAGTCACCAGAATCGGCTGGTTTTTCGTTTGATCAGCCAATCGGCTTCAGATATAAACGGTTTTGTACCGAGCGCAGAAGCTTCAGAGCGGCACAACAGAAACACATTTTAATGACGTCACATTATCAAAAAATTGTGCGTGTTAAAAAGCCTCAGATGTGCCATTTTCTCTAAACCCTGTGAGCGAATTAGTCTCAAACCCACTCATTACATACACTTACACCAGTCTCACAACACAGCGAGCGCTAATTAATTTAAAGTCTCCCGGAGGCATTAGAGGTGGTAAAAAAAAAGAGTCGCCGTTTGTTTATGATCATACAGGGAAACTATTTACACATTGTCAACCCATGTGGTAGAAGTGAATTATTTTTTAAGTTTGTGGAGAAGTAATAATGATGCCGGAGAACAGAGATACATGCTGCTCAACAGAAACGTTAAACTCTTGTATTAAAAGTTATCTTCCATTGTTTAAATGCTGCATTTGGCTTTTAAGTGAGAAAAAGTAATGTTGTAAGGAACAGGCTACATTTAACAAATCGTTCAACTTTTGTTATAAAATTGGGTGATGATGTAATATGGAATCGAGATATTTTTAAAATCGCAATTTTAATCGAATCAGCACCTAAGAATCGTGATAATATCGTACCGGGAGGTGACTGGTGATTCCCATCCCTAATAACTTTCTCTTCTGAAGTGTGTTACTACTCGCATGGCATATTGGTATCTTCAGCTGATACTCAAGGTTTTAGTATCGTTACTGGTATTGAGAAAGAAAATAGAGGTATCATGCCATCTCTAGAAGTAATTCATAGCTAAAAATCTGATTATCCTAACAAGAAATACAATCAAGTCTTTCTGTTTAAGCACAAGAACATTTTTAAAAATTAATCGATCAATTCCTCTCTCTCTTCCAGGATGTAAGAATTTTTTTTCCCAAGTGTCAGTCCGATATCCGGTCCTGGGATTATACTAATTTGAACCTCAATCCATTTTTTTCTGTTTCACTATAATGTCATAACTCTATATATCCTGAGCTCCATCTTTCTCAGTATTGAGAAAAAAGTGAAATTCGATATTTGTTCTTTAAAACCTACTGGATCCGGCTGGTCATAGAGTTGAAAAGACTTCAGATGTCACTCGCTTCCATGCCTGCTCGATCGCTTCCTGACGATCATGTACAGAAGACGGTTTCCTGACTGATCTTGTTTTCTTCACCGTCTTCAAACAGGCTCAGGACATGGCTTCAGAAGCTGAACACTGTTGTCACATAGCTGTTTTTTCACTGGCTCAAACTAATTATTGCAGTAAATCACCTGGTTTGTGCAGAGGGCGAACTGTAATACATGGCATGTGTTGTCTTAATATTTTTGGCCACCACTGTATAAACAGGTCTGATCTGAAAAAAAAAAGGCATATGACTAGCGGGGGAAAAAAAGTATTTTCTGTCACTTAATTCAGAGCAAAGCTTTTTTTGCTCTTCTGTGAGACGTATAAGATGCTTCTCATTTAAAAAGGCATTTAAAAGAATAATTTGATACGCCAAGGTAGGTAAAAAAAAAAAAAGGCAAAACCTGCTTAAACATTAGAAGGTCCTGAGTTTGCATGAATTTGTTAATCAGTGGCTTACCGAAGTCGAGCCACGGTTATTTATTACTATTCTGCATCTAAACATGTGCTCCTGGGCTTGTTAGTATTCAGCTAGGACAAATAATTTCACAGTTTATTCATCGTTGAGATAAATCAGAAACCATTTTTCTTAATTAACGAGTTGTTTGTGTGAGGATCTGAAACACCAGGATCATATTTTAACAGAAATGAGAATATGTGCGGCGCTGTTGCTTCATAACGAAGTCCCATTTGATAGTCTTGTCTCTTCTGCGGTTGGGATAAAGACACACACACACATACGAAGAACCGCAGAGGCTGACTCTATACACGCTCAAGATATTAACCCAGTTTTCCGCAGCACTGAAAGCGATCCGATTTAAAGATCAACTTTTTTATTATTATTTTTTTTTATGGCTGATCAGTGTCATTCTTTATTCTCCAACAATATTTTTATGGATTTTAAACAGGGATATAACAGGGTAAACATGCAACGTTCCAATACACATTTTATAGCCCCCTTATAAAACCCTATACCACCCACCCCACCCCTCCCTGACTCCAAGCCAGCTATACATGTATGGGAAAGGTTAGACGCCAGGCATATTTAAAAAAGGAGAGAAATGAAAATAAATAAATAAATAAATAAATAAATAAGCTGGAAGTTTTAGGTTCTGTGTGCAAAAAAGACTTAATAAATAAATATTAAATAAGAAAGGAATCAAACTATAAATGTATATGAAAAAAACGAAGGAAGGGCCCCCACACCTGTTGAAATTTCAAGTCTGAACGGCGGATTGAGTAGTGAATCTTCTCCAGGGATAAACAGGACATAATATCTCTGTGCCACTGAGCGTGAGTGGGTGAGGTGGCGTCCTTCCACTTGAATAAAAGAGAACGTCTGGCCAGGAGTGTCGCAAAAGACAACAAACGCTGTTTAGCTGGAATTAGACACTTATCTTCCTCTCCAGTGATACCAAAAAGAGCAATCAGAGGGTCTGGTTCAAGATTGCATTTCAATATGTACGACAAGGTTTTAAAGACGTCCCTCCAGAATTTTTACAAATTCGGGCATGTCCAGTACATATGAATAAGAGACGCCTCTCCGCTTTTACATTTATCACAACAAGGATCAACGTTTGGGTAAAAACGAGAAAGCTTGAGTTTGGAGAAATGAGCCCTGTGTACAACCTTAAACTGTAATAAAGAGTGCCGGGCGCATAAGGAGGTTGAGTTGACAAGCTTGAGAATTGAATTCCAAGTATCATCTGACAGTGTCAAATTTAGGTCTTTCTCCCAAGCAGTTTTGATTTTACTCAAAGAGGTGTGACTCAAACCCATCAGTCCACCATAAATAGTGGATATTAGGCCTTTACGCAGTGGGGACAAACAGAGGAGATTATCTATAATATTTGCATCAGGAGCCTCAGGGAAATTTGGTATTGATGAGCTAATGAAGTGTCTTACTTGCAGATATCTGAAAAAATGAGAATTAGGTAAGTTAAACCTTTCAGAAAGCTGTTCGAATGATGCAAACCTATGATCAACAAACAGATCTTTGCAAAACTTAATGCCCTTACTGTACCATTCCTGAAACACTGAATCATGTAAGAGAAGAAGAGATGGTTAGAGACTTAAAGATCAACTTTAATCTGGTCTGTGGAAAAGATGCCATCTGGGACCCGAGTGCTGGATGGACAGATATTGAGCGTCTATGGCGAATATGAAAAATACAAAGATTACCATGAATTCTGTACAGAATTTAAGTGTACAAGAGGCAGTCTTAATTGTTGCTGTAGCCACCGGTCAATCACATAGACTGGTACCATACAAGGATGCTTCATGTACAGGAGAGTCGATGCTTTGATCAGATATTTTGATAAATGCTGTTTTCTGTTATTAATCTATTATTTTAATATCGTTATTGTAATATTATAATGCACTCACATTACAACAAATTGAGAGTTCTTTATGATGATGAGTGATTTTTTTTTTTCAATTGCGGAAGTAATTTAGTTCAAGCTTAATGTTGATACACACACTTTCTCTCTTGAGCATCTAGCAGTGATTATAGCTTTTGAGTGATTATAGTTAAGTGACTGTAGATTTTTTTTAGGCTATACGTAGATCATAAAACCTTTAACATTGAAATGCCCGACTGAAATCAGTTGGGAAATGAAAAGATAAGGTCCTTTTTTATTTATTTATTATTTTTTGTATTCATATGAATGTCTATGGCCGGATTCCTTGATTGGCCTGTTAAGATTCAGCTGCCTAAAGACACCTGGTCAATGAGGACACAGTCCTCTCACACTAATGAGGATGCAGCTCCCTTATACCCGCCCAGAAGCAGCTGGCCAATGAGGAAAACTGTTTTGTTTCTTTACATTTTTTTAGACACAAATATAATTTTGTAGGCGTACAAAAATTCAGATTGGATACAATACGTGGTGTCTCGAACTGATTAGTTTTTTGTGACAGTTTCTGGTTTTCAATTAAGAATGTGATTCGTTCTAATAACTCCTGCGATGTTGGAGGAGACGAGTTTACACTGGTACTTGATTCATTCATGCAAACATGTAGGTAAAACCTGAGCGTTTATTTTTGTAAAGTTTACTTAACACAGATTGCTTACTAAAGTGAGGGGTGTGGTTTTTGGCAAATTTTTTATGTATTTTAAATAAAATTTTTATTTAAGTGTTATGGAAGATTTGTTTTCAGATTATGGGCAGTTTTGAAATTACATTGTGTTCATGTTAATAATAATCAGGCTGAAAGCACATTACTTTTTATTATTACTAATACTTTTTATATTTACTGATGTGTTTTCAGTATAACTTGCTACCTCATTGAATTTTACCTTAACAAGTTTGCATATCACTCTTAATCGATGAATCATAAATAATTAACTTTTATTTAAACAGTTTTAGTGGCACAATTTACGGTTATCATACAAATCATCTAAGGCAAGTTAACAAAGCCCAAATACCTTTAAATGAACAGAATTAAAAAAAAAGTCTGTTAACTAATCCGCGCTTGTTTCTCTGCCCTCATTCATGAACAAGACCCATAAAAATACAACACTCACTACTGCATGTTGCCTAAACTGCAAGTTGGCTCTCATGCTATGCAAATGTTAATAAATCTGTGACCTACGTATGCAAAAATAAATCTTATTATTTAATTAAATTTTAATTGGTCAAACACTTTTTGTCAGTTAATCGCATCAGTAATGCATAGGCAGCATTTTTTCACAGACTAAAGGGAAGTAGGTTCGAGATTTTTTTTTTTTTGGTGTCTTTAATTGCGAGGAGAACTCACTAAACAGCTGTGTAGGATTAGGAAAACCACTTATCAATGAGGCTGATCAGAGGAAAAAAGGCTTCCGTTTGCTAGGGAGCATAAAGAATGGACTGTGGAGTATTGGAAAAAGTCCATGCAGCCTGATGAGTCCAGATTTACCCCGTTCCAAAGTGAGGGGTGCATCAGGGGGAAGAATCGAGGTGGCTGAAATGATGCATCATGATGGTTAGTGACTACCGTAGAAGCCTGTGGGGGCAGTGTTATGATCTGGGCTTACTCTTGTTGGTCAGGTCTAGAATCAACAATGTCATTCGTCCAAAAAATGAGGTCAGCCGACGACCTGAATGTACTGAATGACCAGATTTTTTCATCAATGGATTTTTTCCCCTTTCTCTGATGGCACGGCCATATTCCAGGGCTCACCGGGCTCAAATTGTGAAAGAGTGGTTCAAGGGAGCGTAATTTTCTACACACAGAGTCTAGACCTTAACCCCACTGAGAATCTTTGTGATGTGCTGGAGAAGTGTTTACTCAGCGGTCCAACTCATCACCATCATCAATACAAGATCTTGGAGAGAAATGTCTTTTCTTTTCTTTTCTTTTTTTTTTCCGGCCAGGAACTGTGTGTGAGTTTGTTTGGAAGTACTGTAGCCAATTTCTGTGTTTCCAAGAGTAGAGCTAGGTGTGTGTGTGATGTGAATGCTGTCAAGCAGAACCAGGCTTGTTGTAATTGTGTAAGATTGCAGTTTGGTTGTGAATACAGCGCATGGTGAGAAAATAAATTAGCACAGAAATATGTCAGATTTATTTATTTATTTATTTATTTATTTTTGCACCCAGCTCTAACAGATTCAGATCCGCTCACTGACCATGGAGTTAAAACCATGCCTGATTGGTATTACAGTGACATGAACCACTAGACCATTACCTCACCAGCAGTAGCCTGAGCTCTTGATACGAGGCAGGTCTCGGAACCTTGAAATAAATCGATATTTGTCAGACCCGCCGGTGTTTAAAACATGTCTAAGAGAAAGACTGGTCCAAACCAGACAGCAGAAAAAAATTCTAAGTTTGAGAAATAACTTTTTCCTTTTTTTTTTTTTTTTTGACAAACCCGATGTGTAATGTTTTTTTCATCCCTTGTCTTCAGGCCTCGCTGTGCCAGTCGGTGTCTGGCTCAACCTCAAATATTTTTGCAGGAAGAGCGATAAGATTAGACGAGTCATGCTGTAACGCAATACAGTGATTTTTTAAAGAAATGAACGCCTTCTATGAGCATTGGCTCAAGTGCAACCACAAGATGTTCTTACAGGCAATTTATTTTTATTAATACTGTTATTATTATTATTTTTTTATTATTTCTCAATATGATGAAAACATTCACAGGGGTAACCGTAATGTTATCTCTGGCCCCGATAAAAGCTGTGCCTTTCATCACGGGATCACCGGGGGTTATTACCGCCGGACCTTGATCACCGCACAGCGCTCTTTGGAGTCTGATAAACGGATGAATCTGTAGAGTGTCCTGAATGAAAGAGTCTGACTCATCACTCAGCGATGCGCCGTATTCGCGCTCAGCCGCATGCTTTGTCAGTTTGCATTGGAGCGCCGGCGCTAAGTGTTTGTCTTCCCGTAGGCTCATCCGTCCACGCTCCTGCGCAACGCCTCGAGAGGAGACATGAAGCAGACACACCGCTTCTAAAACTCTCAAACTCGCTCCTGTAAGAGCGCAGGAATCACTTTGGAGCTCTTCCTCGTGAACATTGCACAAATTAAAATGCCTGCAAAACATTTGGTGCATTTTGGGTATATGCTGTTTGAACATATATTAATAATAATAATAATAATAATAATACTAATGGAATGGCTGTTTGTAATATGTATGACATAGTTCTGAAAGGCTAAACTGTCTTTCTTATTGCTGCATTTTGACATTTCAAGTGACATTAAGTGACCGTTTTGAAATGTGTAACCTGCAGATTTGAACAAAATCAGAAGTATTGCAGAATATTCTTTTATGCAAGTTTATGCATAGTGTGTAAAAATCCACTAATGTCCATTTTCCAAACTGCTCTCCTATACATCTCTTCTTTACATCTCTTCTTTAATTGTAGGATTTCTTACTGTTTCCTTGCATCCCATGTTTTTTACAAAGCACTTAAATATTATAATGAGCTCTAGTCATGTGACTAAGTACTTAAATATTATAAGACATTTAGAGATTCAGGCATTAAACAGATTATACATTTATTATGATTATATTAACTTTGAGGTACAATATAGCCCGCGTGCATCTTTGCAGGACTTAACCAGGCCAACAGAGTGCCTCCGTGAATATGAGTCATTAACCCAAAGCTGGTCCAGGAGTAAGACTACACATCAGGTCTGCGAACAAAAAATAAAGGAATAATGAGATTTTCCAAGGCTTCTTTCTGAGCACCTCGGAAGCTTTCCTTTCTTTCCAGAGTTAAATTTTGAACAGGGGTCTCTGCGTTGTCGTTTCATTATTCATAAGGTGAAAACGGAGCCAGTTCAGTTTCATGGTCCGGAGAAGTGCGTAGGGGACATACCAACTCGTGGTGAGAAGGGGGGCGAGGGTTAAGATCTGAATTATACAACTGATCTTTGTTTTTCTGGATGCTTCGACTGTGCATCCTGGGTTTTCACTACAAGGTTAGCCAAGGTCATTTGTTTAATCCAATTCGACAGCCTTAACACTGGGCCTTTAGAAAAACATTTACAACCCTGTGCTGCGGAGAGCAAACTGATAAACAGTTAGATTACCGGACAATCCTCCGATTAAGGTTTAGGAAATGTTTTGCAAACCTATCCAAGAGCAAGATGGCTAGCTCCAGCGTTTGGGTTTCCAGCCCGCTTTATTAGCATCGCAGACAGGAACTAGGAATAAAGAGTCCTCGCGAACGTCCTCGCGGCCGCTGCCCCGCCGTCCTGAGCATCGAGCTTTGGAAGCCCGCAGCGTGTTGCCTCAGAAACCTCCAGGCGATGGGTCAGCAAGACCTGTGGAATGCCAGGCCTCGGTTTCCGGCTATTGTGCTCAGCAAGCACCCTAGAGGTGAATAGGCAGACATTCTTCCGCTACCCTTCCCCCCCCAGTCTTTCACTTTTCCTCGTGTGTCATATTCACAGGGTAGCAGTTTTTACACTGTGTTCTTTTGTGCAAGTTTGGGAATCAAATTAGTTTTTTTAAATGGTATTGTGTCATTTTTTTTTTTTTTTTTTCGTTTGTTTGTTTTTTTACAGAGGTTATCAATAAAAAAAAGGAGACCAGCAAAAGTCATCGCAGCTTTGTTCATCACATTTACAGAAATATCACTTGCAGGAAAAAATTATAAATGTATAGTTGTAATGCAGTCAATCCTAACAAAAAATTATTTGTGTCTCTTTATATGGAAATGTTAAAGGTAATAGTAGAAAAGTCCAAATACAATCTGATTCCAATCACCCCAACCGCCATTTTTATTTATGCGAGTATACACACGCACACACACACCTATATTGCTGAGGTAAAAGCGAAATGACTGTACATTGCCCTGTTGATGAAAATTAAATAAAAATATAACTACTTTTAAATAATTGACAAACAGGATATAAGTCACATGTTTCAGCACTTATAAATCTCGGGCACCCGTGTCCGTTCAGTGCTTTAAATCACACAATATAAAAGCAAGTATCAGTCCTGAGCTTGTACAGATTCTCAGCTTCAGCTTCATCACTCGAGTTCAACCAGACTCTTCAACTTCAAAACCTAAAATTTCTGGGAGGCATTCTGGGTACGCTCGGGAATTAGCACTGCGTTTCCTAAATCATTAAGCTGTCCATTTGAGAGCTTAATAATCTTTGATCAGATTCACTTCCAATGTTTTGGATTTATGTTTAAGGAAGATAAAATTTCTAATTCAAATTTGATTCGTCACATACACAGTCAGATATGCAGTGAAATGCTTATACGTCCGCCCGTGACCTTAGATTTAAAATATATATATATATTACAAGAAATAAATAGTAAATAAAAGTAAGTGTAAGGAAACATAAGAAAATAGAACAAAATATAGAGTTTTCAAAAAAATATATAAGAAACGTCAGAAATGTTTTTGACGGCTGCCACGTTTATATGAAAAAATTAAGAAATTCTTTTAATAACGGATGACAGATCGTTCATTCGGAAAAAAACTAACTATTTTTTTGCTGTAAATAATTATTTAAATAATTTACTAATCTATAAAAATTCTGTTATTGTATAACCCTAGCTCGACTGAGGTAAGGTTCTACAAATAAAATCATTTCTAGGGAATTTTGTAGTTTTTACAGAAATAAAGTTTAATACCTTTGGAGTGCGTTGTAACAGCAACAATAAAAGTAACACTAACTTTGGTTCTACATGACAAAACCCAAGTGAAGCATCCTCCATCGATACACACAGACAGAACTTCTGTATAAGCAGTTATTTATTTATTTATTTATTTTTCATTCACCAACGCTGTTTTGCTGCAAAAATCTTCCTTGTTTTTTTTTTTTTTTTTTAAAGAAGAGCCCGTTCCCCTTGTAAAATCATGTTTTTCTGCAGAGCATGTACGCCCTTCTTATTCTTTTTACAGCAGCTGGCATCCATTTTATTTACGGCATCACAGTACGCCTCTCTCACGGTAGCAGAATAAACAGGTACAGGAGAGGGAGAGCGAGAGGGAAGTGTTCACTACTAGTTAATCGATCAAGCAGGAGAATCATTCTGCTGAGCAGACTTTTAAAAAGATTGGGTAAATATACCTGAACAATATATTCAGTATATTTTGGTGGCCCGCACAAGTTTACTCCATGTGTGGGGAAACACTGTTTATACAATATATATTAGGGATGGGAATCACAAAGGACCTGCCAATATGAGCTTATTACAATACCTAGGTGTCGCTTCAATACATTTAGTTTAGACAGAAGTTTTTTTTTCTCATTTTGTTACAATTCTAGACAAACCTTGCTGTTTTTGCTTGTTACCTCAAATATAAACTGATAAGAATTTATTGTATATTCTTCTTTTATTGTTACTATTATTTTTTTCTTTCTTTTTTATTTCGGAGTCAGCGTGACGATACATGAATCTCCACACAAACGAATCACGATACATCAATCAATCCATTTTTGTCTTCACTTTTAAATTCTCGATTCGTGATTGTTTTAACGAATCACGATGGCCTGTATGTCTCTTTGACGTTAAGTTTTCTCGTCGTTTGGTATCTTGCAGGCACACGAAGCCCCTGACCTTCGCCGACTGTATCGGAGACGAGCTGCCTTTAGGATGGGAGGAAGCGTACGACCCGCAAGTCGGCGCCTATTATGTCGACCACAACACAAGTAAGCTATATTTACACAGACCAGAAAAAGACGACACTCTTCTTCTTCTTCTTCTTAGCCTACGTGGATATGTGTTATAGTGTTGCAGAATGTACTAAGATGTCTTATCCTCTCTTTCTCTCTCCCTCTCTCTCGTGTTCACAGAGAGCACTCAGCTGGAGGACCCACGGGTGCAGTGGCAGCGCGAGCAGGAGGTCATGCTGCGCGAGTACCTCAACGTCGCCCAGGAAGCACTGAGCGCCCAGAAAGAGATTTACCAGGTCAAGGAGGAGCGGCTCCGTCTGGCACAGCAGCAATACAAGCAGCTCAGCGACGCTTGGAGGGACAAGTCGTCCTCGCAGACTAGCTGTAAGGCTAGAGGCTAAATGTTTTGCCTTTGTCGTGATGCAGCAACCAGCAAAATATAAGTCAAATCTGCCTAAACTACCCCTCTGCATCAAGTGGCCAAAAACTGATGGGGCCAAGTCAAGAACTCCTTAGACTATGTTTGGTTAAAAAAAACAAAAAAAACAAGAAGTTTACCACTCAAATAAGAAGACAAATATAGCCGTGGTGAAGCATGGTGGTGGGAGCATTATGCTCTTGTTCTGCATTTCTTCTTCTGCTGGAAGGAGCGCGTTTAGAGTCAGTCACGCATAGCTCCAAATAATACTCTATTTTGTCTCTGATAGACAGGTGAAAGGAATGGTACGTAATATGTGAAGTAGCATTTTTACAAGAAAGAGTGGAATCGAATAATTTCCAATTCATGATGCGCTCAGTGAGTAGGCTCTTATCAAAAACACAGAAAAAAGTTGCTTTAATAAGGTATTGGTAAAGGGGTGAAGTGTAAGTTATTTTAATTTTCTTGTTTTTTCAGCTCGAATTTTGTTGGTTGCTGTATTACAGTCAAGATGAAAAAGAAAAAAAACAAGTTCTGATTTATTGGCATTTAAAACAGGGGTGTGTAGATTTATTTATTTATTGATTTAATTTACATACAGTTTATGACACTAATACAGTCGTGCACTGAAGTGCCACCATCGTGGGGTGGGAGGGGCAGGTTGGTTAATTTCTGCTCCTCTGCATAAAACAAGTCCACCAAACGGCGACACGTTCCGCGTCAGGTGCAGACGCTGTACGTTTAATTGAAATGCTGATTCAAATTTTCGAATGAAAAAATTCATATTCAAATTTTTATTCGTTACATACAAAACTGTACATAGTAAATGATATGCAGTGAAATACTTATAAGACTGTGAGGTAAAAAAATAAGGAAATAAGAAAAGCCACTGTCAATTTAAAATATAACATAAATTAACATGATATCACATGGTGGAAGAGATTATGCTGAGAAAGAAGCACTAACACTGTAGACACTAACACTTACATCAACGGAAAAATAAATGTCTCCTAACAACGATAAGAACAGCAAAGCATCACCACATCACTCATTTAAACATTTAAAAACCCTTTTTTTAAATTGTTATTTGGATCATTTGAGACAATGAGCTGTTGCTATAGAAACCATAGCATACCATAATGTGTGCAAATATAAACCTAGTATTCACATTTTGGTGCTCCTCTAGTGAATGTTTTTTTTTGTTTCTTTGTTTGTTTGTGTGTGTGTGTGTGCGCGAGTGTTATCGAATATCCATCTAGTTAACCTTTCAGAGCATCGTTAATCTCGGTAATTAACATTCCTTTGAATCCTGGACTCGCTCATTACGAAACTGCTTAGGTGTAAATAAAAAATAAAAAAAACGCAGCATTCCTCGTTCCATACGTGTCCCTGATTATTATATCTTATCAGCGGAATGATGTTTGCTTACATTCTTTCGTACATGTATAATATTTAGTCTTCATCACTGACAGGGGCGTGGAGAGCATGCAAGACTTATTAATGAAACACGGTCATAATTTCTTAATGCGTTAAAAAAAATTATTATATATATTTTTTTTGTTGTTTCTTGATCTGTAGAGATATTTTGTATCCTTACAAGACGTCAAAGAGCTGTTTAGAGTTAAACTAACACCTTTGATTTGTCTTATCTCTCTCATGCAGTAAACTCCAGATCCTCGTCAAGCAGTAAATACGATCCGGAAATCCTCAAGGCGGAAATCGTGACCGCTAAGAGTCGGGTAAGGACTGACAACGTGTGATTAATTCTATAGCTGGTTGTTGTATGTTGTAATTTTATTTATTCATTTAATTTTTTTTTATTAAAATTTTTTTTGCACACGGATACACTACATAAAAAGGATGTAGTTAATTGGCTAATCAGTTAATCATAGCTAGCTAAAGCTATGAACGTAGACGTTTAGTCAACTAGCTCAGATTATCTTGCTAATATTACACCATTACTATTTTTTTGAAAAGAGGGACATATTATTATTATTAGATAGCCTTTAGAACAAATTTTTTTCCCCCCGATTTTCTCCCTAATTTAGTCGTGTCCAATTCCTCCAAGTCACTAGGGGTCTCCCACATTAAGGATACTACTGCCATTCAGTCGGGAGGGCCGAAGACTATCACGTGTTTCCTCCGAACCACGTGACGCCAACCGAGTGCATCTTTTCAAACATGCTCGCTCACGCACCGTTGGTTGCGGAGTAACACACTCGGAGGACGGCGCTATCCGCTCCTTCCGCTTGCGTGAACTCTCAGACGCCCCCGATTGGCTGTAGAGTCGTGATTAATGTGGGAGCACCAAGTACCTCTCATCCCTCCCCTCTGAGAGAGCTCGGCCAATCAGCTCCCTCTAGACCTCCGGCTGCGAGAGGTTACAGCATCACCCGGGAATCGAACTCGCGATCTCTGAATGATAGGGCGAGCGCTTTACCACTGTGCCACTTTCTTTTAAAGTTATTGTTTTTGGTATTAGTGACTATTAAAAGCTAATCTGCATCAGTAATTACTTGTTTCTGCTACTTTTCACATCAAAGGCAAACCATGAGGTGTAGATTTGATGATTTTATTCTCCTGCATTAACAAATTAACATTCCTTTGAATCCTGGACTCGCTTATTACGAAACTGCTTAGGTGTTTGGAGTTTGATTGACAGAAGAAATCGTGCCACAGAAGATTCGCTCAGTTTGCTAGTGTGTATGTTTTTAAGTCAGTTACCCGAGATGAACTCAAAGAGTTACAAATAGTTGTCTGTTCTTTCTCATCTTCTTTTTTTGTTTGTTTCACGTCACACCCGTTCTCTTGTGTTCAGGTGAGTAAGCTGAAGAGAGATCTGGCCTGCATGAGACAGGAGCTGCTTTATAAGGAGCAGGGGTTCGAAACGCTGAAAGAGTAAGTACCTCCTTGTTACACACTGCTTTAGTGATGAACTTATCACTATCAAGAGCGCTCCTTAGAAGTCGTCCCTCGATATAAGATTTATGAAACCGACATATGGACAACAATCTGTTCATTTTGATTTATAAATAATTAGTGAAAAATGATTTCACTACTTTTCTTTTGATTCTGTAAAGCAGCTTCATGACAACGACAGCTATATAAATAAAATGTAATTGATTTGGAATGATTAACAGATGTGTAGGAGTGATAAACATTCTGATATTACCTCACACAATGGATAGCTCCGCCCCTTTTCCCAACATCTTGATTTTATCACATGAAAGATCTTGTTTTGTATTTGTTTAGACAGAATAGATGTTTCCTGTCCGGTGCAGGTGTGAAACTGCAATGTTTGTGTGTATATATACCAGGCTTTACGGTAATTACTTAGCAACGATAGAAGGAAAATAAGGAAAGGAAGTAAACTTTACTTCTTTTGCACAAGATTATATCCAAAATGTATCTTTTTTTCCAGTGTCCAGTGTTCATGTACAAAAGATTTTTAATACATTTTGACTTGAAAAATGAGCGAGTCTCAGTTTACGAATACAGAGCATCATGTGATCCAAAGTGAGCCAAAGGTTTTTCTGTCTCTTGCGCTGCGGAATTGTGGGTAATCGTCTTCCCTGCTGGGTCTTAGTGCGCGTCTCTTACTCATCTAATCAACATCCATGCACGTGTGTACTGTTTACCATAACACCGTGACCATGTGTGTGCGCGTAAAAATCTTTTATTTTGTGTCTATATGCGTGTGCGTACAGCGCACGTGTATTATAACACGTGCGTGCGTGTAAAGCATTAGAGAGGTTAAAGATCCATTTTCCCTCTCTCTCTGGATCAGTCTGCTCTTTGTGTTTGTGTGCGCGCGCGTCATTGGACACCGTGCCCTACACACACACACAGACCCCTCCTACTATCGCCTTCAAAGCCACACAGACACACACTTGTCATAGAGCTGTATAGCATTCTGTCTATGGAAATAAAACATTGTATATAATTGTAAATATTGGTATCTGGTGCACTGGATTGTCTGTTTTTCGTATAGTACACATGAGCTACATCCGTGATTTGTTCACATCTACGAATGTTCATAACTGTCTGTCACATACGCAGTCATACACAGCATGATATGAAGTGAAATGCTTACACGACTGCTGATGACCTCAAGATTTGAAAAAGAAAGCTTCAGTATGAAATAAGAAAATTTACAGATTAGAAATATAAGAGAAATATGGAAATAAACTTTAGCTGTAAAGAACTTTTAAAATTACAACATGTACAAGCAATAAGAATAATGAAAATAAAAGAATAGAATAAAAATAGAAATATAAGAAATACATAATAAAATATAATAAAAGGAAATATAGAAGAGTTGAAAGTTATGGGCAAGATAACGTGCGGAATGTGAAGAATAAATCAACCCCCGTACATTAATCCTGTGAAATCCAATATCGTCTTTTCATTCCCTCCCAGTCGATCTCGCCTCGCAGCTCTCTCAGGGGATGGGTTCGACTCTCGCTCCTCTCCTTTTACTCACCTCCCTCGTTCCAGTGCCTGAAGAATGCGGACAGACCTGTCGCTCGGGCAGCGAGCGCGACTCTCCGCCGGCTCGCTCCGTCTAACCTCAAGCGAATCCGCCCTGGCCTCCGCTGCAGCCTTCCATAAACATCAGGCTGATTAAATCAACATTGTGGTGCTCAGTTCAGGAAGTCATCTATTTGACTTCATACATCAGCTTCTATTTGAATAACTTCTTCAAGCTCCGCATCATGTTTATTTTGAAGACAGCCTCGAGCACTCGTCAGCCCCGGGTGTCTCCAGAAGTGTCTGACAAGAGTCATGACTAAAGATACACAAGCAGACGTATTTGTATGAGATTGAGCTTTGGCCAGAAATATTAGTCATTCTGTCTTACTCAGAGTTCTGGTTTCATTGTTTGTTTGTTTTTTGTTTACTTTGTAACCAGAATTGACCACAAGCTGGCGAGCGCTGTGTACGGGTACAAGCAGCACGATCCCCAAGCCATCCTGAAGGAGGTCAGGACAATTAAAGATGCCATCAGCTCCGGAGAAAGAGAAAAGCAGGAGCTCATGCAGGTAAAACATCGACACGAAGCATTCATCATTAAATAACTCAATTGTCAATGGGTTTTGACTGTAATATGTCGTGTATTTACCTGAGAGAGAGAGAGCGTGTGTGGCGGGGTTAAGTAGCTTAGGAATGTTAGGGTGAGGTAATTTCTTTACTCTCGAGAAGCTATGCACAGGGTGTGAGGCTTTGCGAAGGATGCGTTCGCATATTTCTGCACAGTACCTAATGGAATACCAGAGTGATGATGTCACACATGTGAGTACACTTTAACTAAAAGAGATAAAGACCAGCTTGAGTAGAACGATATTGCGACAAACCACTGCGTGGGAAATCACCTGTATCCAGACAGGGATGAAACGATTCACATGAGACATCATGCAGGCAGGACTTTTGTCAGAGGAGTAGGGGGAATTAAACTCAAAGAGCGTTCCTGTGGAAGAAATTTTTTTTCATCCCATTCATTGTGGAGACTGTCTCTAAGAATTCTAAGCTTTTGTTTATTTATTTATTTAATTAAATAATACAATCTAAATAAAAAAAAACGAAAGAAACGTAACTGTTTGACTTGAACGCCCGTATTATATATTGCAAATTTAAAAAATTATGAATCTGGGCAAATTTTATTTAGTATTATTTATAGTGAGATTAATGTTAATCAAACATAATGTAAATCAAAATGTTTGAATTAATGTCAAGCTTTAAATTTTATTATTCTAGTAACAGATTATTTTGCTTCCTTTCACAAATAAAAGCTTAAAGTAAAAAATGCAGATGTGCCATTAGAACAAGCCTGAAAAGGTTTACAATTAGAGTTAATTATGTATATTTGTTTTATTGTGATATTGTAATAGGAAATGCTTAATAGATTTTATTACGTTCGCATAATTCAATGATTTCTCTGAAATATAATAATGTCATGGGAAGAGAATCAGCGACGGGGCGGGGTGATGCGGCCGTGCTGGTAAATACTCAGAAGTTCTTTCTTTAAAAAATCTTTAAAAGAAATAAAAAAAAACCTTTGGGATATTGTTAAATTATAAACGTAAAAAAACTGTCACTTATGAATGAGTTTATCTGGTTTTGTTATCAGAGCCTTACAGTTACACATCACTGTACAAAATAGTTTTTAGACAAAAAAAAAAGGAATTAAAATATAAAATTAAAGAAACGTTCACATCATTCCAACCTGGCACTAATGCTGCGACACAAGGCTACGTAATGCACTCAGAGGTAAGCGTCCTCTTTACCCACCCTCTTCTGTATACGGGCATTTACAAAAGCTCTGTTATTGACCAGGGTCGGTGTAATTAATAGGGGAGAGAATAAGCAAATTTTGCTCATGTGACCCTTGGCTTCAGATCGCTGTATCATGTCTAATTATTGAGTAGTTTAAGGTCATGATTTAAAGGCTAATGTTGTACATATGGTGTAATCCTAAAGATCTTTGGATTGACGTTTATGTCTTCATCTTTCTTTCAGAAACTGGCTGTTCTGAAAGATGGCTTCCATTTGGATTACGGCTCTCAGACCGAGCTGTGGGCGAGTAACCCCTCTCTGTCCAACTCCAACCTGTCGCTCCCTCGCCTCTACTCTGATGCAGAGTCCCAGACGGACATACCCGCCGAGGTGAGACGTCCTTCTACACTCTTTTATTTCTTATTAGATGTGTGTGACTTTGTTTGCATGAAGTTTAATCGCACACTCATAAGCATGTTTAAAAAAATGTACAGCGCCATCTGTTAAATTTAAGATGAACTAATGATGTTTTTCTAGTTCGATTTTTTAAAAATGTGTTATTGTTATTTTTTTTAGGGCATTTTCCGTTTAAATTGCAAAGTAGCATATTGCGATGAAACAAAGCCTATAAGTTACCTCAAGCTCAGCCAAATAGAACTGTGAAAACCCCATTAAAATTCTTTAAGTAGTTTGTACGTGATGCGTGCTCAAACAAACAGACAAAAATTCCAAAAAACATCTTGACGTGTTCTATTACTCGTCTTGCGTCCTCCTCAAATAATTTTTTTTGAAAATGTCTTCAATGTACAGGCACACCCATTTTACAGTTTTATTATGTGTATATATTAGCAACCCTGCCATGTTTTGGTTCATCATTTGGTTGAAGAATTAACTTGTGTTTTAGTCTTCTTAGTTAAGGGATGTGATGTGATCCGTTCATTATCTTATTGCTCTTTTTCTAATCAGTTTGGCTCGATCTCCAACATGCTGGCTGAGAAGGTACGACTGAGCTTGAAATACGAAGAAGCGAAAAGGAGGTACGGTGTTTTTAATTATGACTGTTTAATTACGTTTATCAAGAAGTCTTTAAACATGACCAGGGTGTGATGGTGCGGCATCGAGAGCTGAATAACTCGTTCAGGGAGGATAGTGAGGAGCTGGTGGTATTTCTTGGGAGGTGTTGGTGTGGTGGGTTCAGATAGACAAAAGGGGGAATTGATATTTAGTACAAACATAAAAGCAGATGTGCAGGTGTTATCATTCTCATTATAAACTTTCGTTTATATCAAATTTATATATATATATATATATATATATATATATATATATATATATATATATATAATTTTATTTTATTTTCTTATACACATCATACTCTCTGCTTGTTTCAGGATTGCAAACATCAAAGTCCAGATCGCCAAGTTGGACAACGAGTCGTGGCCCGGTTTGCTGGATCCCGAGCGGGACCGGCTCATCCTCATCAGCGAGAAAGAGGAGCTGCTGAAGGAGCTGCAGTACGTCAAACCCTGCAAGCGGGCTCCCAGCGACGCCGAGAAGATTGAAACGGAGAAAAAGCGTTTGGAGAAGGACCTGCAGGCGGCACGCGACAGCCAGAGCAAAGCTCTCACGGAACGGTGAGGGACGCCCATCTACTGTAACATCTCAGAGACAGCAAGATCAGGATGTTTATTAAAAAAAAAAAAATCAATTATCGACAATACAGAATCGGATCGACAAAAGAATATCGGCGTAATATGGTATCGCCTGGTCCACGGTGATTCCCATCCGAAGTAACGAACAAAACGGATACGTCTGTTATCGATACAGAGTAGAACGTTAAAGTTTTTCTAGATTAAAGCCGCGCTCTCTCTCTCACTCTCACTCTCAGGCAGTAGAACAGAGCAGCTGTTATGGAAGACTAAAACTCATTTGGGATGCAGCTGATCTCGCCCGGGGAAATAGGGCATTCACTTTTAAAAACAAGGTCAAACTGTAGCTGTAGCACATCTGCAAAGGGAGAAGAAACGATATGCTGCTGCTCTAATAACAGAAGCGTTCAGAATCGCTGCTCTGTCCAGGTCTTCAGGTCAGGTTTCTTTCCTAAGAACACCAATTAGCCCTTTTTTATTTCTTTTTTTCTATTGTATCTTTCTGTCACTTAGTTGTTGTTGTTGATCTCCCCACCCCCCCCCCCCCCACCCCCCCCCCCCCCCTTACATTCTTCCTCCTCTTTCTCTTTCTCCTGGATGATTCGAACTGGCTGCTTGTTTCGTACGCGAGATACCGTATCCTTGTCGCGCTCTTCCTGTAACCCGAGCCGTAGAAGGGATGTAGGTTAAACACAATGGCCGCCTTTTTTCTAGGCCCTTCTGCTCGGCAGCATTCCACTGTAACTACTTCAGCCAAACTTGAAGGAAGGACAGATGAGAAACACACCAGAGGACAGATAGATAGACGGCTTATTATTGTGGACAGGAATCGAAATAAATAAATAAAACTTAAACTTTGACAAAATCTTTTTTTTTTTTTTTTTTTTTTTTTGTGCCGCAGGTTGACGTTACATTGCAAGAGGAATAAACTGGTGAAGGAGCTGGAGGACGTGGTCAGGCAGGCGTCCTCACTGCACACACAGCTGAAGAGGTTTCTATCATTCCGTTATTACATATAAAACTGCTAAAATGTTGACACTTTTCTGAAGAAATAAATCAAATAACCTGCATGACATGGTGGTGTTGCTATGGATCCTCCTCGCAGATCACTTTTCCATACAGCAGCAGTTGTGTATAATTCATAGAGGAAGAGATACCCTGGTGCATGCGGCTAACGAGCTTGCTGTGCTTTAATTAGCCTGTTTTTTGCACAGAATGCATTTTAAGTTATGGGAACGAGAAGCCGAAAATAGACCTACTTTACTTTTTATTAACTGACTTTGCTGTTGCGTTTCCGCTCTGATTTTTTCTTTCCCCGCAGCCTGTCAGCTAGCACTCTGTCCTGTTCGTCGGGAAGCAGCCGAGGGTCTCTGACGTCCAGCCGCGGCTCGCTGGCCGCCTCCAGCCTCGGCTCGCTGTCGTCCCTCAGCTTCACCGACGCCTACTTGGAGCACCAGAGCGAGCTGAGCGACCCGGACTTCCAGGTCAAGTTGGACTCGCTGCTCCAGGAGAGCACCTCGTCTACCTACAGGCCCCCCAGCTCTATCCCCACCATCCACGAGAACGAGGTGACGTCGGGGCCAGCCGCCCGCGCCGCAGGTCAGGGAGCGGGTCTACGCGCCCACGCCCTGCGCCTATCCGAGACGCCCGGATCCATGAGCTCGCTGTCGCCGCGCTCGTCACTGTCCTCGCTGTCTCCGCCCTGCTCGCCTCTCGTCCCCGATGCCTCGTCGCTGGCCGGAGAGGCTTTCCCGGGTTCGGCCTCTCAGCTCGACCTAGAGCTGCAGGCCCGTCTCAGCGAGCTCAGCCTGCAGGGGGACGCCAAGCAGGACGCTACTAAAGGTATAATTAACAATCCTAAGTCTTCATGAAGTGCGGGACAATTTCACTTTCTCGTGTAAATGAATTCGGACCTCCACCCGAGCGGAACCTCCAGCAGGCGGGTCGAGTTACGGATCCGACCTGTTTAACCCACGGAGTGAACTCGCCACTGCAACTCAACACCGAGCCGAGTAACACATCAGGGACAGCACCAGTCTCACATTTCTGCTCTTTTCTCCCTGTGTGTGTGTGTGTGTGTGTGTGTGTGTGTGTGTGTGTGTGTGTGTGTGTGTGTGTGTGTGTGTGTAGATCTCGATTCCCAAACAAGGGTCCTGGGGTCCGCCTCAAAGAAAGCGGGCGTGACGTCAGCCGTGTCGGACGAATCAGTAGCTGGAGACAGCGGCGTGTATGAGGCTTCGGAGAAAAGGTTCGTGATCTGTGTGTGGAAAAAAAATATATAAAAATATTTCAGCTCGAGAATTGTTTGCCCCCTGGTAACGAGGAGAAAAAGGCGCTACATTAAAACCTGTTAAATGGAACCAATTATCATAATTGGTGGGGAAAAATACAATTCTAAGAAAATAACTCGATACCAGAAAGAGATATTCAACAAAATATCATCAGAAATTATTGGCACCTCCATTTTTTTGCACACCTCTCTTTTGCAAATACTGATTGAAGGAGACAGCGCTATCTCCGGAATCTGAGATCACCCATCAACGCAGGGTGAAAATTTAGACGAAATTTGCATCGATTACAGTTAAATAATTCTCTTATTTATACTAAAGCCCTATTCTGTTTGGGTTAGGACATTAGCGAGACGTCCATAATCAATCCTTAAGACGTCCAGACACCAAGACAAGGAGCAAGAGGGAGAGCAGGTTGTGTTTTATACAAACTCAGATGTTTAGAGTATAATCATGTGACCACGTAACGATTCACAATGTTCGGCTGGTCGGAGAGCCGCTTGGATAGAGAAAATATACTGGATCCAGTCTGTGCCGTATGTGTATAGTAAAATGTGCCGGATCAAAAAAAATAAACAATGGAAGGTCATTCTGCTTTGCTCTTAAAAAAAAACACGCTAACATTCATGAGGGAGTACAAGCCTACTTTTTTTTTTCATTAATAATTTTGATTTACTTCTTAAAATGAATGCCAAAAAATCTCCCCTAGTATTTATTTAGTTATTATGGGTGACGAATCGAGTGCTCAGTTTCTGAGACAAGGAGATGATAGTTTTTATTAGGAAAAAAGGAGTGTTTTTATGTGTATCAAACAAACTTCACAGTTCAGGCTAATTGCTTTAAATCGTACTGCCTACTGCCTCCGACAAGTGATCTGTCTGTTTGTTGAAAACTCATCAGATTTATGAGGTTTCGCCACGATTTTCGAACTTTTCTCTGAATCAACTTTAACACAACATGCAATTATGTGTGAACACACACATTAATGCACTTAATTAGCTAACTACCTTGACATAATGTAAGTGTAATAATAATAATAATAATAATAATTATTATTATTATTATTATTATTATTATTATAAAATTATTTTACCTGGCATTTCTTTGGTTTAGACAATTAGATTTCCAGGAAATACAATGGCTTAATATAAATATAGATAACTTAAAATAAAGATAACGTGTCTGAAACACTGCAGGGGAAAAAAATAAAGAGGGAAAAAGAAAAAATAAAGTTGAAAGAGGATTCAATACAGTGTGTGTGTGTGTGTGTGTGTGTGTGTGTATATATATATATATATATATATACATACACACACACACACACACACACAACTAAAGTAATAGTATTTTTGATGCAACACTTGTGATTCACTTGCAGATAATTAGGAAACTTGTATACTGTGTGGCCAAGAGAAGCACTTATCATGAAGCACTCACAAATAGAAGCACTCACAAATAATATGATTGGATGCTTTTGATGTACCGTATCTGTCTGTGCTGTATATGGGGTTCCTGGGATCATTCCCGAATTTACAGGAGCTCCTCTATGATATTATATCTTTCCGGATTGGTGTTTTTCTGTTTTAGAAAAAAAAAAAGTAAAGACTGCAGGTATAAAGCGATCCTCAATATTCATATGCACGCCACATCAACCTTTGGTTTTGTGTAAATAAGAACTAATCAACGGGAATTCCTGAAGTAATAAAACAACGACACACAGACGGTGTATATCCGGGTTGCGGGAAAATCCACCCCCAAGAATCGTGCTCATTTTTGTTCAGATGTGAGAGTCTGATCACTCAGGAAACGTGTAAGTTAATGCTTTGTGCATTAACTGTTAAACTTTTTTGCTGGGTAAATAAACTTTTTGTCCCGGTCGAACCTCCTGACAGGCCTGGAGTCGCCGCCGAGCAGCTGCTGGGTGACGAAGACGGGGTATTAGTCAGCTGCGCTCAGATCAGACTGGGCCTGAAGTATGAGGCTAAAGAGAAACGCTTCGCCATCTTCGTCATGCAGCTGACCAACTGCAGCACGCTCGCTGTTCCTGCCAGCCAGAACATGTACGTTTCCAAACCATATGACTACGACATTACAGGCTTATTATTTGTCTCAGTTACTTTCCAGTTTTAAGTGTTGTATCTGTATGTGTTAGGAAAACAAGGAGCTTTCTGGAAAGCCAATTATTATATTAAATTAAACTGTAACTTAAATAATTGCACTAAATATATTTTGTACCAAATTATTATTTTTAACGTTCTAGATATACAGTAAGCTGTTGATCTTCAAATCTTGCATCTATACTAAGTGCTATAACTAACTATATTAAGTAACCACTAAATTTATATAACTTGTATAATAAAAGCATGTACAAACTATTACCGTAACCATCGAAGCTAATTGGAGGTTTAATAGTTCATCAAAATGCCTCTATATTAAATGGATTTTTGTTTTTAAAGAAATCTTTTTAAAAAGTGTGATTATTATATTTTCAAGTGTGTCATGCGACCCTATAATAGTTCATCCTCGACATAAATGTGCGTTTCATACAATATATCCTCATACCTGCTCGCAGGTACGTCCGGGTGGTAGTGCTGCCCTGCCCGGAGGCCACACGCTGCCTGTTCCGCACACGCAGCTCACAAGCTCAGGACACGCTGGAGTTCAACGAGGTGTTCGCCGTGCAGCTCTCCCCCACCTCCTTCAGACACAAGACCCTCCGAATCGACGTCTGCTCCACCACCAAGTCCAGAAGAGAGGAATGTCTGGTAGGTGTCCTAAACACCACAGGGCAGCGGTGTATCTCGCTCAGAAACACAGACCACAGTGCTCAGCATGAGTTCATGCTTCACGTAGGATAATTAGTTGTTAATGTTTGGGGTCAGTAAACCTGAAGTTACCTGAAGTTTCTGTCATTTAGTGAGGTTTTGTCAATCAGCAACATAAAGAGTAACAAGGTTTGTTTTACACAGGATGTATTATGATTACAGCAAAAATACTTTGTTTAATGTTTGTTATTAAAAGTTATTAAAGTGTATTTATGGAAAAATATATTATATAAAGATACATATATAATTATATAAAGATATATATATATATATATATATAATACCTGTGATTCAGAAAAGCATCTCAGGCATTTGATTCTCATGATATTGATATTATCATGTGATATCACAGTTCTAATGACACCCAGACTAAGAGTAAGGATCAGGGCTGGGAGAAAAATCGATGTGATACTGATATTATGATAAAGGATGTCACGATATATATTTTTCAGAGATATCAGAGGTATATTGCAGGTAGTTTTTTTTTTATAGTAATGATAAACTCATTTGTTTTAAATAAAACTTATCACGTTTTACTATTTAAATTTTCATTAAACAATCCTAAGTATTAGGGACAGAAGTGTTAAAAAGGAACCAGCCGATATTATATCATCACGATACCCATGTACCAATTCGTATCGTGATTTATAAATATTTGTACCATGATTGTAAATATTCTAATACTATATCAATTTTCTTTTTAAAACAAACTTTCCATTGTGTGAATAGTTTAGAGCAGCACCTGTAGGATCATAGAGGAACTGTATGGATATTATACCATAATACCAATACAAACATATATAAAATTAGAATATATTGTTTACATTTTATTTTGCGCATGGTGCACCTCCATGGTCAGGGTTCCATTCCCACCTTAGGTCTGTGTGCATGAAGTTTCCTCCTACAGTACAAAGACATGCAGATCAGGCTCACTGGCATTCCCACATGTTCTGTAATGTGTGAATGTGTGTGTGTGTGTGTGTGTGTGTGTGTCTGTGTCTGTTTGTGTGCCCTGTGATGACATTATGTCGTCGTTTCTTTCCAGTCTCTCACATTTTCAACATTAGTTAGAATTTTGTCTTTTAAAAAGGAATCCCAGATTTAACTAATTAACTTGTTTATTTTTTAATTTTTTTATTAAAGGCTGGAGCTCAGATCAGTTTGGCTGACATGGAGTGTTCGGAGGAGTGGTGCACCAAGTGGTACAACCTCCTCAACTACCTGCTCATCGCAGACATGAATGGCAAGAACAAAGAGCTCAAGGCTCCCACGCAGTCTGATGAGGTAACACAGACACACACACACACTAGCGCACACACTCACACCTCTTTTTCAAGCCACTTTCTCTCTCTCTCTCTAATGATCATCAATATGTGTATATTTGTGTCGGTCTCATATTTTAGACAATAGATCGCTCCATGGAAATCCCAGCGGCGAACACGAAGACGGTCGAGTCAGACTGGTGAGTGGGCCTGCCGATTTCACAGACAATACTTTGCTTAATGAGTCACACGTCATGGAGAATAAACGAACGTCTGTACAATGTGGAGTCATCAAAACCGTGTAATAGCAAAAGAGCTGTTCAGTCAGGACCGCAGGCGAATAACGACCTCTTGTCTCTCCACAACAGTCTCTCCATGAGAAGCCGTGCTCGAGTCGCTTCTTGTCTCCTAAAGATGTCCCCGTCTTGTATTTTACCTGAAAGACTCACAATTAATGTATCATCGTTTTAATGACTGAATGATTAAACAACAATCCAAATATTTATTAGGTTACATTTGTACTGTATAATGTGACAAATCTCATCCAAAATAAAGACTTTTTTTTTCTTTTTAAATACCGTTCAAATTTCTAAGGAAGATTTCCGTAAGGCGTACTCAGTCATGTCATTATGTAATATGATATTTAACTCAGAAACACGACTGATGCGGAGTTGAAAAGAAAGAGACGGAAACAAACAGGGCGAGATTCTGTAAAGAGGAGACGTAACAGCGTTGAAAGATGAATATCAGAAACACATAAATGGGGTGTTTACACACAAATTTGCGTGAATTAAGCTTTAGTAATTTATTTATTGATAGGTAGGGAAGGAGTAGAAAGAAGATGGTTTATCTAACATGAGATCGTTGAGAGTACTCATGATATGAAAGGGACACAAAACCAAAGCCACATGGTTCCTAACTCGGAACCGGAACGTTTGAACTCAAAATGATGTCATTTTTAAATTGGGTTTGAACTACAAAGTGCAGATAAAAGACACTGAGACGTCTAATAAAGCCTGTGATTTGTTAGCAAAAAGCTAGCCAGCTAACATTCATGATCTTATGATCTTATTTACTTTCTTAAAACAGAGAACTAAAACTAGTCATAAAGATAAACAACAGTTTTATACAAAGAAAACAAAATGATTAAAACCGAAAGAGGTAAAAAAAAATTTAACACTTAATAATAATTGAAAAAACAAACAATGATTTAACTAGGAAAATAAAAAAACAGCTGCTTTTGTTCAGTCCTGTGTTGTAATAATGAAATAATTATTTAAAAAGTTCATTAAAACTTATATACATCAGCCGTAGAGATGTAACAACTAATGTGTCTTCATTGATTGATTTTTTATTTTATTTCATTTAATTTGCAGAATAAATTAATAAATCAGAATAAATAAATATTTAAAAATATATGCAGTTGAGTTTTCTTTAAAAAAAAAAAAAAAAACGAACAAAAAGAGAAAAGGGCTTTTGATGTCATGTAACTACAAAAAAAGTTTTAAATTACACTCAAGTTCTGAAATATTTAATTCTAAAAAATAAAATCTTGAAATAAATAAATAAATAAATAGCGCTATAAACTTGTGTACATTGGTTAAGCGGCCACACCTTCGTGACTTTCCTGATAGGAATTCCAAGGTGAGGTTGCATTTTTTTTTTTTTCCATAGATAAAGGTTTGGGAATTCCCAGGCCGAATGCCACGCGAGATAAGAATGCGGTTCATGCTCGTTCTTTATTGCTGTGATGTTTTGTTATGTTCGTTAATTTTGATAGCAGACCTGAGAATAGATTGTGTTTCAGCAGGCCGGTGGAGCCTCTCGAGAGCGACGTGTTTATGGACGGAGTGGGGAGCGACGGCGAAGGGGAGGAATTTAACCCGGAAGGCTGTCAGTGGGAACCAGAGGAGGAAGAGGAGGTGCAGGAGGACGAGGAGCGAGCGGCGGCGTACGAGCCTCCTCCAGCAGCAAAAGTGGCAGTTATTCCTGAAAAGGTTTTTTATTTATTTATTTTTAATCATAATCCCTCTCTCTAACAAATCTTACACCATTTCTGTTTAAAGTGTAATGCTTTTATATAAAGACAGACGTATTCACGGTCCTCTGTGATCGCCCCCCCAGGTGAATAAAGAGACGAGTATGGATGGTCTCGCTCCTCACACCGCCGCCGCCTCCTCCTCCGTGGTCCGGCCCAAAGAGCGACGGCTCGAGCTCAACCAGCAGAATCCTTTTGTCAGGGGAAACACTATAATTCGCTCCAAGACCTTTTCCCCTGGTCCACAGAGCCAGTACATCTGCAGGGTAAATACACACACATTTAAACACTTGCTTCCTGAGGATTTCCACCCCACGTCCAGTTTTGTCATTACTCACTCTACTTTCTTCTTCACCCACGTCACCAGATCAACCGAAGCGACAGCGACAGCTCCACTCTGTCCAAAAAGTCTCCTTTCGTCCGGAACGCCTCAGAGAGGCGCAGCGTCCGTATAAAAAAGGTAAACCTTACACCTCCAACTCTATCCCCACAAGTCCGGCACGAAGTCCGACTGTTACAAACGGCAAAAATTCCAAACAAAAAGTCGCGCTCTTAAAAAAAAAAAATAAAGAGAGAGAGAGAGAAGGACAGTTAAATATTCAACGTTTGACGTTTTCCAAAGGTCAACGTTAACGAAGCGTAGCTCCGCTCAGAAGCCATGCGAGTGTCGCCAACCAAACACCCCCCCCCCCCCCCCCCCCCCCCTGCCGCATGGCTTACGGAGAATTCCATCTATTCCAAGCGAATGGAAAAACACCTGATTATTGGAAACTTCGTGCAGGACTACTCGTTATACCTCATACCTGACAGCAGATCATACAGAAAAAAACATTAAACTGTAAATAAATCTTTCCATTTACCACTAAACATCTAGACATGACTCAGAACGTGAACACGGCCATGGCAAGGGATGAATTATACAGTCGACCCTCGAAATTGGCGTGGGTTATGTTCCTAGAGACCGCGAATTGTGAAAAAAAATGGTTGTGGATAATATAAAATGCCTATTTTTCAGAGTTTAAACCATAAATATGCTCCCAAAACCCTTTAATTTCAATTTCAAACTCAGCGTAATACATTATTCTTAAAAAATGTTTTTTAAGAATATTAAGGTCGCGTTTTTTTTCCTCTACTGGCGCTTTGTGTTCTCTCTACAGTAATAAAGAATGCATACAGTATTATATTTTATGTGGAAATTTAGCAAAATTTACGTTAATATTTGTTACAAAACTAGTAAATTACATTATCATTTATAGGTTATCACTAAAAATGATATATTTCCATGATAAAAGCCGTAAAATAAATGCAAAAGAAATATTCACGCTTTCCGTGTAATTGTGGAGGTTTCCGGGAACAATTATTAGTGGGTATAAAGTGTTCCCTTCCTGGCTGCATAGTCGAAAGGAGTTATTATAAGAGCATTTAAAAATAATCTATACTCTGTGTGTGTGAATGCCTGTTTGATCCGGCTAAAAGGAATCTGTCTTTTTAAGTACAGCACTGTGTGACAAAAAGCTGCGTTAAGCTTTAATGAGTCTTGTTTTGTTTACCAAAATAAAGTCTAGTGCCTGGGGCTCAGAGAGAAATTATGGAAATTCTTAACATCATCAGTATCAAGGGAGAAAAATATTGTTATTGTGACAGCACTAGTTTATAATAACCAAGCTGATAAAGATAACTTATCGCTGTTTTGGGGGGTTTGAATCATTTTGCTGTTTCTGAAGCTTTTAAAAAGGTAACCGTGTTCTGAGCAAATCCTCGAACAGCACGAAGATGTCTTTCAGACGGCCCGGGTCGAATTATTCACGGTTCTGCTACTCTTTTTAATTTTCAAGGACTGTCCACCCTCAGACCGACCAACACTCCATCGTCATCTGATTAAAAAAAAAAAACATTTTAAACTAATTTTATCGGGTTTTTTTTATATCAAGACTTAAAGACAAGTCTGTTCTAATCTGAAAAGAAGGAAATAAAACAGGCAAGAACTTTTTGGTGGGTATGTTTTAGCATTAAAAATGAACCGTGGGTGTGTTTACTGTGTAAGTTGAATTTGTAATATTTAGTGATATGCACAGCGTGATGAGCTGTTTCTTTGTAAATCTTCCCTCCTTCTGCGTGATTGTCATGATCTGCATCTCAAATCAAAAACGCCACTGTACGTTTAAAATGACCTAGAAATCTAAAAGTTAAAATTTTTGATGCCAAATTATCATGCCATGAGAATGTAAAGGTTTATCACACAAGGATGAAGCCTCTCTGAACGTTATCACGTAAATGATCTAAAAACTTGCTTTCAAACATCCAGTTAGACAAGAGGGGAGATGAGCTGCATGCCGAATTCCTGTATTTCTCCATTAGATGAATTCTCTAAAGTACAGATACTTTAAAAAGATGGATGTAAAAAAACAAGGTAGAAACGTTCCTAGTGTCTAGTGTTTGTAATGTCTGACGTCAAGGATTTTTATTAATTATTGTTATTCTTTTCCCCCATGCCATTGTTTGGGGGATTATTATAAGAACTCAAAGTTTATAGAATGTTCCACACTTTCCATCTTGAATCTGTCACAAAATATTAGACTGATACCCATTACGTCACCAATATGACCCCTGAATAATTTCTGTTATATAAAATCTATAACACGATCTGAATTTTATTGCAGGATTGTTTTAAAGCACGCGAATCGGGAAATCGAGATAAATCAGGCACAAACTTGACTAACACAACTGTTATATTTCTGTTTGTTGAAAGGATCTCCCCCCCTCATTCAGTCGCATGAAATTTAATTCTATTAGTCAAGTCAATAGACTTTTATTGTCATTTCAACCATATACAGTTCAGTACACAGTGAAACGAAACATCATTCCTCCCGGACCAAGGTGTTACATACAACATTAATTAACAAAACTAACTAGCTAACTAAGAAACCTAATTAGCTGAGTAGCTGACACATAACAAATTAACACCATGAGTTAACAAAAAAAACATCCAAGTATAGGTAGTCCCAATTTACGAACATTTCCTTAGACCCAATTACAGTTTCTGGCCACATTAACTAAACACATGATCTCGTTCGTACGTCTGGGAATATCTGTATTGCACACAAAGTGACATCACTCCACAAACACACTTTCCGATTAATCAAACACAAACTTATTATGAGGCAACATGTAAACATAGCCCATCTCTCTCTCTCTCTCTCTCTCTCTCTCTCTCTCTCTGTCTCTCTCTCTCTCTCTCTCTCTCTCTCCAGCCTCCGATGCAGATGCGGGGTTTGGACGGCGTGATGCGCACTCCTCTGGACCTGGAACTTGAGCTGCAGGCATCCCGGACCCGCCACAGCCGCCTGAATGAGGAGCTGCGGGTCCTGCGGCAGCTGAAGGAGCAGATGGAGAGCGCGAGGCAGCAGGGCCAGCGCAGCCTCCCCTCGTGGGTCCAAGAGGACGAGCGCTTCCGTCTGCTGCTCACGCAAGCGGAGAAACAGGTCTCTCACATTTAACGCTCCTTCAGACGGGTCACATCCTAGACGGGTCATATTATACAGTTTATTATATAATATTGCACAAGAGTCTTTTATATTCATTCATATTTAAAGGCATATTAATTAATTTATCCAGGATTGCAGCATTCCTGCTGCGTAAACTTATTGTTCGTGATAAAACATAATTATGTGTATGTTGTTTGGTCGGCGTCCTGATGGGATTAGTAATAAAGCAAAGCAATTCCACAGAATTTTAATAAAGGCTCTATTAAAAGCAACACATATTAGGGCAACCATAAGTAAAATTAATCACAAGGGTATGTAACGATGCACAGAATTCAAATTTTGATAGAATATGATGATATAAAATGTTGTGTGTATAAGTATTGAAGTACAGCTTCTGTTGACGTACAGCGTTGCCAGGTCTTTGTGAAATATAGTAACCCTTGTGTCACCGCTGTTCACCATAGACTCAGGAGGAACAGCTGCAGGAGCAGAAAGTGGAGAAGATGATGCGAGCAGCTGCCAAGGAGGTGCACAAGATCCGAGGGCAGAGCCGCAAAGAAGGTCCCGAAGTCCAGTCCTTCAGGTGATGCATACGTTTACATGCTGAGTTTAGGGAGTCGTTGATATTCAGCCCGATTATTGCCGATTATAACGAACATCTTATCAGACCAGCGTTAAGTAAAATTGGAATCTGTAAGCAGAACGAGGTTAATCTGACCGAAGACATATCGTCCATGCGAATGTGTTTAATGTGAGAATGCTGACGAGTTAACTCAAATAATTACACTTAACAACCACGGTGAGTTGAAAAGTATGTCAGAATGTTAAAACAGTAAGATGGATGAATAACAGGAACATAAGACCATATCAGGTTTCTCTCCTGGCAGCCAGGATCCACCAGGAATCTGATGCTGCATGGGCCGAACACTAGATAAAGATCTGATCAGACGAGGATTATCTCATCTCAAAAAGTCCAGTTGGACGATCAGAGCATAGTGTTACAGTATAAGAGCATGACGACTAACAGCCATGTTCTCTCTCTCTCTCTCTCTCTCTCTCTCTCTCTCTCTTTCTTGCTGCAGAGAGAAGATGGCCTTCTTCACACGAGTAAAGATAAACGTTCCTGACTTACCAGCTGACGACGTATAGACCACAAGCAAGAGTCTTAACTGCTGTTTCACTGAAGAAGAACCTGACCTCTGGTGGTATTATGAAGAATGAAGAATTATCATTATTACAATTATTATCATTATTGCAGAATATTACGTGTATGCCGAGTAGGAACATTGTCCATTTTAAAACACTGGGTTTTTTAGTTCTCAGTTGAAAGTATGTAGATTCTTTCTCCTTTTTTAAAAAAAAAAAACAAACAAACAAAAAAACAAACAAAAAAAAACATTGTACCAACAACCACATTTTTTCCTGTCTGTAGTAGCAATATTTTGTTTCTCTTACTACTAATAATTGTATATTGACATCTGTATTCCTTTTTTTGGGGGGGATAATCTATCATTCCAATACCACCAATGTGTTGTTTTTAAAATAACACAAGTGGGATGGGGGGGGGGGGGGGTGTATGAGGAAGAGAAGAAGAAGAATTGTCTTTCTGTAACTCAGTTCTGTGAGTACAGAAGAGTCCTTAAGGTACTTTTATGGTCGACAGCACAAGGTTTTGGAAATTAGATAAATGTCGGAACGGGTAAATTAGATAAACATAAACAGATGCGCCAGTGACATCTCGCTACGAGCAGGGACGCGTTTATCCTGGCCCTTTCTCTCTCTCTCTCTCTCTCTCTTTTTTTATTTTAAACATTTAACACTATTTACAATAAAAAGAAATAGCTAAATCTAAAGTACACACTAACTGTAGCCAAAATAAATTGGTTTTTAACGTTTAGTTAGCTTAGTGATCGCTAGCTGTAACACATTATTCAGCGTCACTACCTTCCAGTTCTGAATGTGCGTGTTTTTTTGTTGTTATTGTTAGTTTTTGTTTTAAGTTTAAAATGCCTTTTTTTTTTTTCTTTTTTTTTTCGTGGTATTTTTCTCCCCCACACAAGGCACAGCACACAACGCAGCATCCATAATCCCAGCAATGATACTGAAACTGCACTTAGTCATCCAACAGCCTCTCAGGTAGAATTTGGCTAGTTCATGCACTTTAATAGTAGCTAGTGATCAGAGAGTGAGGAAAGCAATTACGGCACGTCATGGCTATCAAGCACAAAAAAAGGAGAGTCGTTCAGATGAATAATTGATTTTTATTATTATTATCGTCAGTGATTTTTTTACATTTTATTTTTTATAATAAAGGCCAGAGTTTCTGAGACACTCACCTAATCTCTGTTCAGCTTCTCTTCCTTCAAAGCTCAACTTTGGGACTTTTAGCGTACTTGCTGAGTATGATCATACTTGTTCATGTGTGAAAATGAATCCGCATGCTCTTCCACTCTTTCACACTCTGGAGTCCTGGAGTCCGACCGTGCCATTAGAGAAGAAGAAAAACTCCATAGATGTGATAACCTGGTGATTCAGTACATTCAAGTCGTCAGCTGACTTCATTTTATTGCCACATAACGTTGCTGAGTCTAGACCTGAACAACTTAAGAAACACCAGATCATAACACTGTCTCCAGAGGCTTGTACAGTGGACACTATGCATGAGCACTTCAGACGCTTCCCTTCTTCATCAGACCACTTGACCTTTTCCCATCGCTCCAAAATCCGATATTTATGCTCATTAGCAAACCGAAGCCTTTCTTCGGATGAGTCTCATTAAAAAGCTGTTTTGTCCCAATTCTGTGAGTTCTCATCACCTTGTGTGTGTGTATGGAAATGCTCTTACTTTCACCATCAAAAACCAGAGGATTCTACTGACCTTTTTTTAAAAAAATTTTTATCATGCAGCATTTAAGTGATCTCCGTTTATTTTTATTTATTTTTTGTCCCTGACCACATTTCTTCTGTGAAGTGGATGGTTCAGCACTAACCTTTCAGGTTTTAATCATGTGTTAGACAATTATTAATCCAATTCCAGTCATGTTAATATTTTCTTTGCCATGCAGAATGACATGATGAACCGTCAGCATTCAGCTAAAGCACTCTTTACCACTAATGTCTGCATATGGAAGCCTATACACGCTATGAAATAGTCTTTAACCAATATTTCCTCTTATAAAGTTATTATAAATCATAAATAATATTATTCAACCTTTTTCCACACATTTCAGGCTTCAAGTTTTCTTTCTGTTGGCTTTTCGTTTTAGAAATAAATGTTTTTGCCATTTGTCGAGAAAGGTTGAATTTTAGGTAAAATGTCTAGACAGGCTAAAATATCATGTATTTGATTTATTTAATAAAATATATTTAGCTTTGTTCTCTTCAAAAAGGAAATGCTAGATACATTCAACTGTATTCGATATATTTTCATCTGGCGAGATTATTATTATTATATTATTTTTTTTATTATTAGATCCTTATGTTCTTGGATATTAATGTGTTTCAATATTCGTAGATTATGAATGTTTAGTCCGACGCTTAAATGCTTGTTTAGAGCACTTCTCTGCTTTAAGTGAGCACATTTTAAGTACTTTGCTACGATACCTTGTACAGGGAACTTGGAAAGTTCAGAGTCTCGTTTATCCTTAGAAAAACACGGAGACTCAATGCGAGGTCATATTTGTATTTCTGATCTCGGAGTTCGATCAATAAGGTAATAATGATGTGAATGATTTCTGCAAAATTCAGTCTAAACTTGTGGCCGATCTGTCATGACGTCAGCCCTGCTCACATCTCAGCTAATCTCACGTATGAGATACCAAACTCATTCCAAACTCCATTGCACTTTTCCGTGTTGTTGGAGAACATCAGAACAGTTCTATAACGCCTAAAGTCTATAACTTTTTTTCCTTGAAAGTGGGTAAATACGAACCACGGGAAAATAGGAATCACGTCATTTTCGACGTACGACTTACAAAACAGAAATTTAAAACTTGGATCCTTGTCATTTGCTGGGCTCAGATGGAAATTTCAAGATTCGAGAGAGGGTGCTTACTTTGTTTTTTTGTTAGAGTTATAAATTGTATTCAAACACAGCATGTAAAAGTGTCATAGTAAAAAAAACACTAAAACGTCTCAGCCATGCAATATGTAAGATGATGATTTGCTTTCTCCGCCTTGCCTTCGCTGTGACCGGGACGGTTCAGATTTAGCTCTGAACAACGTGCCTTTGCTCCCAACACACTTATTAACTTTACATAATCCTTTGCCCCCATTGTCCTCCCATCGCTTTGCACCTTGAAACGAACAACAAAACCAGCAATGATTGTCCCGCCAGCACCTTTCTCCTCCATATAACAGCGACCTCTGCACATTCCGCACGTCTCGCACGAAGACCCGACAGCAGACTGATTACGTAAAAGCTTTACCTTATAACCAAATATCTCGTAGTCGCATCACTTTTTTTTTTTCTTCGCTCTGTTTCTCATTTCATCTCATGACTCGACTCTCTGAATACTCAGTTAATCCGTGACGTTCCACTCTCTGCACTCTGTTCCATTTCGATTTTCTTAGACCGAGTTCTCGTGCATCAAGGTTTGTGCTGTGGCAAAAAACTTTCAAAACAAAAATGATAAAACTGGATAAACTTCTTATTACATTTTTTAAAAATGTTTTACTTTGAAGACTGGAATCTGAACATCTGAAAAGAAAACGTTTCCTTTTAAACAGCGCGCACTGTGGAGCTGAATGTGAATTGTTACATAGAAACACTAAAATTATCCTCTCATTTTTTATTTTATTATTTTTTTTATTAAACTGGAAGTCTTCTTTTGTAGAAGTGCCGATTTGAAGGAGCGCTACACTACGCAGCGCGGGAAGTAATCGAGACACACAGTTGTGATTTACCTCGGTGCTCTTTTACCGTCTTTTACGAGGCTCTGACGTGACACTACACTACACACTTAGCTAATGCTCTGATTGTTGAAATCATGTCGAAAAAACAAGTAGAAGTTGCTTTTTTTTGGCAGGGAGAAAACACACATGCTAGGATTCCTGTCTCGATGCGTTTAATGTGTTTTTATTTTTTTGGTTTTCTTTTTAAATCCAGCTATATATATATATATATAAATATATATATATATATATATATATATATATATATATATATATATATATATATAATAAAAAAAAGAACCGGGTCTTTCCATTAAAGGCAATGCGGTTTGGAGAAACGCAGCATGTATTTATTGCACTTTTGTGATTTGGGTGTGCTGTTTTTTTTTGTTTGTTTGTTTGTTTTTGTTTTCTTTTCATTTCCTTGTGAGACTTATAAAAGCTGTGAATTTTTTCCCATCGACACTGTACTGTCAACGAAAAGAAATTGTAAATATGTCACCAGCACAAGAACATGTTTTGTAGTTTCACAACAAATATAAAAAAGGTTCTTTTCCCTATGTCTCAGAGATGTCATTCTTTCTTTAATACAACAGTTCCACAAACACCATTTATTATCAACAGATTATAATTTGCTTCTTTATTGAACCAGTTATTTTGCTCTGCCCACACATATTCTTCAGCGCCTGGAGGAATTAACTAGCCGTGACTGGTGGAGCTGGCGAGTGATATTTAATGTAATTAACAGGAGGTGAAAATAGTTTTAAATTCTTACTGGTACTCTGTAGCCAAAAGCTGAGGAGAATAAACCATGGAGGTGGTGGACAGTCCTGAGAAAACTTATGAGATGTACTTTATAGAACGTCCAGGTTCCAGAGTTGCAATTTGGTTAAATAGCATTAAATGGAAAGGTAGTGCACTATGTAGGGTAAACAATCCCTAGTTCTACATACCAATTAGTGCCCTTGATCAGGGTTTCAGCCTTGCATTAGAAGCTTAGTAGCTCGTCTTAGATGTAAATAAAACACCACAGAGACGATTCGTCTCACCCAACAAGAATATGCACTTCTTAGTATCCACTTTATTAGGTGCTGTTATCTAATTAGCCGAGCTTTTGGCAGTCGCACGATGCGTAAAATTATACAGAGCTTCAGGGAATGTACACACCAAACATTAGAACTGTCAGAAGAAGTGATCTCTGTGACTTTAACCGTGATGTAATTTTGGGTTCTTGAGCATTTCAAACTGTTAAATTAATGTACAATAGTGCAAAAAACTATTGTAAAGTAAATCATAAGTAAGGATGATTTCCAGGGGCCACTGAGTGATAAGGCAGGCTCTTAAAAGTGCTATAGCAGTAGAAAAGGCTCGAGACAAGATCAGGGAAGGATGAATTAGATGTTTTTAAGAAAGGCTGATCTGGGACTTCGGCTTTCGGTGCCCGGTGAGATGATGTAGAATGAGTCCTACAGTTCACGGTAATGCAACCAACCTACTGGATTCCAACTGCCATTAGACAATAACGAAGAAGAAAAGACTTGGCTTTGTGGTGTGGAGAATGTACTGCTCTTGTGCAGGAAATAGAGCTAGGAAGAGTAGAAAGCAATGTTAAAAATCTTACAGAACTACAGAACTTACCCTACAGAACTCCAACTAGATTCTGAGTGGTACTGAAAGGGGAACGTGGCGAGAAGAAAGACTGTGGAAGTGCTGGATAAAGCAGACGAAGAGTTCGAGGCACAGAACAAGTCAAGACAAGATCAGGGAAGGATGGGCCGGCTTTAAGGGGCCGGAAAGATGAGAGAGAATGAGACCTACAGTTGACGGTAATGTGAGTTACGGGATTCTTGTCAAACAAGAAAGATGAAAAGAAGAGGAAAATTCTTGGCTATGTGGAAGGTTGAGGGCCCTGAGTCTCTAGTGGTGCCCAAGACTGGTACTGTCTAGTCTGGTACCAACATCCCTGCCATGGGAAAAGTCACCAAGATCACGCCTCTTCCTCATTTTCTTGTCTGATCTGAACACTGCCAAAAGTTCAAGGCCTGTGTATGCATCGCCTCATGGTCGACAGATAAGATAACAGCACGTCTCTGTACAAGTGTGCAGATGTTCCCATGAAAGTATGAAACGTCCTTATATAGATAACAAGTAAATATACAGTATTATGTAGAACAATTCAAGCATTGAACAGGGTGTCCAAAAACATTTGACATAATTTCCTAATATCTAACAACATTCTCACCCAAATGATCTCAAATTTTAACGAGAAGTTTAACATTTTAAGTAAAAAAACAAACAAAAAAAAACTTTTTCTTTGAGTCTTATTGACAAAGTGCTGTTGAAATGCCCACCATATTCATCTGACTTGACACCTTGTATGTGTGTGTGTGTGTGTGTGTGTCTGTTTTTTCTGTGTGGCTCTGTGAAAGGACTGGTCTTGTTCTTCTGGAGAATGATACGCAAGATATGCTACATTGATGCTATATATATTATAGATATATTTCAAACATTTCAGGAACAGAATATGGTATATAAACATTCAGTTCAACTTTCAATTTCATTTACAGAACTCTTGTCACAAGGCAGCTTCACAGCATTAAAAGTTAATTTAGGAAAATGTTTATGAAATGTGTGAGAAAATATGTATAAAAATGTGTAAAATATGTCAAATCAGATTGTCCCTGAATATGAGATAAATATGAGGTTATTGACTGGTTTTATGTGCTCATGAGTGTATTAACTTTGGTCAATTTGATAAAATACTCTTATCTTGCAATAATCATAATCATAATCATAATTTAATAATCTTATTTAAATCTTAGTCTTAGATAATAAATAAATTATTTTAGCTTTATTAGCTCTTGTTAAATATGAGCCCTATTTTTCTTTTTTTTTATCCATTAGCATTAGCGGTGCTGTAGTTTTTCCCCCCCACAATGCACCATTTCCGGAAGTGAGCGCTTGAGCTTTTATTGAAGCAGACGCTGCTGAGCTTTTATTAATTAAGCATCACTAAAGCAGGACTCCTGCCAGGTAATTAATAAAGCACCGGGCTTTATTCTTTAACGTGGTCAATTTCGCAATTTTATGTTAATTCAGTGTTCGTGTACGTGACTGGATGTGTTTAGCTAACTAGCTAGCTGTTCGTTCTAGCCTTGCGCGACGGGCTGGTTAGCGTTAGCTTAGCTGCGCGTGAATTGGTTGAGTCCTACATCTCTTCATGGGTTTTCCTCAAGTGCACTAGGTCGGTTGTGAATTGCTGGCAAGGCACGCGCGGGCTATGTAGTGCACTCTGTGGAGTGTATTTGGGATCGGCCCAGGGCGCTGAGAGCAGGCCGAGCGAGCGAGCGAGCTAGCTACCACATTAAAGGTGTTTCTTTTATTAGTTTTCTGATAAAACTCGCGAAATGTGCCACCCTGAGTGAGGTTTATTTGATGTATGTAAAGTAAAGATGTCTACCTGGTGGTTAATTTAAACTATCTGGGTTTGTTTTGGGGTCAGAAACCCTCAGGCGCTTGTTTGGTCTCCATCACACTGCTGCTGCTTCTCCTGGACTTTTAGATGTTTTTTGTTGTTGCTTTTTTTTCCCAGTTTATTTTATGTCTTTGTACTGTATGTCTCTTGTTGATCTTGTCTAATTCCAGTGCTCTTGATTGCAGAGTTCCTCTTGTTCACTGCTGCTTGCTGCTTGCTTGTAACCTCCAGAGTGAAGCTCCTGTGCTTTGGTCTTCATCCTGACTCGAGATGCCAGCTGCACTTGCAGATACCAGTCAGATCATCTGTGAGGTCTGGGCCAGCAATGTGGACGAGGAGATGAGGAAAATCCGCCAGATCGTTCAGAATTACAACTACATCGCCATGGTATCTTCTACAGTCATGTGATGCGGCGTGTTGTATCGTATCGGTCGATACGATACATCGCGATTTAACACGTCTGCGTATCGAATGGCATCATGGGCTCTGACGTTTGACAGCAGAACTCGCCAAGCGAATACACTAGGACGGTACCTCGGCATACGAATTTAATTCGTTCTGGAGGCAAAGGCGAAATTTCATATTGCGAAACGCCTTTTCTCATAGAAAATAATGTAAATGCAGATAATCCTTTCCAGCCACCCAACACTAATTTTCTAACACTATAATCATGTTTTTGTGAGTGAAAGCAATCAAAGCATTTAGGAAAGACATGTAAATAAAGTAAAATATGAAATAAATAGACATTAAACCTTACTTAAGCTTAATTTATGATTCCTCTTGGCACCGGATGCTTTTAAAACTCAACTGAAAGAAACCAAAAAATTGCTTCTCTTGGCAAGTTTCAAGTTTTCACTGTATTTAAAAAATAGTTTCTCGCTTTGTTCTCTATTTTTTCATCTTTATCGTAAGTTTGAATCGAGAAAGCTGATTGGCCGAGCTCTCGCATCAATCGCGTGTTTAATTTGCATTCTAATTTCTAAGTCAATCATAGGTGTCTGTAAACGTGACGCCCTTTGCGCAAGCGGAAGAAGTGGTTAGCGCTGTCCTGAGTGTGCTACGCCGCTCCCAATGGTGCGTTAGCTCGCAGCTCGAGAAAAGTTGAGGCTGGCGTCACGTGGTCCAGAGAAAACATGTCATAGTCTTCGACCCTCCCTTGATTGGTTCATGTAGCCTTGATGTGGAAGTGCCCTAATGACTGGGAATTGGCTACGACTGGATCGGGAAAATAAAATAAAAAATACGTCTACTGCAGCCGCGATTCGACCAATCAGATCAGTAGACTTGACGAAACTGTGTTGTAATAAACCTTAATTTAACCTTCGGCTCACACTTTATACAGTTCTTATACAGTTTGACCTTGTCCCTTGTTTGCATGTTGGACTTCTTATCTAACATTTTCTTTAAATTCTATTTTAAAAAAGAAAAAATTTTCCCCTTGTCAGGACACAGAGTTCCCCGGCGTGGTGGTTCGACCAATCGGAGAATTCCGCAGCACTGTCGACTATCAGTATCAGCTCCTGCGCTGCAACGTGGATCTGCTGAAAATCATTCAGCTCGGCCTGACCTTCATGAACGAAGATGGCGACTATCCACCCGGGACCACCACCTGGCAGTTCAACTTTAAATTCAATTTGACGTAGGTTCTGTACGTCACGATCGGGTGACACATGGCGAGGAGAATTAACCATCGCTGATTATTTTTGTGCTTTTTACTAATAAATCTTCCTTTATAATATAGATTGTTAATTGGGTTGTGCACAAGCATCAAAGACTGGCAACCATCTCTGGCCTACATGACCTTTAACTAATTTTTAAATTAAGTCTGTTTACTATTTTTTTTTATGTGGACACTTAATAATAGATATTTTATGGTAATTTGAAAAATAATTATAACCTTGAAAATGAAATGCATTTTATTTATTGTAAATGATTAGCCAGGCTCAAATGCAGTACCTTCACAGTCCACTAGGGGGGCATTTCTATACGATGCTGTTGTTTATTGTACCCAGTTTCTCTTGATGAATTTAAGCCACAACCATCTAACAGATCTTCAGACGAGCCATTTATTGTGTTTTAAAAGTTTTTTTTATTTTTTATTTTATATACACAGAGAGGACATGTACTCACAGGACTCCATAGACCTTCTGCAGAACTCAGGCCTTCAGTTTAAGAAGCACGAGGAGGAAGGGATCGATACGCTGTACTTCGCAGAGCTCCTCATGACCTCGGGTTTGGTGCTGTGTGAAAACGTGCGGTGGCTCTCCTTTCACAGGTAACGAATAAAAAAGAAAATGAACAAAACAGCCTCGTGACATCATGGTCCAGGGGGAGAGCTGAATCTGATCAGAAACCCACAACCTATAGACTTTTAGCTCTGGGTCAGATCTGACTCCACCCCTTTTTTCTGTCCCCTGATTAATTCTGGCCTGCTCCTCGCAGTGGATATGACTTCGGCTACCTGGTGAAGCTCCTCACAGACGCTCGGCTACCGGAAGAGGAGCACGAATTCTTCCAGATCCTGAACCTCTTCTTTCCTGCCATCTACGATGTGAAATATCTCATGAAAAGCTGCAAAAACCTGAAGGTAAAAACCGCGTCAAAGGTTCTCTCAGACTTTAATATTAAAATAGTATCATAAGCACCGAAAGAGCAAGATGGTCTGATTAAAAGTGATCAGGACTTTTGTTGGTTAATTCAGTTAATTGAGTCTTTATCATTATGGTGTGTGTGTGTTTAGGGTGGACTTCAGGAAGTTGCAGACCAGCTGGAGCTGAAAAGGATCGGGAGACAGCATCAGGCCGGCTCGGACTCGCTGCTGACCGGGATGGCCTTCTTCAGGATGAAAGAGGTGACACGCTTGGACGAAAATGTCCTCACTCACGCTATCAATCAAGCAATAATTTATTTATGCATCACTTATTAACAACTTCAAGTTGATCAAAGTGCTTTATATAACAAATAAAGAAGACAAGCAATGAGAGAGAGGAAAAATATGAAATCAGCACAAGCTGTTAAAATGGAAATAAACTCAAGAAATTAAGAAAATTAATAAAGGGTTGGACATTAAAGCAGAAGGGCTAAAACTTTTCAACAATATAAAGAATATAGAATGGAACTAAATTTAATAAATAAAAAAACAGAATTTTAAGAGAATGTTTGTTATAAATAAAAGAAATGTATTAACTAACTACTATAAACTAAAAGCTAGTGTAAATAAGTGTGTTTTAAATTAGGATTTAAAAGAGGTCAGATCCGTAACAGATCGAATTTCAAGTGGCAACAAAATCCGTAGTTTGGGAGCCGATACAGCAGACACCCGATCGCCAAACCGTTTGCATCTGGATCTTGGCAAATCTTACGGCATATTGATACGCACAGTGTATAAATGATGCAATGAAAAGTTAACCTAAATAAAAGTGCATTTCAATTAATTTTAATAGAACTTTTTATCTTTCTCAATTGTATGATTTATTATTTTTTCAATCTTTATTCATCAATCCATTCAAATGTATCCTTTAATTTTTCAAATTAATTACAAATTAATTAAAGACATAAAAAAATGAACAATAAATTATGCAATAAAAAAGAACAAATTCACGAGTTAACATACTTTAAACTTTTAGTTTCCTGTCTCAGGTGTATATATAATTCTCTCTTTTTTTTTTTTTTTTTTTTTTTTTGAAAATTAAGATGTTAATTTTCCATTCAATCATTTTACCTTTTTTAATTTCAAAAAATTGTTTACTGTCTTAATTTTTTTTTTTTATTAAATACATCCTTTTGATTTGAAAACAAAAAAAAGTTATCATAAAATAAATTGAAGAACATTCACAATAAAATAACACAATAGATATAATTTTATAGAATAACCAAAAAAAATCTGATCAATTGAACAAATTCTATACCTTAAACCTGATTTACGATGCATATTGAAATATTTTAAACTGGTACTTACCTGTCTCAAGTGTATATTTTAGTGCTTCATTTTTAAATTATGAAATGTATACATTATTATTTTTTTTTTTATTGGAATTAATTTCATCCTTTGATTTATTGAGGAAGTTGCATTTTGTTTATTTGTGCTTCTCTTCGTTCCGCAGTTATTCTTCGAGGACAACATTGACGACGCTAAGTACTGCGGCCGGCTCTACGGCCTGGGCTCGGGTTCCTCGCAGACGCAGAACGGCATCTCCAACTCATCGCAAGAAGAAACCAACAACAAGCACTGACCTCCGGCGCCACCACGCACTTGTTTTTAATCGCTCAGAGCAGTTACTGGGAATCTTTTCGTTTTGTTCCCGTTCCCCTTCATCCCTCAACTTGCATCCATGTCGGACTGAACACGACCCGATCCGCTCAAAACCAGTTCTGCTGTTACACACAGTCCCTTCAGACCAAACCAAAACACAACAAACATCCTGCGTCAAGGCGATTTCTCCAAGCGCATCATCATTCCTCCTGGACATTTTATTCGTTTGTTTTACAGCATTAAATAACTGAAAAAGAATATTTTTTAAGCACAGGACTGGACTGGCACCTTGTATCTCACAGCGAATAAGATTCACAGCGTTTTTAATATGCTCCACCAGCAGTTTGGCACAATCTCGTTAAGGGTTGCTTTTCTATAAAAACAAAAAACAGAACAAAAAACAGGTTTTGAGGAGAGAGTCGTACAGGTAACGCAGGAAACATCTGTTCAGTGTTGTCAAGTTTTAAATTATGCTGCGAAGTGTTGTGTATTAAAATGTAAACCTTTCAAAGGAGCCAATCTTTTAGCATTTTTCCTACGAAAAAAAAAAAGTTTTAAATCGGGATATCTTTGATATGGAGTCAGGTGCAGGGATACACTGGTTCTGTGCAGAACGTCTTTTAATTTGTCCATGAAACCATGAAACACGTTGTTTGTGGTACGTTTTTGTTTTTAATTCCATCCGATGTTTGAAATTCTTGTATATTAAAAATGTTTTCTATAGACTGTTACTTTTTTATTTTATTTTTTATCTTTATTTCAATGCAAGTTAAAACAATGACGTTTCAGATTTCTACTATTAATTTCGGTCAGTATTTATAAAAACAAAAAGCTTTTAATATTAAATACCACAAATAATTATTTTGCAAATATTTGCAAATCAAATCTAAATCTCTGAAACCCATTAGCATTTAGGTGGACCTGATAATAAATAATAAAAAAAAAATCTGACATATCTGGAACCAGACGAGCAGTGCTGGAGGAACAGAGGGAACATGGTGCGGTGCGAGGTTTCAGTAGAGCTGAGCGGTAAGTATGTCTTTTGCCTTCGTAGGCGAGCATCAGGGTTTTGAATTGGATGCAGCAGGAGCGGAGAAGTGATTTTACTGAGATTGAGTTTCAGCTGATGAGTAAATGTTTAGACTGTACGTGTAACTTTCAGTGGTGAAGTTTCCTGTTAGGAGATGAGAGGTCAAAGGTCAAGCAATAACAGAAGGCTGTTTAGTGTAAAAACATGAATACATGAGATAGAAAGCGTGTAGATCCTGTAGTTTGTTTGGGAAGTTCTAGAACACTCTGTGCGAGCAGGGACCTACACCTGGACTGATCATCTCCAGCTCTCACTGCACTTAGCTCCAGTAGTGCTGTTTAGTGATGGGTCGTTCAGGAACAATTTGTTCTTTTTGAACGAGTCTTTAACGTGACTCAGAAGAACGAGTCGTCTCGCAGAGTGATTCGTTCATGTTCTACTGGGCGCGCATGCGCAAAGCATCGCAAAACCTCCGTAGGTTACGTCCAGGAAACAGAAATGAGTCTTTGGTCCGAGTCGTTCATTCTTTTGTCACGTGACTCCCGCTATGCAGTGCAGTTGGTTGAAAAGAACAAACGACTCGGACTAGAAGATATGATGGTGAGCTGCTCATTCTGTTTATAATAATACATCCTTAGCTACATTGTAACATTTTCATTACTGGAAGCCAAAATGTGTGTATGTAGACGTGTTGGAGGTCTGTTTAGTGAAAGTGTAACATTTTATTTTATTTCTGATCAAAAGAACGAAAAAGAAAAAACGACTCGTTCGTTTTGATGAACGAGGTTCAAAGAACCGAGTCACTAAAATGATTCAAACTTCCCACGTTACTGTGGCACAGACGCTCCGAAGCGCGTACCGCGCAGAAGGGGGCGTGTCCAAACGAAGCCTCGTGTGTTGTTGGCGCCCTGAGAGTCACGTGACCAAAGACAAGCGAAGCCTCGCGGTTGCCGGAATCACGTGACTGACTCGTTATATTTGCGCGTTTTGTTCTTAAATCCATAAATTAAGATTCAGGAAACTTTTTTTTTTTTTTTTGGCATTTCATACTGAACTTTACATTTTACATTTGAAGAAAGGAAAATCTTTTGCCTTGCGATGTTACGATCTAGTTGCTACACGATATTTGTCCACTAGATGGCAGTAGAGCGAGCCCTCGAATGAAGCTTCATGAAATGAACCTTTTGGTGAAACTATTGGCTGGGAGACCTCGACACCTACAATAATCAATGTCTGTCTGTCTGTCCATCCATCCACAAAAGCTGATATTGCTAATCGAAGGTTGGATGAAAACTCTCAAGATTTAATTTAAAATTAATGAGTGATGTTAAGTTTAAAATTACCAACATATATTTGGTGTTTCCAAATTGCCCGTAGTAGGTGAATGAGTGTGTGTGTTTTTTGCAGTGGACTGGCACCCTGTCCAGGGTGTACCCCGCCTCGTGCCACAAGTCTCCTGGGATAGGTTCCCTGAATACAGGATAAAGCGGTATAGACGATGAGCGAGTGATCTTCGTCTCATCTATTGATAAGAGCTGTGATCAAAGGTCTGTCCAATAAATTCCTCTTTTAGGACGACTTTCACACACATACTAATGGATTGGGAATGACTGCTGTCGGTCTCACGAATTACATAAATTGTTAGCGGATTACATTTTTGAAAAAGTAACTGTACCTGTGTACTTGAATGGCGGTGCTAGCGCGTTAGATTACTCGTTACATCCAAAAAGTAATCCCAGTACTCTAACGCGTTACTTTGTAACACGTTACACCCTACACTAGTTGTGCAGGAGGTGGAAATAAACTGCTCAGTGTTACACTTGGATATATTACTTCAGTCAGTTGGTAGATGGAAGCAAATGGTAAATATTCCACATAGAAATAGAAGTTCCAATAAAGTGACCATTAATTACACCCATGTCTATATAAATATCGTTCTATCTATGAATACACACACATACAGGACGGGCGTTCAAGTCAATTCATTAAAACATTACTAAACAAACCAAATCATCTCCGTTTGTGGGGAAAAAAAGGAAATGTTTATTAAGGTACAGACAAAATAATAACGCTGTTTATGCGTGTAAATTAAACCAAAAAGAGAAAATAACTAAGTGCTGTTGCGGATTTATAAACCGAATCTCTCCCGCGCGCTGTAAAGCGACCCCGGAGACGCGTAGGCGAGCAGCAACGCCGAGGCCCGCTCACGGAGACGAGGTGAAATCCCGCCCGAGTGCTCATCCGTGTACAAGAGCACGAGACAACATTCCAGCACGTCGGGGAAGGCGTAGTTCTGCAGCAGAGACAGATAGACAGAAAGAAATCCTCCGTCATGTAAAGAGAAGGTTAAAGTTTAATCAGTTACTCGTGTTGAAAACGTTAAAATCTACTGAACTGTCCTGCGTCAATCATGTTACCGTGGTAACAGTGCCTGTCTAAAGCTCCAGATCTGAACAGAATTGAGCTTAGCATCATGTTGGGTGATCCTACAGTATCACAGCACGGCTGAATTCTCCAATCTGATTGGTTTTCCAAGGTGTGAATGGGACAGCAGGGTATAAACCTCATGTCCAACGGGGCTCTTCAGTAACTCTCTTCACTGATCTACAAATAGCTAAAAAAAAAAAAATCTATAAAAATTCTACAAGAGCCACTGAGGCAACTTTGGTAATTGGTGATTTTACTTGACGATATCTGAATATATTTTGATAAGTTCGGTGGCATTTTAAAAAAGAGCACCAGGGTGCCATAAGAAAAGGGCACAGTAAATGTTACAGCCTCTGTGGTGTCTGAATTTGAACGGGGCATCGTGTGAAGTGCCGCTGTGGTTTTCTCACCCTGTAAAAGTAGCTCTCGCTGTAATAATGCCATATTGATGCTATATATTAATGCGCTCATCATAACACATGATCATTCATATAATAACACCTAAATATAACTTACTACTTATAATACGAACTCGAAATGTCAATTTCTATACGTTTGTCATCACGAGCTGTGTGTGTTGTGTGTCCCAGGTGTACTGATGGGTGTGAACATGTGACACATGTGAGTCTGTGCTTTTATTCCTCCTCCTTCATTCATGAACGATTGCTTTAAAGTTGGATGTTTAAACTTTTGTCCTCTCTACGAACACGGTTGGTTCTTTACTGGTTAGTTCCCCTACTGTGGATCAGTTTTTGCTGATTGTTGGGAAGGTGTTTTTAGGCCTGCACTACAGAACGTAAATAAAACCACCAGGAACAAACTGCAATCTATTTTTTTATTCCTAATCTGATTATTTGTCTTTATATGAAAAGTGAAACAAGTTACAGTGTGGTTTTGTGAATCTCCTGACTGAGATTTCTGCAGAGCGATTTTACCTTCACATGGTCCGGAACAGCAGCGAGGGTTTTCTGAAGCTCAGCGACCCGAGCGACCAGGACAGGGAAAGACTCGGCTTCTGCAGAAGATCTGAGAGAAACGGAAACGAAGCGGTGATGAACGGATCAGACTAATCTAATCAGATCAGAATCAGAATCCTCACATGGTCTGTAGAATCATGCTGACGAGAGCAATTTGCCGTGGTGTTCACGAATGCTGACACTGATGATGAAATTATGAATGACATAAAGATCTTGTATAATCGCCATGTCTTTAACGCAGGTCTCAGATGCATCCAAAGTGAGCGTGCGCGTGTTAATGCTCTAGCTGAAATACCCCTTGGATTTATTTGCACCTCTGTTTATTTGCACACTCCTCTTCCAAATGTGCTGTCTTGGTGACAGTGTAAATAGGCTCCCGCCGAGCCACGCCCCCCCCCCCCTCCCCCACCCAACAATGTAAATTGTTTACATTTTCAAAGCAACTAACAGATTATGCAAGATTACACAAATGATTAAAAGCTTAAAATTCGACCCCAGGTCCCGCCACCTCGCCTTCCCCAGTCAAGAAATCATATGGTTACCTGATCTCCGGATCTCCTCGTCCATCAGAGGGGTGTTGTTCCTCCATGGGCTCCCCGGACTCCCCCTGGACGTGGCTGTGTTGTTGGACCAGAACGGCCACTCTGCTCTGGATGCCTTCTAAAGCTCTCTGTGTGGACTGGAGAGCAGCGTGGGGCTCCGAGAGAAGAACGTTCCAGAAGTCCTCTCCGGGTGATCCTTCAGAGCTCAGAGCAAAAGCTTCAGCGTCTCCGGGTTCACTCTGCCGAGCGGCGTCTCCGTTCTCTACTGCCACCCGGTGGCCACTGACGTTTTCGGGGCTACAGCGTCTCCACCAGTTTTTGTACATGAGCGGGTAACGGACCAGAGCTTCCAGACTTTGAGAAGCACCCAAGCGTTCTCCGTCGGTCCGCAGGCTTTGTTTATAGACTGCTAACGAATCCATACCTGCAGGAGAAACAGGTTAAGAACAACTAAACAAACAAACAAAATCAACATCATACGTAAATCAATCTGAAGTCTCTTACCTCCAGGGAGCAAAAGCTGGCACATTTCATCCATCAGAGGAAAATGTTTAGTCTTGAAGACTCGCGTCAAAGCTCTCAGAAGCTCCTGAAGCAGCGAGTCGCAGTCACCCAGGAGCTCGCTGAGTGCACAAAGGGCTACGTCCAAGGCCATGTGAGGCAACAACTGCAGAGTGGCCATAACAGAAAAAGTGACTAAATGTGATAAGATGATGTAGATGTTAATAGATCAGTTAATAATTATAGCACTATAGTGATGCGGTTCGATTTAATATAAATGATAATTCATCATCATGTTATGGGTCCTGAGGGTGCACAAACTTCTGCACTCCGAGGTACCTGTTTGACAGGTGTTCCGGCTGTCGCGGGCGGGTTCTCCACGGCCCTCAGCTGCTGCCTGAGCGCTCCGAGGTGGGTCAGATCTGCAGCGTCGAGCGCTAACGAGCTCCTCCACACGCTCTGTACGGCGCCGAGGAAGCGCTCGTCCCCGGGTCTAGACCAGGCGTGGGAGGACAGCGGGGTCCACGTCACCGAGCCGGTGCGCGAGAGTCTCTGAGCGAGGAGCTCACACACGCAGAACACAAGCCTGTGCCCCTAAACGGAGAAGAAGATCACAAACCATAAGTGTTTCACCTGAGGTTTACGTCGCTGTAGATTTCTTCACCCGGATGTAAAAACCGACCAGTAAGGTGTCCTGCGTGCTGAGGATCTCCTGCGCCGCCAGCCAGTCCTGCGTCTGCACGAGGTCTTTGGCACATCTCAGCGCGAGCGAGTGGCACAGATCGCGCTCGCCGGTGAGCTTCGCCAGGTTGGCGGCCGCCTTCAGGGACATCACGTCCCCTTTCTTAGCGATGACCTTGGCTGCGTCGAAACCGGAGCCCGTAGCGAGATAGCTGTACGAAGGGAAAACTCGACAGTTTGAACTCGAATATATAAAGAATACATTTATCAACTCTTGGAATGTGATTTAATCAAGCTGTTCTTGAGTGTGTGACAGCAAGTGTACCCCCTAGGGGTGGCAATATGTAACTGAAGGAAACTTTTTAGTTCATCTGAATTCCAGTACGAGCTGAATAAGGACACGTCTTACACGCGTTCGTCTGTCATTACATGTCCAAATACTACACCATAAAAGCTAAAACAAAAAAACAAAAACAAACAAACAAAAAAAAGCAGGCTTTAACATTATTACTATTGTTTTTTTAATGTAACTGGGGCAGCAGAATGCTTAATTAGTGGTGCTTGCAAAGCAAAACATCTCTTGTATTATCTTGCAGGCTCATTTTTCTTTCTTTTCTTCTTCTTCTGTACAAAGTTGGGAATGGGGCCATGTGACTTTGCTAAGGGGCGCCGCCCCAAAAAATTCCATTGACTTGATATAGAGACCGACTTTGACAGGTTCTAGCACAGAGCATGAGTTTTGTAGAAATACAACATTTAACACATTTGAAGAGGCTTGTAAGCTGTGTCAGGACAAACCCCGGTACAAAGACGGTACAAGCTGTAACTCTGGGGCGCAAGAGGTGCCCAAATTTGCCCCATTGACATATAATGGTGAAGGTACTCCCCACTGAAACAGGAAGTGCTCTGGTAACTTCCACAGGAACTTTTGAAACTGGACCTACCTGTGGATCCTCCAACCAATCGGCCTCTCAGGATTATTATGAAGCTGTCAGGCCGCGCCCTAGCAACGACTTTAGAGCACCTTAGAAACCGATCCCGTAGACTGTCGTTATAAAAGGCCCAGAGGCCCCGAGCTTTGCCACGGCAAACACTATTCACATTTAATTCAGAAAATTTACCGGTCTATTTTCTCCTACCCTGATTAGACGTGCCAAATAAACCGGGTTCTCCGTTTTATTCTCTGTGAAATAATCAGTGATGCCATGACCCAGGGCTTATTAAAAGCGAGTTGTTTGGTGTGTTCATGCATACTGTACCTCTCCAAATCATGAGGCCTGACTAATAACTACAGCCGTGAACGAGCACAGCAGTTAAAATGTTTAGGTGTTTGTTGCTACACACACGCTGCTTTACTTTTATTCCTGCTCACCATTTAGCCGCGGTAGTGTAATGGCCGTCCCTCTCCAGCACGGCGCTCCAGCTCGTATAGAGGTCCTTCAGCACGGGGTCCTCGGGCTGCAGCCTGGCTTTGGCCAGAGCGATGGCTTCCCTGTCGTTTAACCACAATCGTTACACCTCTCACGTCATTTAAAACACCGTAAATGGAAGGGTTACAGATTTTTTTTTTTTTTTGGTCGAAAGCTTTACCTGTAGAACTGGTGAGATTTGAGGAGGCTGATGGCTTCGTAGAGTTTGTGAATGGACACGAGGTGCGAGGCGGCTTTGAGGAACTGCTCCTGCAGACACAGCTGCTTCACGTAAGCCTCGACTGTCCGGACCCAAACCTGAAACCCAGCTAGAGTGACCGGGGAAGAAAGAATTCCAGTCTGAGACACGAGACACGCCGGCAGGACGAGACAAAGTCTGTACGATGAATAACGACACTATAATGAATAAGGAGTCTACAGAATAGTGTGTATGTGTGTGAGAGAATGAACACTGACCCATGGGTGCTAAGCTCAGCAAGTGGTCATTCAGCTGTCCCTTCTCTGTGGCGAGCTGTAGAGCTCCTGTCAGATCTCCTTTCCACAACCTCAGATACGTCATCGACTCGTAATGTCCTGCTTCCACGTGACTGTCCTCTGCACACACACAACAAAGACTGATTCCCAACCAGAATCATACAAGTGTGACCTCTGATTCTGTCCCAAACCTTAATTATATATAAATGTATTCATTTATTCATCATCATAATAATAATATTGGGGAGGGGGGGGGATCAAAGAAATCTATTCATTGATGTATTTCGATACGTTTGTGCGGCAATTCACGTGTCGCCACACTGACTCTTAAAGTGATGTTTTAAAATGAGATTTTGATTTATATGGATTTGCATCTGAGGTGGTAAATTGTTGCAGTTCCTCCATGATCCTACAGGTGGTGCTCTGTAAACTACTTGATTATTCTTTCTTTCTTTCTTTTTTAACACCCTGTCAGCTTCTACTGCTATATTCATGGCAAGAATCAGTTTTTATTATTCGATATTAAAACTAGATAAGATGTTTAAGATATATTTTTTTTTCCTGTTTGATGGACAGGAGGGTTGAACATGATGATGAACACGATGATGATGAATTTTCTCTAGGGAGAAAAAAAAACTGTGTGTAGGTTTTGAGCTGTTCTGCTTCTTGTATGAATTACTCGAACCTAAAGATTATTTAAAGGGAATATGTTTATGTTTCGGGATTCATTTCATATACAGTACAGTATTTTGTTATGTAGACGTTGGTGAGCGAATTATTTGCTAAAAAAGAAATACTGATTTGTAATACCAACATAATTGCAATACACGATACACAAGAAAAAATTAATGTAATTATTGTGTAGATGGATAAAAATATGTTGCATCATTCAATAATAAAGTTAGAAAGGAAGTAAAGATGAAAAAGACACTTCAGTGCTGCTATGGGAAAATAATCATAACCATCAATAAAATAATCATCTTATAGTTTTTACTTATTTGTCCAAACTTTTTCATGCAGGATTTTTGTCCCCCCCCCCATGTTCTCTCCAGACATTTCCTCACTAGGACACACTGACAAACCCAGCCTGAACGCCACACTGCCCTGATGTAAATGACGAGAACTGGTTAAATGTCGTACCCTCCTCCTGGAACATCCTGTGGAGAGCCTGTCTGTCTGTGAATAACCCGAGCTGGATGTGCTCTCCGCTTCCTGGGACACAGCTCTCCGTCTGACCTGGAAAAGGGTCCGGGGTGAGGTCACAAAAATATATATATATAAAAAAAGTGAATTTTCCTTTTTATGAAAGATAAATGCTTCATCAAACTTTTACTCGTGTTAATTTTCTTAGCGGGACCAGCTGAGAGACGCGATATATCAAAGGAAATCACGTCTACATCATGACATGTTTTGTAAAAGCCCGACACCGTATTTGCGTCACATGACTCCCACCCAGACGCCCTTCCTGACCTTGCGCGTGTTTGACGGCGGCCAGCGTGAGGCAGTCCTGCTGAAGCTCATCTTTGGCTCGGTGGTCCATGGAGGTGCTCAGGGGAAGGATGGAGCGCGGCTTCCTCTTCTTCATGCACAGATCTGGATGAAGACGAAGAACCGATTATAATTAGCGTTTTAAATCTCAATCCACATCGACTTACAGAAAGAAGTCTCTCAGGGGATCTAAAGGCACCATCAAGCTAAAACCCTGTTACAGAGGAGTTATTAAGACTTATTATACCTCGCACAAACCTTATAACGACTCGACAGGTAGGTCGTTAATCTTCATATGAAGACAGACGAAGTTAATTCCTCCACCTGAGGACCAGGACGCCCGGTCTCTTTTTCTCCTACCTTGATTAGGCTCATCATACATGCTTTTAAAATTGTTATTATTATTTTATAACACCAGCTCAGTGATCGGGAAATGTTCCCATTCGGTCTTTGCGATTAATTCACGTGTGCGCGCCAAACCGTGTGAAGAGATCTGTACAGATCTTTTATTATTATTATTATTATTAGGGAATTTGTCTCGCATAACTAGTTTGCTGAGATTGTGCAGCTAGAAAAAAAGTGTCTTGTTATCATTAATAACTAATGAATAATCAATAATAAATTAATTGTTAAATTGTTCAACTATGTTCTGTTCTCACTTGGGGAATAAATTTACAGAACACACACGTCTCCAGGCGCGACTACACCATCAGCATGTTATTTCCTTCCTAAAAGTAATGTGGTGTTGTGTCTCTTTAGCAAAAGCAAACAAACAAAACCCAGACCTAATCTGTCCTTCTTCTTCTCCTCCTTCTCTTCTTTCCTCACAGCTGGAAAAGATTTCTCTCCGTTCACGTGCGCTTTCTCCCAGACCGACCCGATCTCCTGAGGCAGACCTGCATGTGAAATGCAAACACCTTTAGATAAGTGCACACACACACACACACACATTCAAAATGAAGAAGCTCCAAGTGCTGCGTGAACCCGACCCCAACGTTACCCGTGATCGCGGAGACGCCGTGCTCCCTCTCTTCATCTTCTGCTTCGTCCTCCGTCTGTCCCTCGTCCACTCCGCTGCCGGTTCCTCCTGCGGCCTCCTCTCCCATCAGCGAGTCGCTCTCGTCCGTCTTCACCGCGCGCTTTTCCGCTACCTTCTTCTTCTTCTTGGCTTTCTTGGCTGGTGTTTTCTTTTTCTCCATCTCCACACGTCTCCTGCCTGCGTGAAGAAGCGATCAGTCACACTACACGTCGCACAGAGACTACACTGAGGGTCACTGAGCGGTGTACGCACTCTTCGGAGGTCTGACGTGCTCCTGTTTGGACACCGCCCACTCCTGCACCGTGAAGTCGTCGGCGCCGGTCCAGATCAGGTCAGGGTTAACGGGCGACCACTGCACGCACAGCACGCGTCCCGTGTGACCTCGATAGTTACACACCGGCTCCTGCTTCAGCACGTCCCACACCTGTAGCACATCAGCGCACACGCGCGCGCGCACACACACACACACACACACACACACACACGAAAGAGGAGACGAATTTGAAGTCAGAGTCACAGGCAATTTAGGATTTAAGAGATTTGATCATAACTGTCATCAGTCATCCCTCATCTCGTTTTGCTTAGAGAGAGAACGATTATTATTAAAATTAAATTATTACATGATTCTTCATTTTATCATCATCATCACTACTATTATTATTATTACTACTACTACTATAATGTATAAATATATATATAGGCTTTCTCTCCTTTTTGAAATTTTATTTTTATAATGTTCACAAGAGAGTCACTTTGACTTTAACTAAATGTCTGTACTTTTTTTTTTATTTTAAACATATTTATTCATCATTACTCTTTCTATACTATTCTGCTTTCTTTTTTTCCACCGTCTACTCCTGTTATTTTCTTGTGACTTATTTTTGAGGTTGGGAAATACGCATGTAAATATTTGTTACACCAATAAAGCACCTTTAAATCTTCAAAGAGAGAGAGAGAGAGACATATTACTGTTATTATCATTATAATAGACATACATGTATATATGCTTTTTTATTTTATTTTTTTTTAAAGAAGTGTGTTTCAAAGTTGGTGTGTGTGTTCGTGTGTGCAAAAGAGAGAAAGTAAGATGAGATTTACTGCAAGACTCCGTTAGACTCCTCACCAGATCCCGTACAGGATGCTTTATTAATAAATATTACATAAACAATAAATAAGAATAATAATGACCTATTAACACTACATACGGACTGACCTGCGCTGTACCGTCGTAGCAGACGGTGACCAGGTGAGCGTCGTGGTGAGGACTCCACGCCAGACCCGTGATCTTGTTGGTGTGACCGGATAAAGTGCGGAACGCTTCGGTCACCAGGACCGGACTCTCGGACACGTTCTCTTTATTAAACGTACACAAATACATACACAAACAAACACAGAACAGAATGAATGAACAAACATGTTCACCACAAAACAAACCAGTCAGACCTTCAGGAAAACAGCTTAAAATACTGACACGTCTCTGTTCCTGTGGAACGTTGAAACTTAATGAGTGCAGGAGTAGCGTGTGAACCAAACAAAATCTGCCATTAAAAATACATTTAAATTTGATTGGGGAAAAATGATGAAAATAATAATAAACCAGATTTTCCCCCACTTTACTGTTTAATTTTTTGATTAATTTTACATTCCATTTATATGATTGAATTTATTATCATTTTATTTTATTTTTACACACTAGACATTGTATTGTAAAATATTTTATATTGCTCTAATAAAAAAATAAATAAAAAAAAAAGGTTAAAAATGTGTTCGCCCGCTTCACTCGGCTTTACACTGAAACAAATGGCTCATGGACGGATATTTAAAGAAGAAACAAAAACCACATTCCTTTAATGAATAAAACAACGCAGAACTTCGGCGAATCGGTCACGCAAAACAATCCACATCATTGACAATCTTATTTACAATAACTATAGTGTTTGACTAAAATAACTAAATAAATATTCATGACCTTGTGTTAAGTAAAAACTGTGCGAAACTGCATTAAAACAAGCAAACAAAATCCATGTCCCACCTTGGATTGGCTCACATTTCTCAAAGAAAGCCCCAATCAATCATGGACTGACGACTATCCTTTTTATTTGATTTACAAAGAATTGTTTTAAAAAAAACTATTGCTTAAAAAAAGTTTTTCAAAGCCGCCAATTCATAGATTGCTATTTTGTAAATTTGCGAATACGCTCACCCGTTAGGTTAAGGGTCAAGTTTATAAAAATGTCACAACTGTACGTAGCAGACGTGGTCATGTGACTCTCACCGATAGCGCTGCGCAGGTCGTGGATGTAGACGAGGGCGTTGCTGGAGCCGGACGCGAGCAGGCAGTGCAGCTCGGGCTGGCCGGAGTGCTGATGGTGCCAGCGCAATGTGTTGATGATTTTATGGTGCTGCTGCACCGTGCACACGAGCTTCAGACTCGGGGCCTGGTACACCTCTATAGAGCTGGAGACAAAAAAAAAAAAAAAAACATTAAACCATGGAGGGTAATGCATTGAGCTACAGTTCCAGATTACAAAGACTACTTTCATAAACAGTTAGCTTTATCTAACATTATTTAATTTAAAAATACCACGCACAGGATGTTCAAAACTGCCCCCTGCTGTCTGTTCAGTGAATTGCAATTTCACTTCATAGGCCTGGAGCCTATCCCAGGAGACTTAGGGCACATGGCAGGGTACACCCTGGGCAGGGTGCCAATCCATCGCACGGCACAGACACACACAAGCACACATACACTCACTACCAATTAGCCTAACCTACATGTCTTTGGAATGTGGGAGGAAACCGGAGTACCCGGAGGAAACCCACCAAGCACGGGGAGAACATGGGGAGAACATGCAAACTCCAGACACGGGAATCGAGCCTGGCTGGGGATCGAACCCGGACCCTGGCGGTGCAAGGCAACAGTGCTAACCAACTACACCACCGTGCCGCCCCATCTTCAACCTGATTAGTTTAATTCTTTTTTGTTTGTTTGTTTGTTTTTAAAAACATTTTAAGGTAACAATAACCTGAAAATCAAAAATCTAAATATGGGCGGAGCTAACCAAACAAGGTCCACTAAAATAGTGGCTAAAATAGTGAATTAGAGTATTTAAATATTTATTATTTGATTATCCAGGTTGTCGATAGCGAGAGCTACATCTCCCACTAGGAGGATTAATCGGTGTATACGATGACACGAGCGAGATAAAGTTCACAGGTGTAATGTAACTCATTCACCACGAGAGAAAAGAAAGTTTCTAACCAGGTTCTTTTTTTTCATAAACATTCTCCACCAAGTTAAAAGGCTTTCTAGGAAACCAAAGCACAGTAAGGCGTGTTTCAGGTGCATGGTGGGTAATTAAAACTCCTCCCCCTCCTAAATTAAATTCAGTGCAAACCACTCACCCGTCTTCATTTCCAATAGCCAGGACTTTCCTATCTGGCTTCCAGCTCATGTCTGTGTGAGGAGAGAGCTTGTGCTGCGACACAGAAACAAGTTCACACACCATCAGGACTGCGCACACACACACACACACATCAAATATCTAAACGTATCCCATTCAATTAGTTAAAAGGTGTTAACAGACAAATAAAATAAAAAAAGAAGCTAATTTTCGAGCCTGTTGCTGGATTAAGTGCGACATTGTACAGTAGGTACACTCCTAATTACAGACTTCTAATTAATTATAGAATTGATAAACCTCATGGAGATCTGTGCAATCCATCCAATAGCTTACTTTAATGTTGTTCGAGTCACGGATGAGTTTATCGATGTTGCTGGCCTCGTCCGATAGTTTCCACGGGTCATGCTGAAAGATGACGCCCTCTCCGGCACAGCTGTACAGCGTGTAGTCAGGTTTATCTCCCGTACCTGAGAGCACACAAACGAGGTGATTATATTCATCTGGGCAAAAAAAAAGGCGATGTTTTAGAAGGGTTAAACCATCAGGTAAATTAAAAAAAGTAATTAAAGTGACTTGGATTAGATTAAGAACCGTCTGACACATTGTTAAGACCTAGAAGCCCAGCGCTGATCCGTCCACTTCAAAGAGTCATGATGATCATCATCATCATCATCACTTAAACTCTTCATGAAGTTGCATTAGGTTAAAAAAACTAACAAAACAAAACTGGGAAGTTGAAATCAGATCTACATTTAATAGTGAAAGTGAGAGCATTTTCATACAAACACACATAATGTGATGAGAACTCACAAAACAGCTAAACAGCTGTGTGTCCATAAGAAAAGCACTTGAAGAAAAAGTCTTCAGTTAGTTAGGGAGCATAAAGACTGGACTTTGGAGCGATGGAAAAAGGTCATGTGGACCTGATGAGTCCAGATTGAGCCTATTCCAGAGCGTTGGGCGTGTCAGTGTGAGAAGGGAAGCGCATGAAGCGATCATGCGTAGTGTCCACTGTACAAGCCTCTGGAGACAGTGTTATGATCTGGGGTCGCTTCAGTCGCTCAGGTCGAGACTCAGCAACGTTATGTGGAGATAAAATGAAGTCACATGACCTCCTGAATGTACTGAATCACCAGCACATCACATCTATGGAGGGTTTTTCTTCCTCTCTGATGGTGCGGCCGTATTCCAGGACTTTTTACAGATTGTGAGGAATCATTTTCACACATGAGCTGGACACCACAGTGTGTGCTGTAATCAAAGCTAAATGAGCTTGTATTAAATCTCAGCCAGGGAGTGAAATGCTACTATTGCTTAGGATTAATTTTCTTATTCTGTTACCAGATAAATGTTGCTCCTGATAGAAATTAAGGGCTTAAATTAGTACATGTGGTCTAGAAATAGGATTAATAAATCACTTGTACACTTCTATTAAGTAAATTAAATTGAAATTTGGCTCGAGTCAATATTTATTATCTAAAAGTTTTTTTTATTTTTTTTTATTATTTATTGTGTCGCATAACAGAAACAGAATCTGTTTTCAGATTGTGAAAGGGCGACTCTGGGAGCACGAGGAATCATTTTCACAGAGGAAGTCGACACCACAGTGTTTCTAATCATATTTAAAATCTGAAGGGAAGTCGATGATGTCGCTATAACAGACGATTCTTTTTACACCTCTAGAAATGATCAGTGTGAAATCGGGTGCGTCGGGTCGAGATGTTTATTCTGAAGGTGGTAACTTCTCCGGAGTCAAACGAATCATCACCGCTAAATTAAAAACATCAACATAAAAATATGACAAAAAGATTTTCTTGAATAGACAACGATGCAGCGAGGGTGTTTGTGGACGTCTGGTGATGTTCAGCCAATAATCCAAATAATGTATCTCCTGTATCCAAACACACACTTAAAGTTCTAACTGGACCGACGGTCCTGTGAGAAACCCTGATGTGTGTGAGTGGAGCTGCTGAAGAATCCGAGGCATTAATGCCCAGCTGACAGACAATAAACAAATTAGCAAAACACATAAAACTCATCATCGCTTTTGCCACTGCATCAGCGTCTCTCTCCCTCTCCCTCACTTTATCTCTCTAAACAAAAGCAATTGTTCTCTCCGTCCTCCAGCCCAACGATGGATAAAGTGATAAGCGGAAACACAGCCGCAGCCGCGCTGCAAATGAAGCTTCTGCTCCTCGATTTGCCAGCAAAAACGGCCGTAAGGGAATCGGGTTGTACATAATCTCTCTCAATTACGCAGCGCGCACGAGAACCACGCTCCAGGCGACGGGTGACGGATGATTCTTGGCGCCGCCGCTGTTTCAATATTTGCCAGTCTGGGAACAGAGGAACTCGTTCATATGCTATAAATAGACTCACCGAATGATAGAGGGGGTACAGGAGGACCCCAGTCCAGAGAGTAGACCGTTCTACGGTGGAATGTGCTGGAGATCTGTGGGGGCCTACACACACACACAAGAATCCATAACATTTCTACAAAGTGTTTCTATAAAATATTGTAAAAGATTATAAAACGTGTGTGTGTGTGGAATCTTACTTGTTGGAATAAACTTCATAGATCCCGACTTTTCCATCGTCCGTACCGAACGCTAAAGATCCCTCCTTCACCGGATGCCACGCCAACTGTCAAAAACCAGGAGCAAATTAAATGTAATACATTTTTCCGAGTAAAGCAAATCAACAGCCGAGGTCACAGAGAAAGAAAAGTGTTCACTAAAGTTTCCAAAGTTTACTTTAACACCAGTTAGTTATTTAATTTTTAATTGAGTTAGCGAGCAAGAACCATTAGCAGTTTTATTAACGTTTGAGATTCGCTTGCATGCTGATAAAAATATTCGCTTAGTATATCTCTTGTGTATTTGAAAATACACTTTTGTTTGTTTTTGATCTGATCATTCTGCTTGTAAAATTCATCTTGTATACAAGATACAATATATCTTTAAGAAACATAAAAAAAAATGATGGCGTTGTGTAATTTTAAAAATTAAGTTAAGAAGAAATAAAAGGTGGAAAACCAGAACTCTAAATACAATTCTCCAAAATTAATGTTTCATTTAAGTGACACAGAAGGAGATGCAGCCTGGATTCCCCTGGGGTCAAGTAAAGTAAAGACTTTCAAAACAGCACCAAAAAAAAAAAAAAAAAAAAAGACTAGTGTTATAGTGTTGTCAAACTGTGACTTGCAATGAAATTTCTGGTGAATGAAATGAAGGCGTAAACGTGATCGATATTTACGGAAGACTTCGGTGATGAGACTCTTTGCTGCAGTAACACATGAGAACAGTGTGAACTCTACAGCTGTTCAGTCCTGACCTCACTCCTCCTGGGAGGCCGGCGTTTCAGACCAGAGTCGAAATATAACCAGGCAGATTATATAGAAAAATTACGGGCGTAATTCAGCTGTTTCTAAGACTAAAGTCGTTTGTTTCCACTTGAGTTGTTGCCAACAATATAAATAGGAATGAAATATTCTGTATTTAAATTAAATATTACAAAAGGTGTTGGATTTCCATTTAAACACATATTTTGGCCAGATTTATTTATTTATTTATTTTATCGAAAACAGAATGAATCGTTTACAATAACACATTTCCGTCACCGTGATCGCGCTCTTTTAAGAAGGATGTGACTTACAGCCGTGACTTTGGACTTGATGCCCTGCCAGAAGGTCCTGGTTTCGTACGGGTTCTGGAGGGACAGAGTGTTCCACACGCGGATCATGTTGTCCCCGACCCCCAGCGCCAGGCAGCCCGTGGCCACTGGAGAGAAGCTCATGGAGTAAATGAAGCCGCCCATGGTGGGTAAAGTCCAGCAGCACTCCAGCGTCTCCAGATCCCAACACTTAACCTGATGTTATAGAGAGAGAGAGAGAGAGAGAGAGAGAGAGAAACACGCCGAGACTGAAACCGACATCATAACGCATTCATCATCGGCAGTGTTCAGTGATGCAGTTGATTTTAAACAGCAGTTATGAACTCTAAATGACGTACACTTCGTCTGCGAAATGGTGAGATGCTTTTCAGATTGTTGAGTGATTATTTCACCCACTACCACTGGTTTCTCATCAGCTCGAACCTGGTGCTTAGGTTTTAATACAAAACGCCCAGTGTGTCTCTTCCCACAACCTCCCCCCCCCCCCCCCCCCCCCAGAGTGTCTACCCACCGCCCAGAGTGCCTCTCCAGTGTCTCCCCACCGCCCAGAGTGTCTCTTTCCCCTCAGAGTGTCTCTCCTGCGTCTCTTTCCCCTCAGAGTGTCTCTCCTGCGTCTCTTTCCCCTCAGAGTGTCTCTCCTGCGTCTCTTTCCCCTCAGAGTGTCTCTCCTGCGTCTCTTTCCCCTCAGAGTGTCTCTCCTGCGTCTCTTTCCCCTCAGAGTGTCTCTCCTGCGTCTCTTTCCCCTCAGAGTGTCTCTCCTGCGTCTCTTTCCCCTCAGAGTGTCTCTCCTGCGTCTCTTTCCCCTCAGAGTGTCTCTCCTGCGTCTCTTTCCCCTCAGAGTGTCTCTCCTGCGTCTCCTTCCCCTCAGAGTGTCTCTCCTGCGTCTCCTTCCCCTCAGAGTGTCTCTCCTGCGTCTCTTTCCCCTCAGAGTGTCTCTCCTGTGTCTCTTTCCCTCAGTGTCTCTCCTGTGTCTCTTTTCCTCAGTGTCTCTCCTGTGTCTCTTTCCCTCAGAGTGTCTCTCCTGTGTCTCTTTCCCACAGTGTGTCTCTTTCCCACAGTGTCTCTTTCCCTCAGAGTGTCTCTCCTGTGTCTCTTTCCCTCAGAGTCTCTCTCCTGTGTCTCTTTCCCTCAGAGTGCCCCTCCCCACCCCTGAGTGTCTCTTTCTCCGTTTATCCGCTGTGTGCAGAAAACTGCAGCGCTTAAACGCATCACCTCGCTGCAACTTGTGTGATTTCTAATCAATCAGTTTAGTCAGTTTACGTTATCCTGTGTGATAAAATTCCACTTTCCTAACTTAACAATAAAATCTTCCAACCCAAACCCGATCCTGAACTGGTTTTGGACCGGACCACTTCATGAGTCTTTCCTTTTTTATCAACAACTTAAGTTACATTAAAACACATTATAAACTCTTCTCTAGAAGACTTCTCGGGCTAACGGACGACGACGTCATGATGTCACAGATACTGAAAAGCGATTCTCACGTCTCTGTCCATGGACGTGCTGACGAGAAGCTCTCGGCCGTCCACACACACTGAGCTTAGGTTGAAGACGATGCGGCTGTGGTTCTGACTTTCTGACGAGCTGCCCAGTAGAGTCCACTTCTGCTTGCCTGATCTTGTGAGGTCCCAGACCACCAGCTCTCCTCTGAACACACACACACACACACATTAGAGAGTATGCACGGGCAGCTTAAGCTCACCAAACAAGATCTGAATCTTGGATCCATCTTGATCTTTAAAGTAAAATTTAAAACATGGCGGCAATCAAAATAAACATCATATAACATTATCTCTGTCTTTCTCCCAGTCCCTGTCCCTCATGTGTCTCTCTTTTCCAGTGTTTCTCTCTGCCCCTCCCCGTCTCGCTCTCCCTTTCCATGTCTCGCTCCCTCTCTCTGACCGTATCTCTCCCCCCCTCTCTCTCTCACTCTTACTTGTGTCTTTAAATTGAGAGACAAATATGGACTTAGAACTATATGCCTTGCTGTGGTTTTTTTTTTTACAATAGACTACGTGGTTAAATTGTTTGATGTTTTTGCTTGGTTGCATTTAAACTATATATATTTTTAACCTAATTTTGGGTTTGAGTGATTAATACATTAACAGCCATTTTTTTTTTCTTTTCTAAAAATTGTAACGATGCTGCGTTTGATTAAAAGGTCGTGACTCGTGATTTCTACCCTCGTAACCGAACTACAAATCAAAGAAAATCTCTGAAACTCGTCTCTTGAACTCAGGACGATCTCCTCAAACAGCTTCAGCGCTGAACCAAGCAGATCTGACCGACAGACGTTACAGACACCGTTATCGATGCTCTTTATACACCATTAAGGAACATCTGCCGATTAAAAGTCCTGACCCAAAGCAGCTGGAGACGACTTGTGAAGGACTTCCTTTAGGCCAGTGCACCGTGAGCCAGAGTCTCTCCTTCACCCCGGGGTCCACGCCCACACCTCGCCTCTTCAAAAACGGCAGCTTCAGGGTCATAACACCTGCAAGACAGGTACCATATATAAAACATATATAAAACAGAAATATATATAAAAATGCTATGAATAGTAAATTAATAATAAACTCAAATAGTATCATCTTATTAGCTTATTATTTATAATAACTGTTTAATATAATTAATAAATATGTAATAAAATGTAATAATTTAAAAACATGAATAATGCAAAAAAAATTTTAGATAGAAAAGTTGCACTTAAAAAAAGATCATGTGATCGCTAGATAATAAACAATCAAAAGTAACCATTCCCAAACTTAACAAGGCTGTGCCAGCGATAAATGAAGAATATCATGGGGTTTAAATCCCTTAGCTTTGTTTTATTAGTTCTGGATATGTTTTAAATGTAAATACGTAATCAGAAATATTTTATGGAAAGTTTAAACCTAATTACAAAATTAAAAATGAAAGCCTTTTTATTTCTTTGTTGTAAATAACGTTGAATGGCCCACCTGCAGTACCCTTAGAGCCCACTAGGGGACTGCGGCACACTTACTGATCACACAGATCGAAAGAATCGGGATACGTTTGTATTTTGAGGTGCGTGAGTGGGGAAAACAAGTCTCTAACAGTGATGGAAAAGACTTGAATGATTGTTTTAAACTCCGTCCCCGTTTGTACACATGCACACAATGCTCCGCCCCTAACTTACTCAAATAGAGTTAGCATTAGGACTGTCACGACATCGCTTTGAGCACTTTCATTTCTGAGACAAATTATTTTTATTTTAATAATCGCTGCACAATGTACCACATCACTTGAACCATTAATGACTTACATGTTAAAAATATCATGGTAATGTTTAACCTTTTCATTTACATATTTTTCAAAAATATACAAGTCTTCCCTATAAATAAATATGCCAGTATTAGAAAACGACCAAACGGACTCACCCTTGCCTCTTGTTGTGCTCCAGATCCGAATGGTCTGATCCCGACTACCCGAAGCGAGGTAACCTCCCTGCTCGACTTCTCCTAGCTCGCTGGACACGTCTGCAGAGGAGGACAAAAACATGGCTGAAAATGACAGAGTTCAAAGTTCAAAACATCTTCTTATTATAAAGCTTTAGCAAAGGCGCGGCTACCGGCGTTGTCGTCGGCTCGACTGTACAGCGTGTCCTCGCGGGGATCAGAACACCAGGCCAGAGCGTGGATCTCCTCTTCGTGACCTCGCAGGCGATGGATCACCTCTCCTTTCTTGCTGATGTCTATCAGGACGATCATTCCGTCCTTGTAGCTTAGAGAGGAGTCAGACGAGCGTCAGAATCTCACAGGACCAAAGAACGCAACTGACCGTTACCATGGAAACATGTAGATGAGGCCTTACCCTATGGCGACGTGGTTCTCAGTGTGTGGAGAGCAGGACAAGCAGAAGATGGTCCTGGGTTCGGGGAAGAAGCTGCGAGTGTCTCCTCGGCCAAACCAGTGGCACACCACAACCCCTTTCTCATCTCCGGACACCAGTAAGGCTTTCTGCTTCGGAGACCAGTGGAGGGCCGAGATAGTGTTCTACACACACACACACACACACACACACACACACACGTGAGAAGTTAATCAGTGTATAAGATAATAAAGGACACCCTACTTATTTCCTAGTGCATACAAACAGTAAAGTGCATTATGGGTATTCTGTAGACACCTAATAGACACTCTACCATTTCCATCAACACTACAGACTTGAATAGAGTAAACAAGTGTACAATCTTAGCCTTAATCAGACACATACCCTCAAATACACTCCCTGTTCGGTAATCGGAGAGTGAATCACAGATGAGAAAGGGAAAAAGTAGATCGGATAAAGATGAAGTTTCGTCTTAAAACGACTCCAGCGCGTTACAATTCACTTATACCACTTCAGCGCTGTTATTTCAGCCAAACATTCATTTCTAATTATCTTTTAATTAGTTTATCTTTTCTAATTAATATCTATTGGTGCAGGTGTTTGTTTACATTGGGACAGTAGCGCATTAGTAGCTTATTTTAAAGTAGATTATTAAATCCCACACATAACTGTTCATAACGTCACTTTTACTCAACATTTTAACGTTAAACCTCAGGCAGCTATCCAAAGTACTGCAAGTCCCCGAATTACGGTTTTTGATTACGCATTACATGATCGTGACGGGAACCCCTCGTTTAAAGGCAGCCCCGGGAAGAAGACAACGTTACATGGTGCTCACTGCGCGCTTGAACCGACGCCATATTGGCTGAGCTGTTTCGGACCGTGAACTCTGTTTTGAGACATTAATATTATTCAGCATCAGGACAGCTTTACAGGACAGACATTTTCTATCATCATGTTCCCGGACTGATTTGTCGAAACCGGTGAGGCCGACTCATTTCATTTCATGTAAAGTTTTGAAAAATTTATGACTGTTAACAAAAACAAAAACAAAAAAACTATGAAACTTTTCATACAATACATGCGAGCTACTTCAGCGATTTGTTAGATCCGACTTTTGTTTAAAAGTCCTATTAAATTCTGTCTAGCCGTCGATTTAGGACGCGCCATCACTTTGACGGATGCGCCGTATAATCTGGCAAAATAACCGCTCATGACTTGGGTCAACATTTTGATGTCACAGGTTTAACTTCAGTCAAGTACGAAAGTCCTGCCAAAGTTTCATCCGAACAGAACGTTTTCTGAGACTGGTTCCGGGTCCTCCAGGGTATAAAGTGTTCTGACCCATGTGGAGACGAAACCTCTCTTTTATTTATATGGACATTAGATGACACTCCCCCAGGTGTGCAGGCCTTCTCCCACCTGGTGCACATGATGCTCCTCTAACAGCACCCTCTGCTCAGAGTCCCAGATCTTTACACTCTTATCATCTGAACTGCTCGCGCACACGTCTTCCTGTCCATCGTGTCCGCAGAAGGAGAAGCCCGACACTCTCTCGGTGTGGCCCCTCAGCTCACCTGCACAAACACGAACACGAACACAACATCATGAGAACCGGAGTACACCTGAGCGGGTATGAAGCGGCGGGACTCTGGGACTCTGCGTACCGAGCGCTGCTGCCGAGGACGCGCCGACTTCCAGCAGGAACACCGAGCTCTTCGCCCCGAAGCCCAGCACTCCGCGGCGGCTCACGTCGCTGCAGCGCGAGCAGTACCAGTTCGGCGACGCGGGAAGGAGCCGCTCGTGCATGCCGAATGTTCTGGAAGCACACCGCGTTCGAGTTCACGTGCAGCACCAGGCAGCGACTAAACCTTCCATTCACCCACGCTGCTTCCTTGTTTGCCCACCCGTGCTCTGTGGAACCCGCCTCTTCTTCTCGGATTGGCTAAAACATCCTATCCGCGAACCGTGTCCAACCAGATTGCGAGGAAGGCTCTCTCTTTGGCCAATCGGGATACGGCACCGCAAAGCGGTTGGGAACAAAAAAAATATCCCGGGCTCCATTTCCGATGTCGTACGTCGATCAAATGTGTCGCAAAAACAAATACATCTACAGTTATTTCTTAAAGTTTTAGAATTGTTATCCACTTTCTTAATTTTTTTTTATAATTGTTAACCACTTAATGGTTGTTATTATAAAATATTATAATACACTATTACGTTCCTTTTCAAAATAGCTACCATACAAGAAGATAACGAAACCTGGGCGCTTTCACGACACTGCCGGAAAACAACCTCTATGTTCGTTCCATCATGGCGGCCTCCATGGTGACACCGAGTGGTAAAAACGAGCTCGCGCTTTATATTCATTTTTTTTTTTTACACCGTTTGCGTTGATGTCTGACTGTAATGTTGTTGTTTTTTTTTTCTTAATTATTATTTTCTTTCCTCAGGTGCTACACTCCTGAGTCGTTTGTTTGGACAAATTCCTGCAAGGTGTGTAATGTTAGCTTACATGGAGAGAGCTGCAGGTGATGTTCAGGCATCAAGGACAATGATGTAACTGTTTAAATATCAATAGAGAGAAAAAGAATATATATATACATTTTATGTTTATAAAATGAATTACAGAGTGTATGTTTGTTCAGGATTTTTAAAATCACTTCAAAGATTAAGCCATAAGAAATAGAAATGTATTTTCATGGATTGTCGTTCCAGTTTAATAATAAGATGAATTGCTATACAATGGAGAATCTGTACAAATAAAATAATTGTTTTGTTTGTACGATGGTCAGAACTCGCTCCATCAGTGATATCTTTAATCATTAGAATGATAATGATACATTTTTTCGGTCTGTCTGTCTGTCCAGACAGATTATGTCGCAGCATCACACAAAACTGTCTGGACAGAATTTACTGAATCTCCTGCAGTCCTTAGATCTTCTGCCTGAATTTTAATCTGCACCATCAGTGAAATCTAAATGTTGAGTAAAAGTGACGTTATGAACAGTTATGTGTGGGATTTAATCATCTACTTTAAAATAATCTACTAATGCGCTACTGTCTCAATGTAAAAAAACACCTGCACCGATAGATATTAATGAGAAAAGATCAAGTGAATATTTTGACTGGGATTAGTTCATATTTTCGCTTTGGCTGAAATAACAGCGCTGAAGTGGTATAAGTGAATTTTAACGCGCTGGGGTCGTTTTAAGACGAAACTTCATCTTTATCCAATCTATTTTTTCCATTTCTCATCTGTGATTCTCTCTCCGATTACCGAACAGCGAGTGTATTTGTCTGACGACAAACGTACAACTTAGCGTAAACATAAAATTTTTCTATATTCTCTCTTTTCTATTAATTGCAAAAAGATGAAATGACAGTTTGAATTTTACCAAGAACTAGGTAAATTTTGTACCAATCCAGTGAAAACTAATCCCATATTATGTTCTCAAACCAAACAAAATTTTGTGAAATTACAGTTGAAAAAAAAAATCTTTGTTGCAGACCGACATGTACGTGGACTTCAACCTGAAATAATAATAATATCACTGATTACATTAAAGATCAGCAGATTGTTTTTAGCTTTAACCTTTTAACTATTTCTGCAGACTCTTTTCACGTTAATGACATGTACTTCTGCTTGTATCTAATAAGACATTTATGGTGCATAAAAAACGCACTAGAATGCTGTATTGAATTTGATTGATCCTTTGTTGAAGTGTGATGATGAGCGCATTGTTTATTCTTGTGTTCCAGGTTTCTCGCACCGCTCTCTCAGACGTCGTGTCTTCACACCAGCACAGTGTTAAAAAACAAGAACTGGGAGAAGAAGAACCGCATCCTATACCCGCCGCAGGAGAAGGATGAGCCGCGGAGACCCGCCGTCAGTAACGCCACTTTCAGTACTCATTATGAAGATTATATATTTTAGAACAATATCTTAACACTGTTTGTGAATCCTTATTATTTTTTTTAGGAGGTCTTTCATTGCAGACGTCAGATTAAGTACAGCAAGGACAAGATGTGGTACCTGGCTAAGCTGGTAAGAAACAATGAACTACAACAGGACATCTCGTGTGAACCTTTTTTATTTTCTTCTGTCCGTTCAGAAATTTACTTTGTACGTTGTAATCGTTAAAATAAAAAAATTAAAAATAGTCGATATCTCTCTCGTCTGCTGTCAGATGGTGTGAGTGTGTCTTATTAACACCTCACTTTGTTGCTCCTCAACTAACCTTTACAGTTTGCTTCTCTGTGACAGATCAGAGGCATGACCATCGACCAGGCGCTGGCTCAGCTCGAGTTTAACGATAAGAAAGGAGCCAAAATAATAAAAGAGGTAACTGTACAATCTGTGTCTTCACACCTGGACATCCTGTCTGAACATCTGGACGGAGATTAAAATCTGATTTCGCCCCGCAGGTCTTGTTGGAAGCTCAGGAAATGGCAGTGAAGAACCACAACGTTGAATATAAATCCAATTTGTATGTGGGTGAGTGTTTATAAGGTTACGAATACCCTCGATTTCAACCACGATTAGAGTACACAGGTTCGTATTTCAGGTCTATGAGAATTAAGCTTGTGGTATAAACGTGCACGCTTTATTCGCGCCATAATGACCTGAACTAAAATCTCTAAACAATCATCGATATCAGATAAATATATTTATTATACTGTCACTCAAAAAAAATTTTTTTGTTATAGAATCAAAATAGTCTTACAGTCACGTGTCAACTCTCAGCTCATTGATGATGAAGAAAATTTGAAAGCTATTCAGTTTTGTTTTCTTTGAGCAGCAGAGCAACAGAGGAAATTCCATCAATATGGATGTTAGACAACCGCTTTGAAATTGGAAACCTACCAGTATGTTTTTTTCTTTTTCCTGCACGTTAATGGAAAAACAAAAGAAAAGAAATCCACCAACTGGTTGAGTTTTCCTGACTGTCTCACAGCTCATAATATTTTTTTCCAGGGTTCATACTCGGGACGGGAATCACCAGTCACCTCCCATACGATGTTTAATTAAATGTGTGACATTAGTTTTCTCTTTTAAAACCCAAGTGCAGCATTTAAACAATACAAACCAACTTCAAATGCAAGATTTTAATATTTAACTTCAAGTTAAAATAACCAAAAAACGTAATTTAATATTGTTACTGAGCAGCGTGTATCTGTCTCAACCGAAAACCAGAACGTTCTGGTCACTGGCTGATCGACCGGTTCATCTCTATTATTAATGTGAAAATAGATTTAAAACATCGATTTTGGAGTCAGCATGGTGATACGTGGATCAACAGACAGAAGAATCATGCTTCATAGCTGAATCAGTTTTTTTTTCTCATAAAAATAAAAAGCTCAAGAAGACTTTTTCAAATCACATTTTCCAGACCTGGAAAGGTTATAGAAAAGAAAATATCAATGACATATTTGGAAAAATCATTGGATTCTTGAACACAATGAGTATATTGGGTTTTGATAATGATGTTCACGTTATATGTAAAGTTTTTGAATCGATTTTCCCTAAAATAAAAAAAAAAAAAGGACTTTTGAGTGTTGATGTTGATCCTAAAGTTTGAACCTGAAGTGCTGGAGATGATCGTTATCTCTTCTTCTTCTTCTCACATTGAAACGATTGAAATAGTGAACAGGATCGATACTCCCCAAGTTTTTAAAACAATTCGATGACGTACGTTTATCAGACGAGTTACACTCAGAAACCAGAGCAGCGCTGACAACGGTCTTCTCTCCTCCTCAGCGGAGTCTTTCTCAGGTAAAGGCCAGTACCTGAAACGCATCCGGTACCACGGCCGCGGCATGTTCGGCATCATGGACAAGGTGTACTGTCATTACTTTGTGAAGCTGGTGGAGGGCGCGCCACCCGTGGTGGAGCAGGGGACGCCGTTCGACCAGGCCAAGGAGTACGTGCAAGAGCTGAAGAACCGCACCATCATCCACTCGCTCTGAATTCATTCAAGAACTCGTCTGTTTGTGTAAATAGTATCGAATAAAAGGATTGAAAATGTCTGAAAGCGTTCGGTTCTTTTGTGAACATTTTGTGAAGGTATGTGTGCGTGTGTGAGAGAGAGACTGTAAACCAGAACATGACACAGAACTTTCCTCGCCGCTCTGCATGACATTTCCTGCTCATGACATTTTACTCCATCACAGTCTTCATTAGCTGGATGATGAGAACAGCCTCTGCCTTTTACCTCCACCATTTGATGGCACCTTCTTCCCCCGTTTTATCACCATGTGCCCTTTAGCTTGAACCCGACTAGACTCGTTCAACTCCCGAACGTGTACCGCAGAGCGGATGATTTCTCAAACTCGGCTGTGCCTTCCATGAAAAAAATTCATTAATAAAAAAAAATCTGATGCATGATGATGATGCACTTAAAGGCTGCCTTTTTGCAAAGGGCATATTTATTAAGCTGACCTAATTAGGATAATAACCGTAGTATTTTATGAGATAACGGCAGCGAATGGAACGATCTGAAAAGGCATTTTGACCGCGATGTTATCGCTCTGTCACATGGTCTGTACCACCCAGGAGACTGGGGGCACGAGGCGGGGTGCACACTGGATTAGTGTTGCCGATCCATCACAGGGCACACACACACACACACACACACTACGGACAATTTAAGTACGGTAATTAACCTGATCTGCATGACTTTACACTGTGGGAGGAAACCGGAGTACCCGGAGGAAACCCATCAAGCACAGGGCGAACACGCAAACTCCCAAGGCGGGAATCAAACCCTCGACCCTGGATGTGCGACGCCACCGTGCCATCTTTTCCGATGAATCTGTATCTAAATATGTATAATCTAGTTCAGTCCTATCATTAATTCATGAACCACGATGCTGTAGTGGATCTGTCTGATTTAGCCTTTTAAATTATTTACACATCAGCTTTCACAGTTATGAATGACTTTTCCCATAATAACCGATTTCTGATCGTCGCTCTTAAAACGGGCGCGCTGATCTGAATCTTCCGTCGTTTAGCCCGCTAATGGAAGTTTTTTCACGGCTAGGCTAGAATACACAAAGTCCACCGCACCCTTAACGCTTTCTCCATAAAAGCCTGCAATCGGGTCGATTTCGGTTTTCAGCGAACCGAATCACGTCGCCGGATCCTGCCAGGCTTAAACGAGCCCTCGGAGCCACTTCGCAAAGTTTCATTATTCCCCTCATTAAATTAGGATGAGTCTGGCGGCGAAACCCGGCCTGCTTTGTCTAACCGTGCATGATGAGAGGATCCGATTCTTTAAAGATTGGGAAGAAAATGCACAAACTGTGTGGTTTAGGAAGTTTTAGAGGTGGAAAAACAACGACAACAAGGATCACATCACATGCCTCCTTCACCATAAACACAGGGTAAAAAAAAAAAAAAACCCTGAAAACATTAAATCCCACTCGGCTCTGTTTTATGAGACAGTTTAAAAGTGATAGGGTGTGAAACGGAGAGGCTGCCTTTACACCGTGGAGAGTTTCTAATTTCCTGACAGTTCCACGCTCGTTCGCATCGTCTCCCGAGGTGAGCGGCTCTTCATCTCGGTGTCTGTAGTGTTCTTTAATAAAATGCCATCTCCTGGCCCCAATTCAAAGAGACGAGTGCCCCCAATTTCAGCTCCGAGCCCTGTGATATCCCCCTGCTTCTGAGGATCGCAAGAATGAGATATGACAACCTGAGTAACTGTTCTCACTCTGTCTGTACATGAGTCTAAACCTCCGCTCAGTCGGACCGCACGCGTCGCCATGGATTTTCCTCTGTGCAGCAGCAGTAGCCTAGTTATTAAAGACTGAACCCCATTTATACCAGTTTCAATAAAGACCCTGGGAGTGGGAATATAATTTTAAAGACCAGACATGAGTCTCAAGATTTACATCACATGTGGAAGAATGTATGCAGAGAAAAAAAGAAATAAAGTCACTATTGCAAATACATATACAGTGTTGTATAAACACTGAAATATTTGAACACAGACGAGGCTGATCCTGTGTACACGCCCATCTTTGGCAGACTAATGAATATGAAGTACGCGTATGCAAATGAAGTGGTCACGTGACAAGGTGACACGGAACCCCAAACGAGTGAAGATTTTTTTCCCTGTACAAAGCTTGCGTCTTTTTTTTTTTTTTCTGTGTTCGACATGACGGTTGTTTTTGAAGAAAATGATAACGAGGTCTCAGGTCATGTGATCTCAGTGCCACGGAAGGGAGGTTGGGCCTAATTAGCATGCTAAAAGTACAGGCTGCACAAACAAACAAACAAACAAACAAACAAAAAAGCATTTTTATAGATAGATGTGCAAGGCCGGGACAATAACGGGATCACTCGACATTTTAATGAATATTCTTCTTGTTTATTGCGTAGTTTTACAGTCTGAATCGTTTTTATCTTTAACCAAAACTCAATAAAGAAATAAACGTGCTGCTTTGATTCTATGCGAGTCTACGTCTGTCTCGGGTATCCGACTTTTTTCAGATTTGCTTTGTTGCTATTTGACTTGAACAAGGACTCATAGGATGGCGGGATACACTGTCTTTTATACAGCAGTAATCTGATTGGACGAGGCGCATTATTCAACGGGTGCTGATAATAGACAGTAACAGCACTGGGATGTTTAACTATATGTATCACTCGGCGTCCCAGCTGTTCTAAAGTGGTTAATTACACTAACTGTGGGTGCCTGTCTGGGTGTAACCTGCCTGCTAAAACCCACATTCACAACCAGTCACAGAATCACTTCCAGCAAGAACACACACCTGATAACGTTAAACGACATCATAATCGCTTCTAAATTGTTTCGAAATGCATCTGCATCGTCTGTGTTCTTTTATTTAAAGCTAACTCGCTTCTAACACGAGGCCGAATCCAAAAGCCCTCTCTAACCCCTGATCAAGGGCACTAATTGGTGTGTGGAACATGGGATTGTACACCCTACATAGTGCACTAGCTTCCCATTTAATGCTATTTGGGATTCGAACCTGGAACCCGGAAGTTAACGGAGTTGATAATCTAAAGTGGAATAAGTGGAAATATAAAGTAGATCTCATTATCGGTAAACTTGGAATTTAAAACTATTTTCACCGCTGTTAATTGCACTAACTGTCAGTCGGATTTGAGTGGGCGGGGCAATATGACTGTTTAAATACAGAAACAAATCCTAATCTGTTGCTAATGAATAGTGTTTGTGGAACTATCGTATAAAAGCGATATCACACTCGAGGGCGTGCCGTTATCAGCACGGCTCTGATATCCTCAGTACTCAGGCTGCGTCCTCGTGCCCACGACCGCGTCACAGCCGTGCCGATATTCATCACAACAGCATGACCTCGAGTGTAATATTTCTTAGTTATAAATGTATTGCAACGGCACTCACGCTAAAGGTTGCATCTCTGTTTATTTTACATTTATTTCTTTATTTAATTTTCGAATTGAAAAGCACTGATGTGAAGGTCAAACAAGGTGAAGGTTTGAACATAAACAGCGATGGGGATTTAGGTATTTTAGTTATGTAAAGATATTGCATGTCAAGGTCAATCAAAATACAAGCTGGAAGCTTAGTGTGTGTTCAGCTCAGTTCAGTGTGTGTGTGTGTGTGTTTTAATCTTTGGAATTCAAATCAGAACTTTCTTTTTTTTTTTTTTTGCTCATGATGGGAATAACAGCATTCAATAATCTAAGAATGATGTTAATTACTAATGAGTGACACTTTGCACTTTTAATGCTTTCATTACTCTTATATTTAACGGTGTGGAATGTTCTTTGAAACACGTGACTCTCGGTTATGCAGCGCAATAAAATGATACTTAGCAAATGAAAAAATCTTGATTCGAGCCAAATTTATGTCCAACGTCTTAATAAAAGTGTACAAGACTAATAAACCTATTCCTAGACCACGTGTACTAATTTAAAGCATTAATTTCTAGCAGGAGCAACATTCAACATAGAAGACCATTCTAAGTTCAAACTCGTTTAGCTTTGATTACGGCTCACACTTTGGTGCCACTCTTTCACAATCTGTAAAAAAGTCCTGGAATATATCCGCACCGTTAGAGAGATGTGATGTCCTGGTCATTCAGTACATTCAGGTGGTCATGTGACTTCATTTTATCGCCACATAACGTTGCTGAGTCTCGACCTGAGCGACTGAAGCGACCCCAGATCATAACCCCGCCTCCAGAGGCTTGTACAGTGGACACTATGCATGATGGGAGCATTGCTTCATGCGCTTCCCTTCTCACCCTGACACGCCCATCACTCTGGAATAGACTCAGTCTGGACTCATCAGGTCACATGACCTTTTTCCAATCGCTCCAAAGTCCAGACTTCATGCTATGAATCTGATGAGTCTCACTAACGAGGGCTTTTCTTTTGGACACACAGCTGTTTAGTCCCGATCCTGCGAGTTCTCATCGCATTTTGTATATGTACAGTATGTGTGGAAATGCTTTTACTTTCACTATTAAACACAGCTCTGATTTCTAATGTTGATTTTTAACCATGCAACTTTTTTTTTTTTTTTTTTTTTCCCCGATCACATCCATTCCACAAAGTTCAGCACTTATCCGTCCAGGTTTTAATAATGTGTCGCATTGTTCTTAACCCAGTTCCAGTCATTTCAAATCTCCTTAGTTGTTTTCTTTGCTTGATGCAGCACAATAATTTGACCCTTCACTATAATCTTCATCATATCAACTACTACACTAAAGTAAAAGTTTGTTTTTAGTCGAATGTTTTGGATGGAAATCATGAATCAAATAAAAAGTTTAATTCCAGAGACACGGCTGTAGTAGGAGCAGGAAAGCACTTCACACTGTACTGTTTATGACAATGTCAGACTTCGATTATGTTCAGCATCAGCGGTACAAGTCCCTGTGAGCGATCTGCTCCTATAGAGACGTGCAGTCTTAGAACGAGTGCATTAATACTAACCCGTCAGCTTGCATGTTATAGAAAACTAATCCACACCCTCTGGTTGGAGGATAAATCCAGCCTGCGGTATAATAATACATTACATTCACACCCCTGACTAAATCCAGTCCGGACTCCTCCGGGCCCGAACCAGAAGCTCCTCTGGTTGCCCTTGAGAGCAAAACACAAACGCCACTTCCATTCTTTATTTATCGCCGACTTTTACTCAGCCATGCTTCAGAGAAATAATCCCAAGCTCTCCACATCACCTACAAATAAACTGATTTGAGGAGAAGAGACAGACAAAGGAAGACCAGAGGCAAGCGCATGAAGAACGAATTTGTGATCCAATTACTGTCAGTGTTTCCACTTTCCTTTCAAATCTGACGAAATGAAAGGATGATACGGAGGAAAGGGCTGCGATCCGGGCCCGATGTTTTTGCATTTAAAGACAGTGACGAAATGACACCCATGGAAATATGCCTCGGTTAGAACTAGCTCATTAAGTTACAGCCGAAACTGGGCAATTAACTGATTGACAGTTAATTAACAGAGAATAATGACAAATATCTTGAATGAGAGGCAAATATATCTAGAATTTTTTTGTATGCATTCATTTTCTTGTTCTATTGCCGGATAATTTCGTTAGTTTTAAGCACTTGTTTCTTGAAAGAAGCAAAAGTTCAATACAATAATATAACTCTACTATCTAATCCGTCTAAAAATAGAGATTTAATAATCTTATACTTCGTTTATTATAATCCTGTATTCAGAGATCACAGATTAACGTGACTAGTTTCGTTTAGAGCAGAATGCAATATTATATTCATATATAAAACAAGTCGATTGGATAGCGTTTCAGGGAGGAGCGTTCAAGTCAAACCGGGACTTGTGATATATCATCACATCTGGTGAATAAACTGGGGGATTGACGTTTACGTTTTACGCCTTCAAGCGCAGTACGGTGATGAGACTCTTAGCCGCAGTAAAACAATTAAACGGTGCAGACGTTTTAAAGAACGCCGTACATACAGAACATGAACGACGATCTCGGCCGATGTTTGGCTGATCCTTGAAAATTGACGGATAATTTGTAATTGTCTTGTGGAAGTGACGCGTCAGTCTGTGTGAACTGTACACACACACTCGTTCACCAACACCACCTGCACATTACAGGAACTCTGGTGGGAGTTATCGCCACATCACCCATACAGCCCTGACCTCGCTCCAAGACATTGGCATTCAAGGAGTTCCTGGGAGGCCGGCGTTCAGACGTGAATCAGACAGGCTGAGACGTCCCGTCCTGAGAAAGCTTTCTACCTTGATGGTGTCCAAGCTCTAGTGACACACTGGGATGAGTGCATTAGTGTAGCAGGAGATTATATAGAGAAATAAAGGGAGTGTTTACTCTCAGGAATGTGTTCTGTTATTCTGCGCAATCAAAAGTCCTGCTTTGACTTGAACACCCTTCGTACATGGAATCTTTGATGATATACTTTCATTTTTTCTTTAATGCAGCGTGTTACCTTTTTTAATTTTTTTTTTACAGCGAACAGTAAAAGTCAGCTTGTTTTATTCAGACGCACTGCCTGTTTCATACCTGTAGGTGTCACTGTTGATGTTCTGCAAAGCCGGCCGACCGAATCATGGAGCGACAAGAAACCCTGATTTATTGTGGCACACATTTGAGATGCTCGAAGGCAGGACTGTTTTACAGTTTGTTAAATGTGAGCTAGGACGCATTGGTCTTCCTGACTTTGGGATGATTTGTGCCTGTAGTTAAGTCTCTCCTGTTTCGTATTTGACTTCTTTTTAATCTTCCGGCATCGTCCTGCTCAAACTGCTTTGTATCAATCAACTACGAAAACAACAAGAACAACAAAAATGCCCTTCAATTCAGAATCCTTACTGAGAATGTCAGGAAGATCTCCTCAGCCTCCTGAGTCCGGCGCGCGACATCAGATCAACATGGCTGCTCACACACTGCTTCAAGGAGGCATCAGGAGATGGCGTGTTTCCGAATAACAGCATTCAGATCAGCCTTTAAAGTTATCAACCACATTTTCCCTCCTGTTCTATTAACAGAGTATAATCGCCTTGCACCTCCAGGGTCCGGGTTCGATTCCCGTCTCTGTGTGCATGGAGTTTGCATGTTCTCCCCGTGCTTGGTGGGTTTCCTCCGGGTTCTCTGGTTTCCTCCCACAGCCCAAAGACATGCGGATTAGGCTAATTAGCGTTCCCAAATTGCCTATAGTGTGTGTGTGTGTGTGTGTGTGTGTGTGTGCCCTGTGATGGATTGGGATCCTGTCCAGGCTGCACCACGCCTCATGCCCTAAGTCTCCTGGGATAGGCTCCAGACCCCCCGCGACCCTGAATACAGGATTAGGCAGTATGATGAGAATGAGGCTGTGGGTCTCAGATGTACACCCGGTGACCCAGAACTGTTCCTCGCACACCAAAACATTGACCAAATATCTCATTTACAGTAACGGGGGTAAATAGTTACGCAATCACAAATTTGACTTTTGAGTTCTAAACAATGTAGAAAACTGTACTCATTCTCGGCGGCATGGTGGCTTAGTGGTTAGCACTGTCGCCTCGCACCTCCAGGGTCCGGGTTTGATTCCTGCCTCGGCTCTGTGTGTTTCGAGTTTGCATGTTCAACCAGTGCTTGGTCGGTTTCCTTCAGTGAATGTAAGTGTGTGTGCCCTGCAATGTATGGGCACTCCATCCAAGGTGTACCCCTCCTCGTGCCCTAAGTCTCCTGGGAAAGGCTTACAGGCCCCCGCGACCCTGAATACAGGATAAAGCCAATAGACAATGAGTGAGTGATACTCATTCTCCAATAAGATGTGGCACAGGTGGCACAGTAGTAGGCTCCTCATCTGCTCTGCCCAGGTTCTGGTTGGGTTCAATTCCCAGTCAATGCCTCAAAGTCATTCATTGGGGTTGCTTAGTGCCAGTCCCAAGCCCTGATTTAAAATAAAACTGGGAGCGCTGCACCAGGAAGGGATCATCCAGCATGAAAACCTGTGAAGAATCAAATGTAAGGATCGGACAGTGCGCTGTGGCGACCCCTTCGTAGGATCACATTACCAGCCTGAAGTGACTCAAATCCTATTTTTGACCCTAACGTGATAACAGAGCAGATTTTTTTATGCTTTCTGAACACACTGAACATAATGTTTTTCAGACCTTCTATTTGGATATGTCACCTTCGTATGTGGTCCTAGATCGGTCACCTATCCGAAACGTGGTCATGTCATTTGGTAGATCTGGACGTAACACACATTCCTCACTCACTCATATTCCATGAATTCCTGGTTTTATTTCCTAATAGTTTTTCCTTCACGTGCCGATAAGTGTTCCAATACTATATGACTTTTTAAACTCTTTGCCATATCTCATCCGGTCCTTCAAAACAGAGGTCTGATGCAAGCTTTCGAGTGGTGTTTGAAATGCCTTCCTGATTACTATTCTCTACACTCAACAATCAGGAGCGCCATGTAGCATAATAACGTAGAGGACAAAATTCGCCACTTAGGTAAACTATTTTTTTGTCATCATTTATAACCATTATGTGAACGGGAGTTTGTAATGGATAATTCATAGCTCATATTTCAGAAAAGCGCGCGCGCGCCGCGGTGACCTTGTTTCTTACGTAAAAAGCAGAGATCTTTCCTATACGTGTGTGTGTGTGTGTATTTTCTCATTTTGAGATGCGAAAACCTGGCAATTGATGTTGACAATAAACACACTTCCTGTATGGAACCAAATTGACGAAGGAACATCTAAAACCGATCAAAACAAGCTGCTCGGCTGTCCGCTGGAAGACTGAGTGTTGTCAACTCTCAACTGGGTATTGATCTGAGAATTCACTAGATAGTACCTTCGAGCATAAATCAAGCGTGACAGCTTCTTGACTTCATTTAGTTCCATCCATCCATCCATTGCTTATCCGGATCCGGGCTGCAAGGGCAGCAGTCTGAGCAGATATGGCAAGACTTTCCCACTCTCTAGCCATCTCCTCCAGCTCAAACCCAGGCGTTCCCAGGACAGACCAGATCCAATCTCTCCATCTACAGTACAGACCAAAAGTTTGGACACACCTTCTCATTCAAAGAGTTTGAATTTGTATTATGGCAAGAAAAAAGCAGCTAAGTAAAGAAAAACGAGCGGCCATCAATGAAGGTCAGTCAGTCCGAAAAATTGGGAAAACTTTGAAAGTGTCCCCAAGTGCAGTCACAAAAAGCATCAAGCGCTACAAAGAAACTGGCTCACATGCGGACCGCCCCAGGAAAGGAAGACCAAGTGTCACCTCTGCTGCGGAGGATAAGTTCATCCGAGTCACCGGCCTCAGAAATCGCAGGTCAACAGCGGCTCAGATCAGAGAGCAGGTCAATGCCACACAGAGTTCTAGCAGCAGACACATCTCTAGAACAACTGTTAAGAGGAGACTGTGTGAATCAGGCCTTCATGCTAGAATATCTGCTAGGAAACCACTGCTAAGGACAGGCAACACGCAGAAGAGACGCGTTTGGGCTAAAGAACACAATAAAGAACACAATAAAGAAAACTTGCTGAATGAGAAGGGGTGTCCAAACTTTTGGTCTGTACTGTAGTTCTGGGTCTGCCACCTGCCAAGGTGGGCATCCAGTAGGTGAGCGGGCTGACAGTTACTCCTGGATCCTTATGAAACACAGATGATAGGACTTGTCCAGAATAGGGAAACCGAGGCCCCGTCCTGGAGCCAGGCATGGGGCGGGGAGAAGCTTGTTGACGAGTGCCTGGTGATCCAGTTGGGCCTGGCCAGTCTCAGCCTGAAAGAGCTACATGGGACCATCTTCCTGTAGACCCACCACCTGCAGGGGGAGTAGTGAGGGTCCGGTGCATTCCTGAGCGGGTGACGGTTTCAGGCAGAGGCCTTGGCAGACCAAGCTAGTTTTACACCAAAATCTATAATCATGACCCGACTCTGGCTTATTCCCAGCCTGAAATAACATTAAAGCACCAATTCCTTACATCTTACCCGTATATGCCTTAGAAGTCCATTGAGTGCTCTCTGATTCCTCTTGTACACCGAGCAGAGGCGTTGAGCTCATAAGAGAGGCCTGAGCATTTTCATTAGTCTTTAAATCAGTGCAGTGCCTACAAATGTGAACACGCTTATAATTCAGGACGCTCGTAAAGCCTCCACTTCTGCTTTATGTGCTGCGAACGCTATTCTTACTGTATATCCACCATTCCCATTAACTAGCCAAATAAGTCTAGCTAAATAAAATATTCATATTTCCGACATGAAGTGCTTCAGGAAGGTTTAATGTGTTTGTGATTTCTGTATTATTACATTTGTACATCAATTTGCAGTAAAAGTATCAGAATAATACATTTGAACAAATAACTGCTTTTTAAAATATGCTCTCGTTACAGTGCTCGAGGATCTGGTTTTTCTTTATGTGTTTTTTTTTTTCTTTCTTTTTTCTGTGTGTGTAATTTGCATCGACGCTCTTCATGTTAGAAGACTGTATGCCGTCAGTCAAGCTCTCCAATTAATAATAAAGCAGCTAGACGTCTGCAATTCAAGCACTAAATGTTTAGCAGCAACAGACGGTCTGAGACACCGAAGAAAGATGAGCATTCCTGACCCAATTTATGAGCTATCTTGAGTTTTCAACACTTTTTCATGATCATTATGTACAAATCCCAAACCTGCGAAGGTCTCGTCATTTCACAGCTCAACCCGGTACAGAGAAGCGGTTAGCTAGCTGAGTGATCCAGATCTCTTGTCATCCATATAAATAAAAGAGAGGTTTTGTCTGTGCATTGGTCAGAATCCACTCTTTTAATGATATCTTTATGATTAATACATTGGAGGACCAGAAACCAGTCTCAGAAAATGTTTTGTCTGTCTGTCTGTCTGTCTGTCTGTCTGTCTGTCCAGATTTGATTAAACTTTTGCCAGTCGTTTGATATTTGCCTGAAGTTTAACCTGCACCATAATTAAAATCTAAAGACTAATCTAAGTCTTTAAATCTAAGAATTTAAGAAATCGAAGACTAAAATCTAATTATAATACAGTAGGTGTAAATCGCTCGAGATAAGAGCATCTGACAAATGAATAAATGAAAGTGCAAATCAAAAAGTTATGAGCAGTTTTGTGGCAAATTAATAACCGCGGGTTTTGACAGCAAACTGCGCACGCGTCAAACTGTGGGCGTGTCTTAAATCGACCGCTGGACAAAATGTACTGAAACCTTTGCACTACTTAGATCTTCTGCCTGAAGTTTAATCTGCACCATCAGTGAAATCTAAATGTTGAGTAAAAGTGACGTTATGAACAGTTATGTGTGGGATTTAATAATCTGCTTTAAAATAATCTACTAATGCGCTACTGTCTCAATGTAAACAAACACCTGCAGCAATAGATATTAATGAGAAAAGATCAAGTGAATATTTTGACTGGGATTAGTTCATATTTTCACTTTGGCTGAAATAACAGCGCTGAAGTGGTATAAGTGAATTTTTAACACGCCGGAGTCGTTTTAAGACGAAACTTCACCTTTATCCGATCTACTTTTTCCATTTCTCATCTGTGATTCTCTCTCCGATTACCGAACAGCGAGTGTATTTGTCTGAGCACCAAAGAAGTACAACTTAGTGTAAACAAGGCGTCAGATACTCGACCTTACAGAATGTGATTTCTGTGTATTAATAAGTGAGACAGAGAGTTCTGCTGTACAGAGAGACACACAGACATGGACGTGGACTTCAACCTCAAATAATAATAATAATAATAATAATAATAATAATAATAATAATAATAATAATAATAATATCACTCATTACATTAAAGATCAGCAGATTATTATTAGCTTTAACCTTTTAACTACAGTATTTCTACAAACTCTTTAACCGTCACTAGCACTAATGTTTAATATTACTAAGAGCTCCCACAGGAAATAGATAACTTTTCAGATATCGTGTAAGAAACCATTTTTGCTAACCATGTCAGCTTTTAATCTCTGGTTTTACTTTGCAGGTAAATTTTTACTACCTTCACGTCACTATGTGTTGTACGCTTTCTACCTCAGGTTTTTTTTTTCTTTCTTCCCTAGCTCGCGACATTTCTCTGTATCGTCTCAGCATGGAGAGCCCACTGTGAGCCATAAGGATGCTTTTGTTTTAATTAGGCTATCCACTGCACCATATGGACGACGCAAATGGCAAAATCCCCAGTGTTGAATCAACACCCTCGATGTTGAATTAATTTTTTTTGCGAATGTTCATTAACGTCCAGCTGGATTTATAAAATTCAGCACCTCTCGCGTTCTCTTATGTTCAGTGTTCTGTTCCCAAATGACGCTCAGTTCATTTCGGTAATCGTGATCAAGTTTGTTTCTCGATAGGTTGCAGAGAATCCCCCCTTAATTTATTAAGGTAATTAATTTCGTGCTGACATTTTTCATCGCCCCTTCATGCTACAGGTGTTGGCATTCATTAATTAAATTCCTAATTGATTTTGAAATGTTGCTTCGGACAAAGGCGGGAGTGCAGACACTTTATGTGATAGTCGAGTTTGAGAAGATAATTGCGTGGCATTTAGGCTAAGAAAGTCTCTTAAATTTTTTTTCTCTTAAAGGTTTTGGTAAGCCGTATGACATTAAAAGGAAATAAAAACGATTTGTGGCCAAAAGATTTAATAATTAAAGTTGTTTTCATTTTATCTTTCAGGCTGGGTTTGATTATGTATTAAAAATTATAATTAAATTTGAATTCATGTGGATTTGGCTTCACCTGGGAATTATTTTCCAGTTTGTACTTTTCTTTTTAATTTGGTTTGAGGGAAGTGATTTAATGGACCATTTATTATATTACTCATATTTACAAATATTTCTTCTGTACTTCTGAAGCTAGTACAATTTCTATTCCCACCTCATGCCTAGTTTTCCCAGGAGAGGCTTAGGCTCGGATGATATCAATTTTTCCCTGCCTGTGATTTACCATTTAAATAAACAGAATTAAAACCTGATTAAAAACCTGATTGTACATCAGATTGTAACCTGATTGTTTATTTAAATGTTAAATTACAGGCCTGGAATGTCTATGACTGTATTATTAGTGTCCCTTATGTTGTTGATTGTTTAAATGTCATGTGGTGGTATTGCTCCAAGCTCCCATAAACCCCAAAGATAAAGAAGCAATACTCTCGCAAAATGCGAGTATTTGTGGAATACGTAAGCGATTCCTATTTATTTATTGTAGCTAAAGCTGTGGTATATTTAACGTAATTTAAACATTTTGAATAATTTAGGGTAAGTTTATCAAAACAATTTGTGAATTAAAGTGTGAATTAATTCAATTCACTTCCAAACACAAGACTGATTAAACTGCATAATTGATTAAACCACAGCAGCCCCATTACTCGAGTACATTTCCAAGATTGAAAACATACTCCTTCCTCAAGTACTCACACGGCATTAGTTTATACGTAATTTTTTTTTCTTAGTAAGATGACATCATTTGCTGAAGCTGCTGATTGACATAAGATGAAAAAAACATTTAAAAAAAAATTAGCATCACATTTTGGATGAAAAATCTGTTGCACGGATTTGCATGAACATGATGTTCGATAAATTAGCCAGCTTTGTAATTTAGCATGTTTAATTAGCTAGAATACTCGAGTATTAGCTAAATACAGTTTCTGCATTGGCCAGTTAGAATACTCGAGTATCGTATTCAACTGGATGATTAAACTTTATCCAACCAGAGAGCCAAATTCTAGGTTTATTTATTTTGTTGTTTTTTTTAAATCACTGATTACTTAGCAAACAATTGCTAATCTATAGCTAGCTATACAGAACCAGGTGCAATGAACCAGTTGTCAGTTTTTTTCTTCTTCCAAAAACCAAAAATAAATGTTATAAATAAAATATAAAAAATATATAAATGTTTTTTGTTTTTCACTCAACTAGTTTTTGGATTCATAGTTCTACTTCTAACTTTTGAGTAACAATTTCAACATGTTGTTTTTATGTAAGTTTCATCCTTGAACTGTTTTTGCGAAACTTTTCCCAGGAGGCGTGAAGTAATGGGATGCAATTCTCCAGACAGATCCTCATTCTAGTCATTTTCCCCAAATGACTCCATATGGTCCCTGTAACCGTTAATATATCGATGTAGGGTTAGGGTTAGCTTCCATCATCCCCTAAAGCAAATTTAAAAGCTCAGAAATCGCTGACTTGCTGAATATTTATCGGATGTAATTCTTCCACGTGTACTATCTAAAAAAAAAACATTCCAGAGATTGCAGAAATCCAACGCAGATTAATGGGAGTCAAACTCTAGGCTTTGGACACACACTGATTGAGAATCAGGCTCGTGGTGGATCAGTGAGATATCACCTCAGGCCTCTTAATCATTACACCCCCGTCCAGAGATCCTGCATCTCGTGTCTGTAATAATTTATCAGCGACCTCCCATACTTGACCCCGTGTGCATGCGTTAATGGTCATTTGTCACGCCCCGCCCAGCTTGTCAGCTCGCACTCTGGGAAGGTGAGCGGCTTGCTCTTGTACATATGCTAAAGGGCCCAGGGATAAGAGCGGAGAAACATTTGTCAAGTGTCTTTGCCCTCTGTCACTGGACATTCGGAGAAATTAATCGCTTTGTGTAATCGTGAGTAGAAGACAGGATGTGCACTTATACCTTTGTTCCGTTTTTTCGCCTGCAAACGATTCTTAGACATCATTTGTTCTCAGAATAGCTTGACCAAAATGAAAGGTTAAATTCGAACTCAACCCCGAACGCATTATGCTCATAATTGCCGAGTTCACACTCAGGTGCTGATTGTGTACTAAAGGATTAAATACAAAAAAAAAAAAAAAACAACTAACGACACTACAACAATACAACCACATGCATGCAGAAATGCTGATTCGTCTGGTCCGTCCTTGGGTTGTATTTTGATTTGATGTGCAGTCTCAGGTGAAAAGGATGAAAAAAAAAAAAAAAACCTACTCTTTAAAAGTCCTGTCTGATTCAGCAGGCATGCAAAATTCAGATTACATAAAGTCAAGGCAGGGTTTTTTTTTCCCTAGCATTTTGTTATTTTATAACCTGTCAAGGAAAGAATGCTTGCACAGCCGGATCAGACGTACACCTACTGTAATGCAAAAATTGGCATTATTTTAATTAGAGCAACCGATTCATGTGTGTGTGTGTGCGCGTGTGTGCGTTCTCATCTGATTTTGCCTTGAGGCATCTGGTGCAATTTATCTGCTGAGCTACACGTATGCAGCTCGTACTGTATAACATGTGAGAACTTCAGTGCAACAGCAATATGCACATAGCAAATAGCAAATACTGTAGCATGTTTTTTTGCTTACAGACGTCATAGTAATTAATCTGTCACTCGTACAAATTTCAGCTTCGCCGAATCGATCCTGCGTTCATTTTCTCCACTCGGTCTCCTACTGCAGGGTAAAGGAGGCGCCATTTTGCCAGTCTTATTACCGGAGTCACTGGCTAATAGTTGCACAAGTTCCAGGAGCGGCTAATTCATTTTCTTTAAGTAGTTGAAAGCAGAGCCTGGGTGGTTAATATTCCGGCTGTGCGTGGCCCTCCTGATGACTGCCTGCAGTTTTCTTCCATGCTCTTTCTCACCAGACCCTCAGCACAAGGTTGCAGTAGACAAGCAGCGAGTCACGGCACGCTGTGAACTCTCTAATGCAGCGCGGTGCACTCGGCTTCTGGGAATTACTGCGCGCAGATGAGGACTCTCACCTCAATCCTCTCCTCGTTACCTTTCAGAATGAAAATGCAGCAGATGCACTCTCTTCAGAATTCGTTAACCAGGCACGAGCGCGCAATGTGCTCGAAAGCCAGACGCCTGAAATCGAGGAACATCCACATTGACTCGCGACTTTAGAAAATATTCTCCTGACTTGTTTTCATGGCGTATTGCTTGTGATGAAATATTTAGACAGATGACCTTTTCCTATCTTTCGTAAGCAAAATGTAGGCGCATGGCAGGGCTGGACGAATCATAAATGTATTAAATAACCAAATGAGCTCTCCAGGGTGCTTCGCAGTCCCATGTACTGCTAGATAATGTTATGAATTATTGCACTGTACAGTAATAATGATCAGGTCTGGGAGACCATAAGGCCCTCCGTAGCCTCAGATTCATGTTCTTGCCTGATCTAAGTGAAATCTTCTGCTTTTCTAGTCTGTTTATGTGTTGAGATGCTTTCCTGCTCACCATGGTTGTAAAGGGTGGTTGTTTGAGGTACTTTAGCTTTCCTGTGAGTTCACTACTTCTGTTTCTCACCATCCTGTGCATTTGTTGTCAGTAGTGCAGCAGGTGGTGCGATCCAGAAACGGTATCTTGCGCTATAGTTACAGTGTTGAAGTGTGTCTATGGCCACACCATAAAGCATATTAAATAAAATGACCATTTTTATTATGTGAAAGATACTTTTTTATGCTTGTTGTGCCTTATGAACCTGATGTCCTTCAGCAGCTATGAATAAAATGCTGATTACCAAAATCTGCTCTTCCCAGGTGCCTGGTCTAGTGAAACGTCCACCTTGATTATGTGTCCCATTATATTTTGTTTATCATGGAAAAATAGTGCGTACCTTGGAAACCAAATGCCCTTTTATAATAAAATACCGGAGGCGGCTTGCAGAGCATAAAACATCGCAGTGCAGCCTCTTCACCCAGGTGGGTTACTTTCTTTAAAGAGAACACTTAAACACTTATAGCGGTATTTACATATGCTGTACATCACTTATTTTCCAGTCCCCCGTTTGCACTCACTATGAATGCACTGCCTGTAAAAACTCTTTCTCCATAATTAAAATGTAACTTTAAATTTGAATTTTAATAACTGTCATGCACACTCGTAACACGACCGGCACTAGGACCTGGAAGTAATACGGTCGCATTTCAGGAAGCATAAAAGGAAACAAGATGGCGCTTCACATTGCTCAGTCATTGAGTCTACCCATGCTGTCTCCGATGCTATCTCCTCCATTTCGTGAGTACTCACCATTTTGGGTTGTATTCCTGATTGAGTGTGTGTTGGAACGCGGGTTTAATTGTGTAAACTCTTGCTCTCTATGTGAGAGAGTTCTAATAATAAATCGCGTGGTTATCCTGCCTGCTCGCGCTACTTCCACGTTTGGGTTTACCATCCACGCTACACGGGCTAATTGCTAGTCTTCTGATCATCCTCCGGTTGCTTTGTGACAGAATGACTGAGCCAGCAGTAAACCCAGCGGATTACGCTCACCTCTGCGATATGGTGGATGGTCATGCCCAGTTGATTGAGCAGCTGAGTGGTGAGGTCGCGCTCTTCGTGCTAGCGTCCAAGATGTTGCGGCTTTGCGTCGCGAAGTCGCGGAGCTGCGGCAGGAGAACGCGGCGCTCCGCGAGGCGGCTTCTCAGCCGGCTAGGCCGCCGCCAGTTGTGATGGCGGCTGCGCCGCCACCCCCTCCCCCCTCCGATGTGTACTTAGCTTTACCGGATAAATGGGACGGCACAGATGGGAAGTGTAGTGTTTTCCTAACCGCACTGGATCTTGTGTTTGAGTTTAATTCCACCAGATCCTCCACAGACCGGTTGCGCATTGCCCTTCTCGTCTCATTGCTGTCGGGGTCAGGCAGCTGAGTGGGCCACGGCGGTCCTGCGTTCCGATTCAGACACAGCCCATTCCTACAACGAGTTCATCAGTCAGCTAAAGCTCACCTTCGAACATACTGCTGCTGAGGTGGAGACCGACTCCAAACTCTATCATCTGCGGCGGGGAGGGTCGTCCGTGAGCCGTTACACCACCGACTTCCAGACCCTAGCCCTGCAGACCACCTGGGGCGATCCCGCCCTCCGGATGGCCTACTACAAGGGACTGGCTTCACGCATTAAAAGACGAGTTTGCCGGACGAGAGCTCCCCGCCACCTTGGACGGGCTGATCCAACTCGCCCTCCGAATAGACCAACGACTGCTCTCTCGTCCGAGGTCAGCCCCCCGGACTCTGCCACCTGCCACTCCGTCACCATCACCGACCACGCCACGATCTTCCACATTTCTGCCCTACGCCCCAGTTCCCGAAGTACGCCGCTTTTCCACCACCACCACTGGACCTGTCGGTTCTCCACCTCCCACCGTGGTTGACACCGGAGCCGGGGAACCCATGCAACTAGGACGCGCCTCCTTGACTGCTGCAGAGCGAGAACGGCGATTCAGGGAGGGGCTCTGTGCCTACTGTGGGTCGGCGTCACACCACAGAGCTATCTGCCCTCTGCGCCCGGGAAACACTCAGGCCCGGTGAGTAAGGAGAGCGACTCGCCAGGCCCTCTCCACCTCTCTGCCACCACCACCAATGTTTCTCGTCTCACGGTGCAAGTACGCCTCCAGTTTGGCCACAAACGGGTCAGAAGTACGGCGTTCATCGATTCTGGTGCCGCTGGCAACTTCCTTGACTCTGCCTATGCCAAAGAACTGGGGGTGGAGCTTGAGGCATTATCCCAGCCTGTTTGGATTACATCTGTCGACGGTCGGCCCCTTTCCTCCAGCCCCATCACTACCCAGACTCAACCAATCATCCTAATCATCGACCAACATCAAGAGCAGATCCGGTTCCATCTCACCCCCATTTCATCTCCTCCTATCATCCTCGGGCACCCGTGGCTTCCACAACATGACCCGCTCATCTCCTGGACACAACATCGAATTCTGCAATGGGGGCCGACCTGCACCGAACTTTGCCTGCGGGCTTCGTCTGGGACATGCTCTAGGGAGTCCGAGGCCCCCGAGGTCAACATCAACTCCATCCCTGCCGCCTACCGGGACCTGGATGAAGCGTTTTGCAAAAGACGAGCCACTCACCTTCCTCCTCATCGCCCCTACAACCTGGCGATTGACCTCCAGCCGGGTTCTGTTCCTCCCCCGCAGCCACCTCAACTCGCTCTCCGCCACTGAGACGCAGGCGATGGAGAAGTATGTAACCGACGCCCTCCGCCATGGCACCATCCGGCCCTCCTCCTCACCTGCTGCAGCGGGGTTCTTTTTTGTGAAGAAAAAAGGCAGCGACTTACGTCCATGTGTCGACTATCGGGGGCTCAACAACATCACAATAAAGAATCGCCAACTCTGCCCTGGACGCCCAACTCTGCCCTGGGCGCCTACAACTTGGTGCGCATCAGAGAGGGTGATGAGTGGAAGATGGCCTTCATCACCCCAACAGGACACTATGAGAGCTTGGTCATTCCATTTGGACTCTGCAACGCCCCCGCTGCCTTCCAACAATTCATTAACGACATCCTCAGAGATATGCTAGGCCGTTGGGCATTTGTGTACCTGGATGACATCCTCATATACTCCCGCACTGCTGAAGAACTTGTCCAACACGTCAGGGCGGTCCTCAAGAGATTGCTCGCCCATCAACTGTATCAACACGTTCCTGGGTTTTGTTATCTCGCCCCAGGGTGTGGCCATGGACCCGCAGAAACTGGAAGTTGTGCGTCATTGGCCCCTACCCAAGACCCTCAAGCAACTTCAACGGTTTCTATTCTATCTATTCTAATTTCTATCGTGGCTTTATCCGGGACTACAGTACGGTTGCAGCTCCTTTAACCGCCCTGACACGACCATCTTCTCACCCCTTCACCCTCAACTCTGCCGCCATCTCCGCCTTCCAGGAATTGTGTCACCGCTTCACCACCGCACCAATTCTCCTCCATCCAGACGCGAGCAAACCATTCGTTGTGGAGGTGGACGCTTCGGATATGGGCGCCGGGGCCGTTCTCTCCCAACGAGGTCCAGATCAGAAGCTGCACCCTTGTAGCTTCTTCTCCAGAAAATTTGACCCCACTCAGCAGCGATACGGGGTAGGGGACCGTAAGCTGTTGGCCATAAAGTGGGCTCCTGAGGAGTGGCGTCACTGGCTCCAGGGCGTCATTTGGACCGACCATCAAAATCTGATCACGATCCGGAACCTAAAACAGCTCAACCCGAGGCAGGCGCGGTGGGCTCTCTTCTTCGGGCATTACAATTTCCATCTGTCATACCGCCCAGGATCCAAAAACACCAAGGCCGATGCCCTCTCCCGGCAACATGAGGAGGATGCTCCCCGGGCGGACCCCGCGCCTGTCCTCCCGCCATCAAAGATCATTGCCCCTCTCCGGTGGGACTTGGAAACGAGGGTTCGCAAGGCACAGGCTGCGGAGGTCGAACCGGCAGGTGCGCTGCCTGGACGACTCTACGTACCCCGCAACATCAGAATGGAAGTCCTTCAATGGGGCCATTCCTCCCTCCTTTCCGGACACCCGGGTACTCGCCGCACCCTCCAATTTATTCAGCGGGACTTCTGGTGGTCGTCCATGACAAAGGATGTTGAGGAATTCGTCCAGGCGTGCCCAGTGTGTGCCAGGGCCAAAGACACCAACCAACCAACACCGGGGGAACTTCAACCACTCCCGGTTCCCCGCCAGCCCTGGACACGCATTGCCGTTGACTTCATCATGTCGGGCCTGCCGGATTCCGAGGGAAAGAACACCATCATGACCATTGTCGACCGATTCTCCAAGGCCGTGCACTTGGTGGCCCTCGCCGGACTCCCGTCAGCTAAAGACACAGCCGAGCTGATATTAGAGCATGTAGTCCGCCTGCATGGGTTCCCGAAGGACATCGTCTCGGACAGAGGGCCCCAGTTCACTGCCCGGTTCTGGAAAGCCTTCTGCCGTCTGATCAACGCCACCTGTAGTCTCTCCTCTGGATACCACCCTCAGACTAATGGTCAGACGGAACGGACCAACCAACAACTGGAGCGCTATCTGAGATGCTTCATCGCCGATCGACAGCGCTCCTGGGCCCGCTATCTCATTTGGGCTGAACTCTCTCACAATCTTCATGTCTCATCCACCACCGAGCTAAGCCCATTTGAGGTATGCCACAGTTTTCAGCCTCCGATGTCCGATCACCAAGAACCGGAGGTTGGTGTACCGTCGGCCCAACAGTTGGTCCGTCGGTGCCGGCGGCTGTGGGAACAAGCTAGAGCAGCCATTCGACGTGCCAATACCCGCTACGCCGCTCAACATCGCCGTCGGCACCCTCCGGGACGATTGTACAATGTAAGTGACAAGGTCTGGTTATCAACGAAAAATCAAACTCTCACCCAGGTTCATCGGCCCTTACCGCATAACCCTCCGGATCAACCCTGTCACCTACCGGCTCCAGCTGCCTGCGGCGCTCCGAACCCATCCGGTATTCCACACATCACAACTCAAACCCTTCATCACTTCACCTATGGTTAACAATTGTCAATACCACAGTTAATATGATTTAATGAATTACTTAGTTTTTGCAGTATTTTCTAAAATTTTGTAGTATGTTGTTGTGAAGGTCTGGGTTCGATCCCCGGCCAGGCTCGATTCCCATCTCTGTGTGCATGGAGTTTGCATGTTCTCCTCTGTTTGGTGGGTTTCTTCCGGGTACTCCGGTTTCCTCACACAGTCCAAAGACATGCAGGTTAGGCTAATTGGCATTCCCAATTTGGCCGTAGTGTGTGTGTGTGTGTGTGTGTGTGTGTGTGTGTGTGTGTCCTGCGATGGATTGTCCAGGGTGTACCCGGCCTTGTGCCCTAAGTCTACTGGGATCAGTTGACCCTGAATACAGGATAAAGCGGTACAGATGATGAGTGTGTGAGTTGTTGTGAAGTTTAGCAGTAGGAAGATAATTGCTCATTTACTTATAAAATAATTAAACAGCATCAAAAAGACAGATTAAAATATTCAATTATAATAATAAAAAATAGTAGTAGAAGATTTACAGATGTATCGTTAGCAATTTTTAATAGTATGTTGTAAAGCTAAAAGGTTGTGTACTATGGTACTATAAGTTTACTAGCAGCTATTATTAGTAGTATATCATAAAGCTATACAGATTAGCAGTACATTATAAAGTGTAGTAATTGTAAATATTCATAGTATTTATAAAATACTAGTTTATAAAGTTTAGTAGTTGTAAATATTTTTACTGTCTTATAAAATGTAGTAATTGTACATATTTATAGTATCTTGTAAAGTTTAATATATTTAAATATATATAATATTTTTTTATATTTTATACATTTTAGTAGTTGTAAATATTTATAGTATCTTATAAAGTTTAGTTGGATTAAATATTTATAGTATGTTGTAAAATTTAGTAGTTGTAAATATTTATATCTATGTCTACTATGTAAAGTTTAGTAGTAGTAAATATTTATAGTATGCTGTAAAATGTATTGGGTGTAAATATTTGATACTATCTTCTATAGTTTAGTATTAGTAAATATTTATAGTATCTTATGAAGTGTTGTAGTTGTAAATATTTATAAGATCTATCCAGGATAATAAAGATAGGTAAAATATGTAATGGATTGTCGTCAAATAATTTTAATACTATGTAATATTAACAATATTTAATACTATTATTTTTATTCAGAATTTGATTCTACTGTATGTGTGTCATGCCTTCTAAATGTCTTGTCACATTCTATCATATACTTTTATATGACTCAACCATATATCCCTTTAAGATATGAGCTATTAGAAAAGTTTTTAGTAGTGTATGTGAAGACTTATCTCGCTTTCAATGCTAAACCCTGTAGTGGTTAGCCCTGGCCCCGCATCCTATGGAAAAAAAAGTTCCTTTGATTCCTTTGATCCCCTGACTGTGGTCAGAAAATAGATCAGCTAAAGGTAAGAGAGGCCGCAAGTCCTGCCCTCAGAACTCTAGAAAAGCTCGAGTACAGTGCGAGTCTCTGCTGTGAGACAAGAAGCTGTCACAAGCTATTTAAGCTGTAAAAAAGGCTGGCTCGAGCTTTAATCTGCTTTGGGGTCTCACCAGCTCGTGGCGACTTCCAGCTACAGAGAAAGCAATCATCCAAAATGTCCATCAAATGCATTTGTTGTTCCTCTCGCATCTCCTGAGCAATATAAGGGCAGCCGTCCGATTGCGGCCAGTCACAGTCGATTAAATATTGACAATGAAAGTGGCTCCGCGGTTCTGCCAGGGGGCTTTAGTCAATGGATGAAAGACTACATAAATACAGACCGAAATGTTACAGAATAGAGGCCATGTGTGCAAAAGTTATGCATAAGTTCTGCTGGCGAGGAAATTACAGCCAAACTGAACTGTGAGATCACTGATTCATTTTTCAAACATACGTACAGTATGCAACTGAACATAGGTGTGAAGATCCAGTGTCAGGGTGGAACATGAACGAAGAATTGCACTTCCTTATTATACTTTAAGTATTATTACACCATATTTCTACTTTAACTTAAGCATCATTGAAATTTAATCTTATATATACATCAACCAAATGGGTTTAAAAAATCCCATCAAGATTTGCTCCAGATTTTTTGCTCTGCTCTGATCTTCTGTTTTGTGTAAAATACAGTGGAACCTTGGATTACGAGCATAATTCATGGGCTCATGTTACAAAACACTCATAAACCAAATCGAATTTTCCCATTAAAAATAATGAAAACTCAAATTATTCATTCCACAGCCCCAAAAAATAAATACATAAAAATAATTAATACAATATATAAAGTTAAAATAAAACAAATTAACCTGCACTTTACCTTAAAAAAAGTTATAAATAATAAATCCCGACAGATAAGTGTATTTGTGTGTGTTTGTGGAATTAGTCCCCTTCCCTTGCCTCGTCTTACACAGTAAAACTCCTCCTCCCTCCCCCCACCTCACTTTTTGAGTTTCACAACAAAACACACACACAACGGAAACACTGTTTCAAATTCAAATTACGCGCGCGCACACACATAGGAGACAGGCCGAAACAGAGAGGGAGACGTTGATTATACCAGTAAGAGACAAGAGGGGATCATAAAAGACCCATTAGGGGAGACGATTACCCACAATTCCGCAATGCAAGAGAGAGAAAAATCATTGGCTCAGTTGTGACCACGTGACACTCTGTGTCAAAACAAGAGTGATCCATGATACATGATACTCGGCACTCGTAAACCAGGATTTGCTCGGTTTTTCAAGTTACAATTTATTTAAAATCTTTGCTCGTTTTGCGGAACACTCGAAAACGGCGTTACTCGCAATCCGAGGTTCCACTGTATTTTAAAATGATACTTGAGTAAAAGTACAAGTATCTTACCAGAAAATGACTCTGGTAGAAGTTGGAAGGAAAAGTAAAAAAAAAAGTGAGCAGTTAGAATTTTGCATACAGTAAAGCAGAATATATCAGGGTTCGCACGGCTTCTTATACATCAAATTTTGAATTCATTCCAGGAAAAAAAAACAGTGTTGTAGTTAAAAATCTGCACGAAGGCTAATCAGTGACGTTAGCAGCTGGCACACGTTAGCCTGGCCATCACATTAGCCAGGTATCAGAACAGGCTTATGATAATAACTAACTAACGTTAAATAACACTGACGTTGTGGCTCCACAAAATCAATATTAAATTAAATTACCCTGATGTGCTTTGTCAGGGTGGACAGGGAATTTTCAAATGCTAATATTTCAGTGACTTTCGGGAAGCATGAGAGGCACCTCATCTGGTAGGAAGAATCTTTCAGTCCAACGCACGAAAACATTACTTGCAAATCAGGCCATGGGTGTGTAACGTTAACTTTTATCGTCACGTTATCGAGATGTATCGGGGTGGTTGTTGGCAAAAGATTACCAACTCTCCAATTTAGTCACCACCTTGAACTGGTGCTACTGAGTAATGAGGATGTTTAGGGGAAATGTATAGGAGATAAAATTCAACTTAAGTACACTTACAGTATCCCACAAAAGTGCGTACACCCCTCATATTTCAGCAACCACTGCATTATATGTTCTGAAGGGACAATACTATAGAAATTAAACTCGGATTTACTTTAGAGTGTTGAATGTGCAGCTTGTATATCAGTACAGATTTACTGTCCTCTAACAACAACTCGACATACAGACTTTACTGTTTAAATAACTGGCACCGAAAATGAGTACACCCTAAGGGAACATGTCGAAACTGTGTCCAGAGTGTCAGTATTCTGTGTGAGCACCGTGGTTATCTATCACAGCCCTAATCCTCCTGGACCTGGACTTCACCAGAGCTGCACATGTTGTTGCTGGGATCCTCTTCCGCACCTCCATAATGATATCACGGAGCTGCTGGATGTCAGACACATGGCGCTTCGGCTACCTTCCGCTTGAGGACGTCCCACAGGTGCTCAATAGGGTTCAGGTCTGGAGACGTACTCGGCCACTGACAAACACATGGACATGATGAATAGGTCATGTGACTGTTATCACTTAGGGTGCACTCACTTTTGTTGCCAGCTATTTTGACAATAATGGCTGTTTGTTAAGTTATCTTCAGAGGACAGTAAATCTATATTGTTACAAAATACAAGCTGCACATTGACGACTCTAAAATATATCCAAGTTCCATTTCTATGGTATTGTCCTTTGAGAAGATATACTAAAATATTAGCTGAAATTAGAGGGGTGTACTCACTTTTGTGAGTGGCTGCTAGAAGAATTTGTACTTCGTTACATTACAAGCCTGGTTAGCGCCGCAGTTATCCATGCGCGCCTGAAGACAAACAATCCACCTGACTGCAGGATGAGCGTCCTGGCCGTGTTTCAGTAAAATGTTTCAGAACAATAGTGCAAACCCAGGCTTGTGTAAAACGAGGCGTTTCTTTACCTCTAAGAGGGCATGGACTCCTTCTAAATGCAGTTTGAGATGAGTTTCACAAATTTGTTAATGTTTCTGTAACTGATGACATTTAAGCAAGTAGGTGCGTTCTTATTTCATTTGATTGCTAGTGCCTGGTTAGACCAGTGCTGATTCCTGTAGCTAACATAAACTGGAGGGTTAAATATTTCTTATATTCAGGACATTCCGCTTCTGATTAGTTCATTAGAAAACTACAGTATGTAGCCTAGGTGCGTCATCAATTATTCAGTAAATTAGTCATTTAAAAATCTACGATATTACCGTATTTAAAAAAGCGCATTAAGATAAACCTGTCTCTTGCTTCTTTGCTAATGTGGTGTCTGAGAAAATCCAAAATCATCATATTTTGATCAATGATTCGGCAAGAGTGGAAAATATTAAACAGTCACATTCCAAAGTTCTATCACTTTAATAATCTGTGATTATACTCCACAGCGAGTGGATCGTCAGAGGACAGGATTAACAGTTTTAATTTTTGGCAAGAATACATTTTTTCCCCAGCCGAACCCTTCTTCTGAGATGTCCTAGAAATTCAACCAAAAAAAAAAAAAAAAAAAATCACTTTGCATTTCACAGATTCAAGGTTACAGTGCCATTTGCGTCTGTTGTTTCATAAATCAACGGATAATGCAATTGCCTGAGATCAAACTATGGAGACTATTAATTCGCTACACTCCTCTAGAGGCTCTTAAGGTGGCATTATGAACACTTGAAAAACATTATCTCAGTCAGTTGACTGGCTGAAGCTCCCATTTCATCAGCACCGGGGGATAAGTAACGAGCCGTGCTCTCTGCAGCCGGCTTCCTACCTCCATCACTGTCTAAAAAATTAAATGTAATCTGATTAATGTATTTCTGTCTCTTTTTTTTTTTCTATTGTAAATCCACTGAAACCGAACACGATGCCTAAAACCCATAAGCCTAAATCTTACAGTGCTTTGTATTTATGATTGCAACTAAAACTCTATGAGTCTTGTGTGTGTGTTTTACTTTGAAATATAATTTGCGTGACTTCGTGCAGCATTGCATTTTATAGTTCGCGAGTTTCTTCACTTTTTCGGAGTGCTTTATTCCTAAAAATGTATATATGTATCCTAAATCTTTGTAAAGCCTTGGCCTAACTAACAAAACAAAACAGACAAATAAAATAAACAAATAAAACAACAAACAACCGTGTCAAAATATTAGTATATTAGCTAATAAATATATAATATACTTTTAATATATTAATAATAAGTACTTTCATTTTCAGTATATTAGAATCATAACTAATTCCTCACTTACTCTCTCACTCATTCTCTATAGCGCTTATTCTGTGCAGGGTCACGAGGGGCCTGGAGCCGTACCGTGGGGTACACCCTGTACAAAGTCCATTGCAGGGTACAAGCACTCACACTCCTATTCATTTTAGAAACACAATTAGCCTTCACTGCATGTCTTTGAACAGCTGGAGTGAAAAAAAAGAGCACCCGGAGGAAACCTACCAAGCACGGGGAGAACGAGCAAACTCCACTCGCACAGACCCCAAGGCTTGACTCGGACCCTCGACCCTGGGCGTATGAGCCCACAGTGCTCGCCAGAACGCCACCATGCTGCTTCCTAATTCCTCTTTCTACAAATTCTCTTGGTTAAATAATAATAGTAATAATATAAACAGTTTGACTGCTAAATGAGATGCATTTGTTTTTCACAAAACTGCCAAAATGGACTTACCGGCCTCTCCATTATTATACACCATATAATTTGTTAAATTATTCCTCGCACAGTCATGTTGCGCTTTTCCTCCCCTTCCCCTTTTTGGTTGAAATTGTTTTCTTCGTCCTTATTTTCCTTTTCCATTCTCTGTTTTATATTCTTCTTTCCTTTTTGTTCTCTTACATTAAAAACAATTTGCTTCCTATTCCACGTTGCCCAGAACGACACTTTAAAGCATCATTCTCACATCCTTCTTTTGGATGTTTGAGACACAAAATCCCAATCTTTAACATTATCACGGCTTGCACGACTGTGAGCACACATCTCATAAAGCGATGACGTTCATGACTTAACATGTCTTTTTTTAAATACAACACTTCACCCACTACCTGATTAAGACTAAATCTCGACCAAGCACTTCTCACGCCATCATTTATATCCATTATCCCCACCGAGTGCAAGGCTGCTGGCCTCCAGAAGGGTAATGTGCCCTTGGTTGGTGCTTTGTCTCACATCCTGTATCCTCTGCAGTTAGACCCTTGCTTCTTGTTGTCAGTGCAAACTTAGTCATTTCCTTTCCTGCGCTCTCCCCCCTTCAGCCTCCTTCAAAAATTCCCCTGCGATTCAGTGAAGTGACAGCATTCTGTGAACAGATGGAGAGGAAGAGGATCAGACCGGCTCTGGGAGAAGATTAGCGTTCTCCCCACCTTCTCCCCGGATCTCCGTGCTCATTTTCGTGAAGGAACGAACATAAAAAGACTGCAGTCCTTACTTTTTTTTTTTTTTTTTTTCCTCTCTCTCGCTGGAAACATGATCATGAATCCCTGCAGCATATTTCAGGGTGTGGGACATTTTAGTAATGCTGATGTGTGTTATGTGTGCTAGGGGTGTAACTGAGTATGAATACGTTATGCGGTGGAGTTGTGTGGTGATCCTGTGGGACAGGCATTATGACTTTTATGCACATGAGCAATCTGATATGAAAATCGCAGAACAAAGACAGAACACGGACATAAGTCATGGCCTAATAGATTTACAGCCTTCATTAATTCCACTTTGGTAACTTCCACTTAAGTTCAGTCCCAAAAACAAATCATGCTAGCTAGCTACAATAGCTTTAAGCAAATCAAGCTGCATTAATTATGCAATACCTCTGGCAATCACCTGTTTAATCATGTTAGCATGATTTGTTTTTGTGTACATTTTAAAGAACAACCAGTAAGGGGCAGTGTCGCCAAAATCGGTAAAACTCAACCAGTATTTTGCTTGGTTATTCGTCCATTCATTGATGCGCTAATCAATCTGTCTGCGCGAGACGCTCATTAGTGTGATATCTCAGGAACAATTTGTACAGCATTTGTGGGAGTTATATTAACCTGGTTACAGTAACCAGACTAATATTTTGAAGTTGAACCAATCAGGGTCAAGATTAAAGCAAGGTAGCAAACGGGATGGAAGGAGGGGTGCAGCACCCCCTGTTGGAGACATGGTTATACCCAAATTTGACACAAAAACAACACACATCTCACATTTATGTGTGTTCATGGTGGACATTCATGCCTAATTAGGATGTTCATCAATGTGAATCCGGAGATAATAGCTACATTTTGAGTTCTGTACTGCAGTCAGTTCGTTCTTGGACTAGTTCTCTCTAATAGAGTGATTGTCAATGAAAGTGCTGTCTACTTAGAAAAGCCCTCACCTTCTAGCTACCTCACTCCCTGGTCTAAGGACGTTCTTGCTGCCATGCAGCAAGGTCAAATGTCAGAAATAGGTTTTCTTACACATTATTAACGACAATGTTTGATTTTGATGGTGGCTTTGTGTTCTAGTTGAGGCCATCGGTGTCACGATGATTTTTTTGCTTAGCGTTGGTCACCGTAGAATAAAGACCACATTGGTTCATTCATTTCATGTACCACTTATTCTGTGTATGGTCACGGAGGCCCTGGAGCCTAACTCAGGGAAGACAGGCCACGAGGCAGGGTCACCCCGAGACTGGTGACATCCCATCGTAGGGCACAGACAAGTGCATGGTCATAAGCCTCAGGCAATTTGGAAACAGCAAGCATCCAACATATATGTCTTTGTCATTTGTGAGGAAGCCTGGAGGAAACCCACCAAGCACAGGGAGAACATGCAGCTACATTATTCCGTCAATAGTTCTACAGTATTATACAAATATTAGTTATTAAAGTTAGTAAAATAACTGAGACAGGATGTCAGTTAATGACAGAGAATAACATCCTGACATACTCACACTTAAGTGCCACAAACTGACATTTCTGGCAAAAATAAAAGGTAACATCTGGAAGAAATCCGCATGGAGAACGTGGCAAACATTGTCCAGACAGTAACCTGGAGCTCAGGATTCAACTCATCAATTCACTGCAGTCCTTTAGAGGCACTCCTCATGCTTCTAATACTAATTTATCAGTGAAGTGCCAACGCTTTCGGCCGGGCCCGTCGAAACGTGATAGGATTTACAGCATTTATTAGACTGTGGCATCCAGACTGTTAAAAAAAACAACTAAACACTAAATCCTAATACTAATGTAGTGTTATATATTATGTGCACAGTTATCCACTTTAAGCCTCAGTGATCTTACGGAATGATTTGTTTTAACACCCTGCATTTATTTCAGATATATTTCATCCAAAGCCGTGTCTTCGTCAGGCCTCGCTATATTCACTCTTGGAATATGATACCCGTGCATCCAATCCCTGTCGGACCTCACGGCTGACGAAACCACTTGGACGATCGCGCGGATGACTGTGGCGTAATGAGCTCGGACGCTCTCATGCTGAGGAGGAAAGTAGAATTTAGGCCGTCTGAAAAGAAACCTCCAGAACAGTCAATGTTTGCTGACGAGACAATCTTTTTGTATTTGATTTTGCTCTTCTTTGGTGATCGAGGGGTTAAATTAAAGTTTGTCAAGACCTTTTATTAAAGCTACTGCACTCGGTTTGTCCTTATCTTAAAGACAGCCAATGTTTAAGTGCCAGCGGCAAAGACTTTTCATTGATATACGGATGCCACACTTGCCCCTGGCAATGACGGGCATGATCTCCATGAGCAGAACGATCCCTCGCCAAAACAAAGGTGCCTCCCTCCAAACGTCAAGCATAAATGTAATTTAAACACTGCTCACTCACACACTCACTCACACACACGACTCCCTTTTCTGTTTAGCATTTTCATTATTTTAACAGCAAACTTCTTTTTTTTTTTTTTGTCAGGATTTTTTCCCCTGATCACTCCAACAGGCTTGAAGTGGAAATGAAGTGATGCTCTGGAGGTGATACTGCTAGGACGCTCTTTACTGGATGTAATTTCCTTTCCTGTCTCCTCACAGGGATGGTGTATTTGCATATTTGTGATAGGATGCATAGTAGCTGGTCTTACTATTGACCTGTTTCAGTCACGTGACCTTTTCCTTGTAGCCATCTTATCTATATCTCATCTTGTATATACAATGAAGTCTCATGTGCTGCAAAAAGACTAGAAACTTGAATCAAAATCAGCCAACTAGATTTTTTATTGAATTCTTTTCAGTTTCCATATATGTTAGTTGGTTTATAGACCTAGATACTGTCTAACGTTAGATAGCAGCGTGAGCTGCCTGACTGCCATCAAAGAAAATGTAAGAATCAATACTTTATATTTTGCATATAAAGGGCTAGTAGCTAGAGTTAGCTAGTGTGTAGAGTTAGCTACTTCCAGAGCTAAGTAGTTTTTAGAGTTAATTAATGTCTAAAGTTGGCTAGTTTTCGCTAGTTAGCATCTAGAATTAACTAGTGTCTAGAGTTAGTAGAGTGGGTAGAGTTAGATAGTTAACAAGTGTGAAGAATTAGCTAGTTTTAGAGCTAGTTGGTATGTAGAGTTAGCTAGTTTTTAAAGCTAGCTAGTATCTAAAGTTAACAAGTGTGAAGAATTAGCTAGTTTTAGAGCTAGTTGGTGTGTAGAGTTAGCTAGTTTTTAAAGCTAGCTAGTATCTAGAGTTAACTAATGTGAAGAATTAGCTAGTTTTAGAGCTAGTTGGTGTGTAGAGTTAGCTAGTTTTTAAAGCTAGCTAGTATCTAGAGTTAACTAATGTGAAGAAATAGCTATTTTTAGAGCTAGTTGGTGTGTAGAGTTAGCTAGTTTTTAAAGCTAGCTAGTACTGTATCTAGAGTTAACAAGTGTGAAGAATTAGCTAGTTTTAGAGCTAGTTGGTATGTAGAGTTAGCTAGTTTTTAAAGCTAGCTAGTACCTAGAGTTAACAAGTGTGAATAATTAGCTAGTTTTAGAGCTAGTTGGTATGTAGAGTTAGCTAGTTTTTAAAGCTAGCTAGTACCTAGAGTTAACAAGTGTGAATAATTAGCTAGTTTTAGAGCTAGTTAGTGTCATTAGCTTGTGGGTAGAGTTAGCTAGTTTTTAAAGCTAGCTAGTATCTAGAGCTGGGTGGGGTGAGTGAGTTTTTTGGGGTGAGAGGTGTTTGTGTGTAACAGTTGGTTTTATGCTTCCATTAATCCGGTCTGACTTGAACACCTCTAGTATATTATTTCCGCAGTCTGTAGTATACAGTACATGCATGATCTGTTTCTGCTTGTAAGATATTAAAAAAATTGTATATAGCTTGTATGTATTATTATTATTAATAAAATAGTAAATATTATTTTCTTGGCAATTTGGCAGACACTTATCCAGAGAGACCTATCTCATTATACATCTGAGTAGTTGAGGGTTAAGGGCCCAACTGTAGCCACTTGGTGGTGTGGAAGTTTGAACCCATGACCTTCTCACCAGAAGTCCAACAACAACTGAGCTACCCTTACCCCCGCTAAAATAATATGGTTGGTCACATGGTTGAGTAAGATGACACATGACAAAATGTAATGGGAGGGGATATATATATATATATATATATATAAGATTAGTTCTGCTCTTTTGTCTGTAATAAAATGGACAGCTGTAAATGAACAGCAGGTTTTCTTTTCTGACATTTATTTCCTGTTTGTGTTACACAGGGTGACATGATCACATTACAGTATCATGGCCTCCAATTCATTTTAGAATCATAGAAATCCACAGCCATGACACTGTGACATAAACAAATATTAAGTGTGAAGCTTTAGCAGCAGGTGTAGCTATCGTTTTTATGTGCGATTTAATCCTCCGGCATCCTGGACTTTTCTTTCTTCTTTTATTGAAGAGAGTCTCAGGAAAGATGCAACAGGAGATGATGTAAACCACAGCAATTCAGTGTAAAAAAAAAAAGAAAAAAAAAAAAAGCAAGATTTAAATACTAGTTAAATAGAAGTGCTTCTATACAGACAAATGCAAATTATTTTTGTTTTATAACTGAACAGAAGGTTTATCTCTCTTTTCTTCGCACCATCATCAATATTGTCCCCAGCACTTTTTTTTTCCAGCCTGTCATCTTTATTTTTATTATTCCTTTCGGTGAAACTGTAGTCTTTCCTTTTTACCTTCCTGTTGGATTGCTACGTTTGACACTGCCCCCTAGTGTTCATATTACACAGAAATTTGCCTGGAAGTCAGTGCTTAATTTTGCAAAACCTGACATGTGGGAACACAGAATGAACGGACAGGGAAGGAAATGGTCTTGGAACATATAATGATGACGGCTATAAAAATGACTGCGAGAGGATTGGAGGAGTCGTCTGTGCGAATTTGCCTCAAATGGCCTTTAAACAGCATATAATCAATATAACCACAGAAAAATTAATATAAATGACTTTCTAAGCGCAAATAACCATTAACATCTTGTTTTGCTCCATGTTTCTGCCTCCATGTTTTGCCGTTGTATCCATTATACGTACAATATAATTACTGTTTTCCAATTGGTCATGAGCTGACTCATGATCATTCCTTAAAACCTCGCAGAATCTCAGATTTGTGCACAGGAGGACTCCGTGTGTCTCCACTCCACTTGTCAGCGATGTGAAGGCCATGCGGCTCCGTGATGGTCATAAAACCCCAGACACCACTTAGATAGTCATCAGAGGCCACGAGCACAGGCAAGATGAAACACCGTAATTTGAGCCACTCATCTGTTTGAAGTGAAAACAAAAGAGTCTCTCAGAGCCCAGTGACACAAGATTGTTTCTCCTGTCATAACCGAGCAGGTATTATTCCACCGAGAGCTCAGGGAGGATTCGGGAAGAATAAATAAGAAGAGTTCAGATTGCTTAGCTCTGTTTAAATGGACTGAAGCAGACAGTCAGTGAAGATACAGAAGCTATGTTGTTATCAGTACGCCCTCTTGTGGTAGTTATAGAAAACTAAGTCTTTCCTTCTGTGAATCGAACGTAAAGCTATCAAACGTATTACGTTCTTGGAATTAAAAAAGCACGTGCTTGTGCAATGAAATAAAATTGACAAGAATAAAAACCAGGTAACACCTGGACATGCATAAAAAACAGCAGGGAAATCTGTGCACTACTAGAACAATTTCTAGTAATTTCACTCCCAACAGATGGGTTAGTTAAAAATGTATGACATTATTACATTTCTTTAAATGTCATAAATTTTAAATGGCACTAAAATATCTAATAAATTACCTCTTCATTAGCATAAAAAAAATAATTAAAAAAATTCCTACATGCAGCACAAATTAGCTCTTTAGTTTTTATTGCCCCTAGTGGGGAAAAGTGGAAACTGCAATAAGTACTAATGCCCACTGGGGCAGGAGCTATCCTGCAGCATGCCCAATTTATGAACTTTTTATGAAAAAAAAATTAAGTAAGAATTAGTACAGTAGCGGACAGAACAGTTAACATCAGAGTTGCTAGGGTTGCATTTTTATGGTAAAGTGGATCAGTTTAAAAATACAGTAAAATCTTGGATTGTGAGTAACCTGGTTTGTGAGTGTTCCGCTAGACGAGCAAAAATGTTTAATACATTTTGACTTGATATACGAGTATCCAAGTATCGATATCATCGAGTATCATGTGGCCCGCATATGTTTCTTGTTTTGACACCGAGCGTCACGTGATCACAACTTAGCCAATGGTTCTTCTCTCTCTCACGCTGTGGAATTGTGGGTAATCGTCTTCCATGCATAGTCTTAGTGTGCGTGTCATTCGTATAGTCAACATCCGTGCGCGCGTGTACTTACTATAACACTGTGACCACGTATGTCCGCATAAAGCATCTTTTATTTTGTGTGTGTGTGTTTGTGTATGACAACTTTCACACACACACACACACACACACACACACACACACACACAACAATTTACTGTATAGAGACTCACCTGCGTGCATGTGTGTGTGTGAAAGTCATGCTATACGGCAGTTTCCATTATTTCTTAGGGGGGGGGATTTGTTTTGATATACGAGTGTTTTGATATACAAGCACACTTCTGGAACGAATTATGCTCGCAATCCAAGATTCCATTGTACTCAAAAGTAATGTATATATTTTTGCAGCAAATTAAATCTAATAATTTTCACACAAACAAACAAAAGGAAGGCCAATTGTGCATGCAGACAGGGGGGCTATGATGTACAGAAGCATTTCATATATTGTAAGACATATTGCACATACTGTATATAAGAACGGATAATAATCATACATTAGAAATGCGTGTATATGTCTCCAAAGATGTCTCCATTTTACAGTGCCTGACTGTTTTTTTTTCTTCTTTTTTTTTGAGACATTTTGCAGCAACCTGGCAACCCCGGTTAAATCATATGAGCTCTTTTGTTCTACACCTGCTGTATGGAACACAGTCGAACAAAGGTATGTCAAAAATGATTATGCTGGACGAGTGTATGATGTCGACTCATATTATGGGGTTTGTCTAAAAATTCACCAGATAGTAGCCTATAGCATATGTCAAGTGCGAAAGCATCTTGATGTAATTTTGCTTGAGGCTATGTCGTTATTAATGTCATCCTGCATCAATGAAATCTATAATCATGAGCTGCTGCTGCTGCTGCTGCTGCACGACTGTGCCAGACTTAATCGCCTGATTTAATTTAATATTAAAAGTGCTGATTGTCATATCCGGTTTTCCCGTTTTTTATTTTTTTTTGTACACAGCCAGGGAGTTCATGGTCATACTGTCGAATTTTAACATCCCTCGTTCTTCAGGGTGTCTCTACGTGGCAGACTCACTCAAAGATGTAATGACAACCCCAGAATAGAAGAGGCCGTAAATTTGATTGCTTGCTCAGTCTGTGACCTCTGCACAGCTATGCATAAATACAGAGGGGTCTGGGGGTGACCGAGACTCAATTAATCACACTCGAACAGCGGCTTTGCAGCTATCACTCAGGAAAATAAACAGAAAAGATACAGCAGATGACAACCTTGAGGTTTGAAATTGCCAGGGTGTAAATCCTGCCAGGTGATCATGGAGGTGCTCACAATCACAGCTCAGGCACTTCCTCTTCAGTCCGTTCAGAATATTAAAAACAGGGCTCGTGGAGACCAAAAACAATCTGATTACAGGTTTATGGTGTCAGCCGTGACAGCTTCTTCATTACTTACAGAATTCGCTTTATATGCACATTCAGCTTCAGGAGTATAATCAACAATGCAATAAACAGTCTTATACTGTACACTTCCTGGCCAAAAAGGTCACCATTTCAGAAGGGTCTCCATCAAGCAAAGAAAACAACAGGAACTGGCTTAAGGACAGAGCTGAACCGTCCGTCAAATGTGGCTGATGATTGGAGATCACTTAAACACATGGTGAAGTTGCATGGTTAAAAATCAGAGCTATGTTTAATAGTGAAAGTAAGAGCATTTCCATACATACACACTAAACAGCTGTGTGTCCATAAGAAAACCACTTGTTATTGAGATAAAGACTGTGACTTTGGAGCGATGGAAAAAGGTCATGTGACCTGATGAGTCTAGACTCAACGCAACGTTATGCTTATGGCAATAAAATGAAGTCAGCCGACCACCTGAATGTACTTAATATTGTCTTCTTTCCTGATGGCACGGCCGTATTCCAGGACTCCAGGAGCGTATGAGAGAATCACCTTTCCTAGAAGAAAGAAAGAATTTCTAACGTTGCTGCAAACACACTCATCATCCTCTTCTTTAAATTGCTCTCTGTGTACAGAAATACAGAATAAAAATACAAAACCGGCAGCCGTGGCCGATCAAAATTCACATTCGACCGAGGCGTGAAGACTCGCTGCGGTGAGCTTAAGAAGGAAGAAACTTAAAATGCTTAAATGCGTATTAAAGATAGACAAACGCGCAAAAAAAAAAAAAAAAAAAAACAGGTAGAACTGTAACCTTAATCCGCTTTTTAATAAGCTCGGAATTGTATATTTTAGGTGTACGGTAGGGATGGAGCTTAGATGAAACAAAAGAAGAGCACAAAAAAAAAAAAAAGGACAGAGAAATGGTGTGTGAATGTCGTGAATCTGAGCAGCTTCCTCATCACTCGTGAATTATAACGATATCATAGCAAATGAAGAAACTGAGAAACTCCCGAATCCTGGACTAAATGTTGTATTATATCATAGCAGATTCAGTAATAGAGCCACGCGTTGAAACAGACTGGACGTAATGCATCCTTTGACAGATCACCAGTCTAGGGTTATCTAAGGTAACTGGTGTGTGTACACACAGCGTTTAATCGTCCACATCAGGAGACCGGAGTAAGTAAAGAGCTGCGCTTTATCTGTTTTAGTTCAGATGCAGGCACTAGAAGGCCGTATACTCATATACTGCATCTATCCATCTATTGTCTTTACTGCTTATCATGAGTATGAGGGTCACGAAGGGGCTTGGATCTCGTCCCAGGTAAACCAACCCAGCGCGGGGCACAAGCACACACACACACTCAGGTTTTTTTTTTTCCTTCAAATTTTGGAAACACCAATCAGCCTACATGGCATGTCTCTGGAATGTGGGAGGAAACCCACCGAGCACGAGAAGAGCATGCAACCTCCATGCACACAGAGCGGAGGCGAGATTCAAAACCATATTCCTGTAGGTTTGATTCTCATATCGTGTAATATGGCGTGACACCCACCCACTACTGACTTATTATTTTCATGAAACCGCTGACAAAAACTATGTAATAAAATCTGGAGTCCAAACTTTGATTTATTAACTTTGTAATAACTTTGTTTATTATTATTATGTTTAATTATGATTGACAATATTTACAATAAATAATTCTTCCTTCATGCAACGTAATGTGATGACACGGTTGCTTAGCAACATAATGGACAAAGATTCATGCATGTAAGAAGTATTCCATGGGCAGAACAATGGATACTGGTTTTGTTGGTTTGTTGATGCTGGTGCAGATTTAGACTTTAGAACTAATTAGCTTGTAGTTTTCTTTTTTTTTTTAATAATAATGTACGGTGTATATATTTTTTAAATATTTTATTTTCCTTATAGGTAGCATGGTGGTGTAGCGGTTAGCGCTGTCGCCTTGCACCTCCAGGGTCCGGGTTCGATTCCCGTCTCTGTGTGAATGGAGGTTGCATGTTCTCCCCGTGCTTGGTGGGTTTCCTCCGGGTACTCCGGATTAGGCTAGGCAGCCTAGGCAGATTAGGCTAATTGGTGTTCCCAAATTGCCCTTAGTGTGTACTGTATATGTGTATATGTGGGTGCCCTAAGTCTCCTGGGGTAGGCTCTAGGCCCCCCGCGACCCTGAATACAGCATAAAGTGGTATAGACAATTAGTGAGTTAGTATTTTTGTTAGAAGTAAAATTAAGGGGACACAGAATCCCGGTTTGACTTGAACACCTCTTATACGTGTGTATTTATGTACTACTGTATATGAAGGGTGTCAAGTCAAACGGTCTTTCTTTTTTTAATGCAGTATGTTTCCGTGGATTCATTCAACCGTCCGAGTGCAGCCATAAACCCTGTCTTGTTGGTGTAGACGTTCCTGTGCTCGTGCTCATAGCGCAGCACTATTTGTACAGGTGACTTAAAATGGCAGACGGCGCAATTAACCACAGCTGGGGCTTCTGGGAATTATGACAAACCGGACCAGCCCCGGCTGGAACGGCTCCGTCGGCTTTCCCCGCTCGCCGCTGACGGACTCTCCAGGGATGACAGAGTTTCAAGCTGATTAATTTTAACTGGCAGAGAAAAGAAAGAAGGTGGGATTACAAAGACGCGTGACATCGTCCCTTTATTAGCAGAGCATCACGCTGGCAGCAGCCGTAAGCAAATAAGATAAAGCGCCCTGGGAGGGGTGCCTCTGAAATAACATCGCAGTGGTGTGCCTTGTAACAGCCAGGGAGGAATTTTTCAGCTTTGTCAGGGGGCGTTTGAACTAGTGGGGTGGCAAAGCAGATAAAGGTGTTGTAACTAATGATTTAAGATGTCGATCATACATTATATTCATTACACTGTTTAAATAGGATGTGATGGAAAGAAATAAAAAAAAAAGTGATGCAGTGGTTCTTTATATAGGACAAAAACAAATCTGTGATTTCATGCAACCAGTTGTTAATGACTTCAATGTGCTGAGTTAATTTATGTAGAGTATTGTGTAGAAGTCTTAGGCGACATCGTTCTTTGTCATTAAACAAAGCAACATATGACATAATAGACGGCTTGACAGATTTTTAAAAAAGGCTTTCAGATTTTAGCTGGAAATAAGTGATAATCAAAAGCTCTTAAAAGAACTTAGTCAGGTTCTCTAACCTCCGCTCCGACAAACTCAGCAGCCATCGCTCTCATGAAATTCGAAACTACTCGTCCATTCAGCCATTTTTACATGCAAAGTGTCATCGTTTGCCTTCATGTTTGTTTGGCTAAACAAGATAGTAATGATCTTTATCTATATAACGAGTCCTCCCAACACAGGACAACAACAACCGCAACAAGACAAACTGACCTGACTCGATTAGACACGCGTGAACCAGGAAACAATCACGAGGCCGATGTGGTTAATAGATGATTACTGTGGGACCTCGGGGCCGTTTCCTACGCTCCCGAAATGTATCCAGAAGCAGTAAGACCTCGAGATCATAGAAAATTAAAAAAGCCCTACCTCCAGAACTTCTTCAGAGTTCGGTACAGTGTGTTGAGTTTCAGGAGAAATCCTGGCCATGAAAGAAACTTTCAAGCTTGCCTAAATTTTTAAATATAGCTCCTGAAGGAAAAGAAAAAGTGCTGCAGTTCCAAAGTTATTCGAAAGACGGATTGTAGCGGTATGTACTGTATGTGGTTTATGCCCCTTTTTGATACTGTACGTGACCAAATACATGCATATAAATAAAATTGTTCAGATTTATAAGCATAAAAAAGAATGGAAATAAAGAAATTTGCAACAAAACTATGAGAGGTGGATTTATAGCGATTTGCAAAATCATACACAATTCACACTGATGTAACAAAAAAAAAAAATGTATTTGACATAATATTGTGGTGTTTGAGCTTTTTCTTTTTTACATTCTTGTGAAAGAAACCATAAGCAAAATATTCTCATCATCAGTTTGTAAGACATTTTGATTCTTTTTTAAACAAACAAAAACATTTTTTAAACAAAAAAATCTCAAATCTTTTGCATTCAAATGTATCATATACTTCTATTATTTATTATATTATTATATTTATTACTTTTTTTTTTTCTTTCGCTAAGCTTAAACACATCTTTGTCTTACATATGTGAACGGATCATTTCCGGATACATGGATCTATTCCATGTATTAACATTCCAAGTATTAACCTTCCTATTATCATTGGGGTCATTTTGACCCCATTCAATGTTTAAAGTCTCAATAAAAATAAATAAAAAAATTAAAAAATTAATTATTGAAAAAAATTATTGAAAAACATTTTTTTTGTGCTTCATATTCAGTGACTTTTATATGTAAAATTGGGTAACAATTGTAATTATGAGAATTTCCTGGAAGTTGAAATTTCTGGGGATAAAAGATATTAGTAAATTTGAAAGTAACAGGAGGGTTAAATGTGTTTTTATTTCAAGGTATGAAAACTTGTAATAATAATAATGAAAAAAAACTACAAATTATTTACAGACTTTTTAAATTAGTGACCATAAAAAAAAAAAGAAAAAAAAAAAGAAAACGCAATACAGTGATGGTCAATAAAGCGGAGGAGACATGCTGTCCTTGATGTGCGCCGCTGTGCCGGTTTGTTCAAAGTGTTATGTGTTTTAAAAAAAAACAACAACAAAAAATAAACAACAACACTAACAAAGTGAACTGGCTTTGAGTCTCGCTGCCTTCATCCGTGAGCTGTTTGTAGTGACTACTGTCAGGAGCCCGAGCCGGAGACGAGGCTTTCATTAATGCCAGAGCTTGAAGAGACGCTGAGATCAGTGCCACATTATTCACAATGACAACGGCAGACAGAACTTATGCTAAAGCTATAAACAACCTTGGAGTGGAGCACGGCAGCCATGTTAGGTCCTGCCTTTCACACAAATTTCCGTCTGAAAGTTTGTGCTTGACAAAAGTGACTTTTAAAAAAAAATTTTTTTTAACAATAATAATAATAATAATAATAATAATAATAATAATAGAAACAGCTTTCGAGGTATGTATGGACTCTGAATGCTAACGCGATCATCCGTTTATTGTCAGGATTCATTCTCTCTCCCTTCTCTCCTGTGCTCTTCCATTTTTTACTTTCAAAGCTAAAGGGAATAGCTCCTACTTTCGCTCTTACTTTTATCACTGCTCTCGCGGCGGAACGATAACTGGAGGAAATCTGCGCTTTAAATCGAATCCGCGCAATAGGGAATCTGCTTCTAATCCCAAAGAAATGAAGACAAGCTTGTGAAAATTATTCATTAACCTCACCATAGGCATTCCTGGAAGAGTATCTTTAACATTTTGTGAGATATCCGCTGCACTCGGCTGTCGTAATTATATAGGGCATAATTCTCGACTTGTTTCTCCAGAGAAAACAAGACAATTAAAGAATAGTACTCCGCTCTCCATGAAGTCACGGGTAATTGCGTAAGACAATTAAAGTTAAATGTTCTTGGGAAGAATCTAATATGGAACGTGGCTTTAATTAGTTGCGAATTTTAAACTCGAATAAGCCCAGTTGTGGAGAACGGAATGAAGTATCTGGGGTTTCCTTTGGAAAGGAAAAAAAGAAAAAAAGAAAAAGAGGATGATCAGACTAGCATGACTAGCACTGAGACTTTGTGATCAATAAGGAGATTAGATTCCTCAGGACGTTTCTCCGGAGTGTTTCCATGGCTCCGAGCTACACGAGCAAAATCCTAACACGAGTTCCAGCACTTTCAGGTCAACTGTTCCTTGATGCTGCATTATTTTATGTTATGATTTTTTCCCATGTGCCTTTTTTAAAACTTAGAAATAAACAACAACAAATCTTACAGAAACATCAATGAAACATCAATCCTAAAAAAGTGTTAGAAAATCAGAGGAGTTTGTTGTCGATTTTATTTTATTTTTTAGGATAAAAATTGAAATGTATTTATTTTAGTTCAGTTTAATGTCTGATTTGACTCAAGCAGCTACATTCCTTTCCTGACATATTAGAAACTACTAAAAGTATATTATACACATCGCAATGCTGTGTAACTCCTATTGTGTAAATGCCCTGTCAGTCATCTGCTCCACACTCCAATCCAGTAGGTGGCGGTACTGCGCCAAGCGCTCACAAACTCACAAAGGTGAAAAAAAAAAGGAACAAGCTATACTTCTGCAAAATGGCAGAATTTTGCAATATATTTTAAATAAATTTGCAAGTTTTAGCCAATTTAAGAGTCGAACCTGTGCCTAAATAACTTTTACAAATGTTAAGACTGAATCGAAAACCCATGAACAAACAAGCGACTAAATCGACTTATCCTAAATAAGGATATATATTTTATATATTTAGATATTGCTATACTTCGCTGTCTTACTTTTGGATTTTCTTACTTTATTTATATGAGCTTCATCATGAGCTAAAAATACGACGTGATTATAAAATCCTACCTGAACCTACGTAGTTTCGAGCTTGACTCAATCGGAATTACAGAGCGCACGAGAGACTTTAATTTTCCGTCCCGGCACAACATGTGGTAGAGATGAAGAAAACGGGGAAAAAGAAAAGAGAAGTTAATTATACAGGAAGGGTTTTCACTTTTGATTGTTTTTATTACGCTGAAACTTGAAATACGCGGCAGGTTTAATGAATTCACGCAGCGCGTACTGTAGAGGTGCTAGGAGCGGGGTGTGACTCTCATCAAATGAACTTTCGGTTCGGGTCTCGTCACATCTTTTTGTAACGTGTTATCAAAAGAAACACAGACTGTCTCCGATGACAGATTGCGATTTTGCTAAAAAAGAAAAAAAAAAAAAAAGTAATGTATTGAACGTATAGCTGTGTACATTATGTATATTATGTATATGTTCTATATATCAGTTTCCTGCTCATATATCCAGGCTGGTCATGGAGACGCCTCGCTCAGGATTAATCATCAGCTTCCCCGTGTCCTTCCTCCTGCTTCGTAGGTTCGGCCGCACAGCCAATTCAAAGTGCACAGACAGACTGATATATTGGTCATTTCAGATAAAGAGGGCACTCTAATTGGTTCGGGCCTAGCGATGCCTCAGAGGTGTGTGGGATAGCAGGTCTCCGGTTTAATGATGATGTTCAGACTGGCTGAAGGGGAGATACGGTCCCGGTGGTATCCGACATTGATTTGCTTTGTGTTTGCCACATGAGATACTGGGAAGGAAGGATACTTTCACTTTGGAACATGCACACACACACACACACACATGCACACACACATTTATCTTTACTGAACTACATTTGTGGCAGATTTACAAACGTTAAGGTTACATTCATATTATTAATGTTCACTTGAATGTATTCGTCTCTATAGGGCCAGGGGTAGCTCAGTGGTCGAGACGTAGTGCCTCTGATTGGATGTGAAGCCCCAGCACCACCAAGCTCAGCGGTTAAGGCATTGGTCTACGGTTCGGATCGTCCCAGGTTCAAAGCCCATGACCACCAGGTTACCACTGTTGGGCCCTTGAGCAAGGCTCTTAACACCTCAACTGCTCAGATGTATAAAGAAATAAAATAAATCTGGATGAGGTCGTCTGCCGTAAATAAAAATCAAAGCTTCCACAGTTGGGCCCTTGAGCAAGGCCCCTGAGCCGTCAACTGCTCAGATCCAGTATAAAAAATTAGATCAGTGTGAGTCTCTCTGGATTAAGATGTGTGTCAAATTACTGAAAAGGAAAATCAGTTGAGGTGAGAATAAAACCGTTTCACAACAATGCAGAAAGGGCGTTCAAGTCAAACCAGGACTTTTGATTGTGCAAAATAACAGAACACAGTTCTGAGAGTAAAAACTCCTTTTATTTCTATATAAAATCCGACTAATACACTAATGCACTTATCCGAGTGTTTCACTAGTGCTTGGACACCATCAAGACAGAAAGTTTTCTCAGTACGCCGGAGCTTCACATCTGAACGCCGGCCTCCCAGGAACTCCTTTAATGTTTTCCCAAACATGTGGAAATGGTTTGGAGCGCGGTCAGGACTGTACGGGGGGTGTGGCTATAACTCCCAACCGAGTTCCTATAACGTGCAAGTTGTGTTGGTGAATGAATGTCCTTTATATAAAGTTCACATAGACAGATGCGTCTTTTCTGCAAGTTGGTGATGTTGATTTTTAAGGATCAGGCGTTCTACTCGCTGAATGTTCACGGGAACGACTGCAGTGCGCTCCGAGCCACCTCGGCCGGGATCGTCATTCAGAGACGTATGGCGTTCTTTAAAACGTTCACACCGTTCAAATGTTTTACCGCGGCTAAGAGTCTCATCATCGTACTGTGCTTGAAGTCTTCTGCAAATGTCAATAACTTTTATGTCTTCATTCACAAGTCCCTTTTTGACTTGAACACCCATCGTATTTATTCTGAACCACGATTCGAATCGTTCGTATCCTGCTTGAATTATGATGAACACCGTCCTCAGGATCTTTGAAGATAATTAAAGCTTTATCACAACTTAACCTAACCTGAAGCTTAACTACAGTATTTGGTGTTTTTAGGATTTAAAGGAACATTAAAGGGACAGTTTTATTAAATAAGAAATGCAGAGACCAGACGAATGTCTCGATAAGGTCAAACTGTTAACCTTTGGTGGACTAAGGTATAATCTCCACAAAGTTATAACAAAACACATATGAGACAGGTATCACACCCACACACACACACACACTCACTCACTCTGAATAATACATTAGACCTGGTGGACAGTTTGCTCTTGGCTCAATGACAATTTATACTGGAGGGAATGTTCTAATGTGCAGGAGAATAATCAGTGTCACTCATTAGGACTCCATGTCTATTTTTGCCGGTGACCGTTACATTAAGAGACTAACTACACGCTGCATGTGGGGATTTTCTGATGATGGAACTCTTTTAGGAACGGGGACAAGAAGTGTATATAGAGGTCGTGTAAAGGAATAAATGTTTTTCTTTTTAAAACAGAACGCGAACTTGTGAGCGTGATTGATGTCTTTACGGCGCGAGGATTAAACACACAGTATGGCCTAAACGTCTGGGTCCGTTTGCAAGGATGTCTTTAAATGTAAAAGCAAATGCTCAAACTGACAGCCTGCGACGCGGCGGCACTTGTGCACACGCTGAATACAAGAACGTTTCTTAATGGATCAGAACTGGTGATGTTCCACGCAGAGATGATTTCCTCCTCTAGTGCAGTCAATGTTCAGGGTCGATTCTGATAGGCTACTGACTCCAGATCAGCCCAAAGACAAACACAAACACAGAGTGGTGTTACGTCTGGTTCTTGATTTTCCTGTGAACATTCAGACTGAGGGGATGCCTGATCCTTTAAAATCGACAGATAACTTGTCACTGACTTGAGGAAGAACCGCATTCATCTGTGTGAACTGTACACACACGCATTCACCAACACCACTTGTACATTACAGGAACGCTGCTGGGAGTTATCGCCACGTCCCCCGTACAGTCCTGACCTCAATAAACCACTAAAAGGAGTTCCTGGAAGGCCGGCGTTTCAGACACGAATCATACAGGCAGTCTGATCATGGCTGAGAAAATTTTCTCCTGTACCTTGTTGGTGTCCAAGCACTAGTGAAACACTCAAGACAGTGTTCTGTTATTCTGTACAATCAAAAGTCCCGCTTTGACATGAACACCCTTCTGTATATTCTGTATCATGGTGCGAGTTTTATGTATCTGGGAAGAACATTTTTTTTTTAATATAACATGCCTCTCTGATTTGTGCTTGTATGAGTGCTTAGGATGGTCTGTTTGATAAATATTTATAAGAAAAAGTACTCTGCCATTAAAATAGGAGAAGAAAAGAAGCAGGAAGCATGACGGCAAATTTTTAAGACAAGACCCACAAAAAATTGGAGTTAATCTGCATGTAAAATGAATAGGAGGTTTTTGGCTACACCACTGATCAGTGAGAATCTGAGCGCTCGGGGCAGCGCTGGGTACGAGAGGAGCAACAGGATCGTCATAGAAATGGAATTTGGGAAATGGATTTAATGGCTGGATTTCTGAGAATGAAAAAACGAATCAGACGTTGAAAAACATTGAAAAAGCAAACACATCCGAAGCCTCTCTCTCTCGGGACTTATTATCTGTTGCCTATTTTATCCATTTTTTTTGGATAAAACTTTTCCACATGACAATATCACTAAGAGCAATGTGCTGCGATTAGGTTTTATGAAAATACACTATATGGACAAAAGTATTTGGCCAAACCTGTTTATTATTGAATTCAGGTGTTTCACTCAATCGGGCCCCTTTAATCCCCAGTGAAGGGCGAGCTTAATGCTGCAGCATACCAAGACGTCTTGGACAATGCTATGCTTCTACAGATTGGAACTTTGTGTCAACAGTTTGGTGAAGGCCCTTTTCTATTCCAACATGACTCCGCCCCAGTGCACAAAGCAGCGACTATAAACACACGGTTTGATGAGTTCGGTGTGGAGAAACTCGAGCGGACCGAACACTGAGCCCTGATCTCAACACCATCGAGCACCTTTAGGATGAACTGGATGGAGATTGTGAGCCGGACCTTCTCGTCCAACATCAGCGTCTGATCTCTTAAACGCTCCACAGAATAAACGAGCACGAATTCACACAGAAACACTCCGGCATCTTGTGGATGGCCTTCCAAGAAGAGTGAACGCTGTTAGAGCTGCAAAAGGGGGACCGACTCCATGTTGAAATATACAGTGGAACCTCGGATTGCGAGTAACGTGGTTTACGAGTGTTCCGCAAACCGAGCAAAGATTTGTAATAAATTTTTAATCGGAAACCGAGCAAGTATTAGTTTACGAGCGCTGAGTATCATGTATCACGCATGCGACTCTTATTGTGACACCGAGCGTCACTCTCTCACCTTCCTTTTAGCAACACTTATCTGTCAGGATTTATTTGTACATTTTTTTAAAGGTAAAGTGCAGATTAATTTGTTTTATTTTCATTTTATAGATTGTATTAATTATTTTTCTGTATTTATTTTTGGGGGCTGTGGAAGGAATAATTTGAGTTTTCATTATTTCTTATGGGAAATGATGATTTGGTTTACGAGTGTTTTGGAACACGAGCACACTTCCGGAACGAAATATGCTCGTAATCCAAGGTTCCACTGTAATTATTTGCATACAGTGTCATTGCAGGTTTGGCCAAATACTTTTGTCCATTTAGTGTATTTTAATATTATTTGATGAGTTTTTGTTTTTTCTTCATCCATAAATCCACATAAGTTTCATTAATATGTTCTAAAAAAACTGTGTTTATTTTGACAGGTGATTACCACATGCTGAAAAAAAAATCTTTATAAATGTTTATGCAGGTTTACATTAGCCGTTATTACGGGTCATGTAGCTGAAACACTATAATATTAATTCATCCATTTATTTCACATAGGAGACAATCCCATAAACAATGGGCCTGATGTGAAGGAATTAGCTCCAGTCCATTCTAGTATACACACACACACCAGCATAACCATCTTTGGTTATCAAAACCTTGCAACAATATTATGAACAGATTAATTAATTAATTCGAAGAAAAGGTGTTCAGACCAATGTTACGCAACATTAGGATAACATTGAACAAACGCCTTGAAGACAACATTGTTTTTTCTTAAATCTCTCAAATATTGTATATGTAATGCTCATCCTACTGATATTACTGTTTTCTTTCAGCAGCTAAGCCATTGGTCTGAGCGGGTCTCGAAGCCTAGTCCCAGACGTAAGACCATTGACTACCATCCACTGGTCCACCGGGAAACCAGAGCTGGAGACCTGCTCAGTCCATCGGATCTGGTTGGTGGATCTAAAGTCATTTCATCAAAGCCGTTCTAAATAAACTAAAACTAAACCAATGGTGTCCAAGCATTCGTAATGATGCGCCAACGTTTTTGACAAAGATACTGTACAGTAGATCCCTGATGGGACAGACGCATTCACACACTCATTCACAGTTAGGGGTGACTTCGGGTAGCTAATCCACCCACTGCATGTTTCTGGAGAACGGAGAACCCAGAGGAAACCCACAGGCACGAGAAGCACACATGAGCTCAGGATCGAAACCTGGATCTGCGAAGCAGCGACGCTCTTATTAAAATAAAAATCGACACAGTCTGCCACATGAACTGGTGCCTATGGATAGTTACCCCGCTCAAAAGGTTCATTATCGTCCTCTCTACCTCTGCCAAATCACCCAGACATTTCCCCTGTGTTTCCCACCGCGCGACACGGCGTCTCGGGAGCCTGCCTCGGCGTCACACCGAGAGCGAGCTGACAACGTAATGAGACTATGGAGAAACTAATTTGCTGTGATTCACATCCCCTCTGACAGCTCGGTCTCTTCTCAGGTTCTTCACCAGACACTCCCACTCAGACACTTCTGCCAGTGTGTTCAGACTTAGTCTGGCTTCAGAGTGGATTTTTTTTTCTTCTCCTCGTTTCACAAAAAAAAAAAAAGAAAAAAAGCTGTCTTTTTGTCGTAGGGTATACAAACACAATTTAGAAAAGAATAATTAATACCGGGCCTGTTTCTTTTTTTGCAGGGTTTTTAGGCAAACTAATTGCCTTTTAAGCATGTAAATAGTCTGCATTATTTATCAGACGAAAAAACAGGAAGACATTATTAGTTAGATGTAATTAGAGTTACAGCACTATTAATGTTAGAGTTATATGTAGTAATGGATTAGTGCACAGGTGGAATATTTTGCTCTTTTGATGTGATAAAGGTCGACAAGTCTCTCTAACACATGCACGCACGCATGCACACACACTCAGTCAGTCAGGTCAAGAGCAGATGAAGGTGGAATAGAAGCGTGGCTTTGACAAGGCCCGATCCCTCATCGTGAGCTCGGCAGACCACGCTGACCCACCAGATGAAAGGAAGCTGGACGCTGCGTTCATGAAGCCGTGAGCGCCGATACGAGCTGACATGATGTCTGGCACAAACCCAGACTGCAGACATGGAACGCCCTTCGGTTCTGTAAAAAGTAGCAAAATAGAATAACGAAATAACTTTTAATTAAGAACGGAAACCCGCGCGCTATAACGATATAATCGTCTCTATATGACATTGCCATGATATCCAGTGACCGTAGTGGTTATCACCAGGGTCGAGGGTTCAAGCAACTTCTGGTTCAGAAAAATTAGTCCAACATGGAAATGACAAAACGTGCAGTTCCTTGAACGACCACTAGGACGAAAAGTCAGTTGATCCGCATAGGCCCCTACGTTAAAATGGTCAAATTGTACAATTAATCGTTGTAGTCTAACTCACCACAAGAAATGTAGGAGTTGACATGGGACAACGTGTAGGGTACAGATGACAGAGTTCAATTTTAGTTCCAATCAACAGCCAGGCTTCGCCCATTTGTTCTACCCATTTGAAAAAAAAAATCTTTTTTTTTTTTTTAAACACGGGCCTATTCCACACTGAAAAGATGAAAACAAGTAATAGTAGTAGTATTGGAAACAAACTTTGTGGTATCCATCGTAATCATGAAACTGTGGGCGTGTCTGCTCACTTTGCATTTGATTGGTTCGTAATAGTATGGACAGCATGCATTATTTATTCATTTATGTTAGCTAAGGTTAGCTAAATATATAGTGAAAATCATTAACAAACATTTTAGCAGAATGAGATATAAGGACAAAAAAAATTTGACATTATACAGGATATTAAATATTTCTGAAATTAAATGTCAAATCTAGCAATTTACAATTAATCGGAATTTATAGATGATAATTAGAAAGTAATGAAATACCTCACTCACTCACTCATCGTCTATACCTATACAGCGTCTCGGGGACTTGGAGCCTACCCCAGGAAACTCATGAGAGTTTCAGGTACACCCTGGACAGAGTGCCAATCCATCGCAAGGCACACACACACACATGTACACATACACACTCATTCACACACTATGGGCAATTTGGGAACACCAATTAGTCTAATCTGCATGTCTTTGGAAGGGAGGAGGAAACCGGTGTACCCGGAGGAAACCCATCAAGCACGGGGAGAACATGCAAACTCCATGCACACAGAGACGGGAATCGAACCCGGACCCTTCAGGTGCAAGACGACAGTGCTTGAAATACCTTCATGTTGTTATTGTTTCCTGTGCTTGCTGTGAAACACTGAGCAGCAGATCAATAGTGACTATGTCGGCCATGTGGATATAAGCTGGCTGATTTTTCTAAAGTAATGAAAGTATACTATTATGTTTTTTATTAGATTTTTTTACCCCAGCAATTGTTGTGGTTTCTTGCTGCAGGTCATCAGTTTCTGATAGTAATATTAATAGTGCACCCTTCCCTACTGTTAAAATCAACTTTTCCGTTCTTTACTTGAGTTACCAGTTCTGGATAATCGAAGAAAACAAACAGGCTTGTTTGACATGTTTTTAACAACCAGAAGAAACGAGACTTCCGATGCACTGACTGATGTTGGAGGAATAAAGGAAGAACGATACAGGAATGTGCGATTAATTAGAAAGCAGCGTTAGGAGAGTTCCTCAAAGAAAAATAATCCATTAGAAATTAATAACTGACTCGTCTCGAACGGCAGTGCCGTCACCTTCCTCATTATTTCCTGAAAAAAGTAATCACACGACTCATTACTTTGCTTCTACCCTCTATACCTCCTAAACGCCATCCACATCAGTATCAATTGGAAAGTACAAGGATGACAATAGTCCTTTCAGCTCCTTATTAAGCGGGAAATTGGCAATTACATTTGAAAGGGGTATTATAGCTTATTCTGTCTGTAAAGCTTAAAAACTATCTCCGATATATCCGAGAAAATGTTCAACGGTAACCTGGTAATAAAATTCAGCTTTATGATTAAATTATTTAAAGACTACAGAGCTGATTTGTGACACCAGTAAACCCTGTTCGGTAAATCCCGCATTTATAACGCTATGTACTGTAAATATCATTATTCCAGAATTGACATTTGTCAGCAGATCAGATTTTCAAAGAAACGTTTTATTCAATTGATTTTATTAACTGCATTAATTCTATTATCTCTAACCCTATTAACTATTAGGTTTGGCATTTTAAAATAAAAAACACACGCCCAATTAGCAAATCGGTTTCTGAAATCAAAATACGAAACTCTTTGAATAAACTTCTGCTGCTTCTAATTTGTGATTTCACTTTTAGAAGCTTACAAAAGGCTGTAATAATTCGTGGAGTTAAAACAAAATGTGTGATTTGAACAGATGGCGTGTGAAAGAGACACAGCTGTATTGTACAGCTGGAAATCACTTTTTGTTTCCACGCAGTAAAAAAATGCTGTCGTTTTTACTGTAAAAAAAAAACAACTAGCAGCCATACTGTACTTGCAAGAACAATTCTAAAATGCTAAAAACTTTGGTGATAAATCTAAACAACTTTACAGAACATCCTGTGAATTTTACAGTTCATAACTGTATGATACAGAATGACTTAACATCAAAAACTTAATTTTAAACATCAACTCAAAATAAACCCACTGTGAGTTGAGAACTTTGGGTCGTTTCTCTATAATTGTGCATCATAAAGTTATCCCATAAAAAAGCAGCTAATCGGCCAACATTAAAGTATTTACAGTGGAACCTTGGATTACGAGCATAATTCGTTCTGGAAGTGGGCTCATGTTCCAAAACACTCGTAAACCAAATAATCATTTCCCATAAGAAATAATGAAAACTCAAATTATTCGTTCCACAGCCCTAAAAAATAAATACATAAAAATAATTAATACAATCTATAAAATGAAAATAAAACAAATTAATCTGCACTGTACCTTTAAAAAAAGTACAAATAAATCCTGACAGATAAGTGTTTCCGTTGGTGCGCCGTGTGTGTGTGTGTGTGTGTGTGTGTGTGTGTGTGTGTGGAATTAGCCCCTTCCCTCGCCTCGTTTTACCCAGTAACACTCCTCTTATTTTGACACCGAGCGTCACTCTCTCACCTTCCCCCCACGGTTTCGCAAACGCACAGAAACTCTGCTTGTCTCTTATGCGTGTGTGCGCGTAATTTGACACTGACACACACACACACACGCACAGACGCTCTTTCGCCTTTTCACCCCCTCACCGGCTTCACAAACACTCGCAATCGCAATCCGAGGTTCCACTGTAATTTGTTATTATACAACAGTTAGTTCTGGGGCATTCAAGAGGCATTCAGTGAGCGCTGATACAGAGTAAAACAGCAATGGAAAGAAGTATATATATAAGTAGGAGTTTGCATGTTCTCCCCGTGCTTGGTGGGTTTCCTCCGGGTACTCCGGTTTCCTCCCACAGTCCAAAGAGATGTAGGTTAGGTTAATTGGCATGCCTAAATTGGCCGTAGTGTGTGAATGAGTGTGTGGGTGTGTATGTGTGTGTCCTGCAATGGATTGGCACCCTGTCCAGGTTGTAGCCCGCCTCATGCCCTAAGTCTCCTGGGATAGACTCCAGGCCCCCAGTGACCCTGAAAGGTCGGAAGGATACCCCGGAAGGATATGTATTGGTAACAAAATAACTGGTTAAATAAAGAAACTAATTATAATCTGTTGATAATAAACGTTGTTTGTGGAACTGTTGTACTGAAGCAATATCACACTCAGGATCATTATCAAATTGATAATATTGGTAATATTTTTGGGTGGCTAGAACGGATTATCTGTATTAACATTACTTCCTATGGGAAAATGTGTTTCACAATACAAAATTTTTCAAGTTAAGAACTCGCCTCTGGAACGGATTAACTTTGAGGATATGCCGAGGTACCGCTGTATCATATTTCTGTGAAGACGATCTAAAGACCTCTTAAGTAGTCTTGAGTTTTAAAGAGACACCCTGTGGGCTCTGCATCGTTACTTTTCTTTCCTAACAAAAGTTCATACAGTATATAGATATAGTCTTATGTCATGTTGAATGTTTGCTGAACAAATCCTTGTAAATGAACAGTTACTATAGAAACGCTCAAGAATAGAGCAGCTCAAACCCGCTAAAGTAGAACACGTTGCCCCGAACATTGTCCGAATTAACCTTTGACTCTTCGACTTGTTTATCCAAGTGCTCGTCGTGGAGTCCTTGTCATACGCTAATGAGCAACACGGCAACAGCGTGACCTCGTGACCAATAAAAGCTGAATATTTTTCCTATACTCCAGAGCACTCACCTTGTGACGATCACAAACAGAGATCGATAAATCCCTAATCCTGTAAAACACAACCGCACGTTCTTCACACATCCGTGATGATTTCTGTAACCCCATGAATTAAAAAAATATATCTTGCTGCGTTTGGAGCTTATCACTTATCTTATTAAAAAAAAAAAAGAATGAAAGAATGAGAGGTAGCTCGGTTAGAACAAATAGCTGAGGGAAAAGCTAATCTCCAAATCAATAGTAATAAAGTGACTCTCTTCAGCCAATTTGGGGAAAAATAAAACCTTTCTGTTAAACTTTCCCAGGAGCCTCCAGTGCTAATTACTCTGTGGCTTCTATATTAAGATAACACACACTTTCTTACTTTCTCTCCCTCTCTCTCTCACACACACACACACACACACACACACACACACACACACACACACACACACACACACACACACACACACACACACACACCGACACTGGTCTCAATGATGATCCATTGCCTCTACATACGTCTTTCTCCATGGTCCTGAAATGAAAATGCCAAGTCTGATGGATCTTCATGTGAACTTTCAGCTTCCAGGAAAGTGGAACTCACTCGTTCTTTAATTCTGCCATGTCAAACCCTAAAACTATTACACTTGTTTTAATTCATTATGACTTCAGCACAAAAGGTGACTTCGTGACATTATACGTTATCGCCTCATATATTATACAGATGGGAAATGAAGGTTCGAGAAGCGGCGGAGAACTTTCCATCAAAAAGAAATTCCAATCTGGTGAGCAAGAAAAGGAAAGTCTGTATGAGCTCTACGAAATCAGATATGGTTAGTTTGGTTATTTTTGTAGTAATCGTGTATAAATGAGTGATAATTGAAGGCGTCCTAGATCTAGGTATAGATTATCCAATTTTGTTGGAACTGCCCTGGAGAGATAATAGATAATGTTCTTCTAAAAGATTTCCCCTCATCTCTTCATGCAGTGACGGTGTTCAAGAGCGATGTGTGAGACTCCAAAATGTCCCGCAGTGACAAGGACGTGTGTAGTTGGCAGTGCTGGGGGACGTTACTTTTTAAAGTAACTGATTCTTCAAAAAGTAATCCGTTACATTACAGCGTTACTTTCTGATAAAAGTAACTAGTTTGAGTACTTTTCCTCTGCAGAAAATGAAAACGCCTTTGTGCATGTTGTTTTAGTCAAGACATTTATAATTATTCTACGTAATAATACGTTATAATTGTTCTATGTAAACAAACACCTGCACCGATAGATATTAATTAGAAAAGATAAAGTGAATGTTTTGACTGGGATTAGTTCATATTCTCACTTTGGCTGAAATAACAGCGCTGAAGTGGTATAAGTGAATTTTAACACGCTGGAGTCGTTTTAAGAGAAAACGTCATCTTTATCTGATCGACTTTTTCCATTTCTCATCTGTGATTCTCTCTCCGATTACCGAACAGGGAGTGTATTTGTCTGAGCACCAAAGAAGTACAACTTAGTGTAAACAAGGCGTCAGATACTCAACCTTACAGAATGTGATTTCTGTGTATTAATAAGTTAGACAGAGAGTTCTGCTGTACAGAGAGACACACAGACATGGACGTGGACTTCAACCTCAAATAATATTAATAATAATAATAATAATAATAATAATAATAATAATAATATCACTCATTACATTAAAGATCAGCAGATTATTATAAAGGTGATCAGAAGGACTTTGTATTGACTTGCAGTAGTGCTTCTGCCTAATGTGGACAAGGAGACCTAAATCATTTCAGCACAAATAAACAAACAAACACAAACAAACAAACAAACAAGTTCCCCTCCATCCCATCACAACACAATTCCATATGGAGGCAAAACATGCATGAATAAAACAGAACTGAAAAGTACAGCAGAAGTTCCCTGCCAAATTCTGATATTCTTCACACCACTAAGAGAAAAACAGCCCTCACTGTATATTTATCAGAGGTGTGTGTTTGTCGTGTAGCATTCGTGTACTACCTGTGTATGTGTTTTTTTCACGCCGAAGCGGTCCTAATAAACAGCCGACGATAAAAGGTCAGAGGCAAGAGCAGGCCCGGCTCAGCGCTGGCAAACCCCCGCCTCTCCTGAGCTCTCATTATCCCTGCTCCATCCCCGCTGCCTCACCTGCTCCCCGCCTCTCCTGCCTTCTGCTCCAGCGCTGAAACAAGCCTGGTGAGCAATGAGAAACAAGAGGAGGGGAACAGCTGGCTAGCATCAAAATCACAACACCCGATGAAGAATGGATCCATATTCTGTAGAGGCAGCACTTTCTCTTCTCGCCAAGAAAAACAGTCAGGACGTCAGGAGAAGACACAGAGCCGTAACTTTTCGTCTGTTTTATCAGGGAAGATAGCTCACGAGTTTCAGACAAGTTTTAGTCTGAAAGTTCAGCCATGGGGAGCCAAAAGTATTTTTTTCAGAATTCTATTAAGGTTAAAACATTTCGACACTCCCTTTAAAGAGCTCAGAAATTGATGCAATGACTTAAGAAGCTTCTGGCTGCCCAATTGTCATAATTATGAGTTTATTAAGAGTGCGTCTGCGCCTGCAATAAGGGGTAACTTTACAGCCATTGTCTTTCTGTCCTTCAACCCATAAGGAAATCCACATGGAAATCTTTTCAATTCAATTCAATTCAATTTTATTTCTATCGCGCTTTTAACAATGGTCATTGTCTCAAAGCAGCTTCACAGAAATGAAAAGAAAATGAAAAGAAGACTTATGGAAATGTATATATGTGTAAGAAAAATGTGTCTAGATAATGAGATTGTCCCTGATGAGCAAGCCGAGGGTGACGGCGACAGTGGCAAGGAAAAACTCCCTGAGACGGCAATAGGAAGAAACCTTGAGAGGAACCAGATTCAACAGGGAACCCATCCTCATCTGGGTGATAACGGATAACAGAAATTGTAGAACATCATGTGTGTTATGCAGCTGAAATTTCGATATAACAGAAGTTATTTAAATTAACACAAAGTCCAGTTCAGCACAGGGATGAGTCAGCAGGTGCAGAGGGCAGATGGGGGTCTGGATCACTGGGAGCTCAGGAGCAGCATGTGTAGCTCCAAACCAACATGAAGAAGAATTCAGCTGGAGCAGGTCCTTCTCTGGATGCCTCAGGAACCTCGCAGGGTCGGCCTCTGTCTACTGAAGCTGGCACAATCTCCAGATGCCTCGGGATGGGTGGAAAAATAAAGAGCAGGTGAAAAGAATTAGCGTGGTTGCCATTCAGGATAGATGTACTGGAGTATGAGGTAAAGAAATAAATTATGTGTATGCCAGATTAAAGAGATTAAATTGGGAAACTGTGTCTGAGCCCCGAACACTGTCAGGAAGGCTATTCCAAAGTTTTGGAGCTAGATATGAAAATGCCACACCTCCTTTTGTAGATTTTGATATTCTGGGAACTACCAGTAGTCCGGAGTTTTCTGATCTTAAGGAGCGTGGTGGATTGTAACGTATCAGAAGACTGGTTAGGTATGTGGGAGCTAGACCGTTTAGAGTCTTGTACGTAAGTAATGCTATTTTATAATTCATTCTAAACTGAACAGGTAGCCAGTGCAGGGATGATAATATTGGGGTTATATGATCATATTTTCTGGATCTAGTGAGAACCCTGGCGGCTGCATTTTGGACTAACTGTAGCTTGTTAATTGAGGATGCAGGACAGCCACCCAGTAATGCATTACAGTAGTCCAGTCTGGAGGTCATGAATGCATGAACCAGCTTTTCTGCATCAGATACAGATAAAATATTCCTAAGCTTGGCAATATTTCTAAGGTGGAAAAAGGCTGTTTTTGTGATGTTGGAGATATGATTTTCAAAGGATAAGTTACTGTCTAATATTACACCCAGGTCTTTCACTGTCGAGCTGGTGGTAACAGTACATCCTTCTAAACGCAGGCTGAATTGTGAGAGCTGGTGTGTACTGGTTTTTGGGCCAATAAGTAATACCTCTGTCTTATCTGAATTTAGTAAAAGAAAATTATCGGTCATCCAATCTTTTATATCTTGAATACACTCAGTTAGTCTAGACAATTTGGGTATTTCGTCTGGTTTTGTGGAAATGTATAACTGAGTATCATCAGCATAACAATGGAAACTAATCCCATGTCCTCTAATGATGTTACCCAAGGGAAGCATGTATATTGAGAACAGCAGAGGTCCTAAAACTGACCCTTGTGGCACCCCATATTTCACTGGCATTACACCAGACTGTTCTCCATTCAGATCTACAAAATGGAATCGATCAGACAGGTAGGATCTAAACCATTTTATAACGCTTGTCCCTGAATACCAATGTGATTTTGTAAGCGATCTATGAGAATATCATGATCTATAGTGTCGAATGCAGCACTAAGATCAAGTAAGACAAGAATTGAGATGCAGCCTTGGTCCGAAACTAAAAACAAGTCTTGGAATTATGGAGATATTGCATAATTTGGGAAGGAAGCACAAATCATCCTCGTAGGACGAAAGCATTTTGGTCTTAAAGTTTCAACTGAAGCCCAAGACAATAACAAAGGAACTGATGGAGAAGAAGTTGGAGAAAGGTGACAAAGGATGTGCAACCATCATTTAAAGAGATCAAAATCTAAACCACCATGAAGAAGGCCTTACTCCAGGATTGGGATTACACAATCATTCACCAACACCACTTGCACGTTACAGGAACTCGGCTGTGAGTTATCACCATGTCGCCCGTACAGTCCTGACCTCGCTCCAAGCCATTTCCGCATGTTTGGAAAAGCCATTAAAGGAGTTCCTGGGAGGCCGGCGTTTCATACGTGAATCAGACAGGCGGTCCGATCACGGCTCCGATGTACTGAGGAAACGTTCTACCTTGATGGTGTCCAAGCTCTAGTGAAACACTGTGATACGTGCATTAGTGTTGCAGCGGATTATATAGAGAAATAAAGTGAGTTTTTACTCTCAGAAATGTGTTCTGTTATTCTGCACAATCAAAAGTCCCGGTAATCCATTAAGCCTTGTTCAAGCTGAAAATGTTTGGATATAGATAATCCATAATGGATAGATCAAAATGAATAAATCTTAATTTGTACAATATTCTACAAACAAATTTAAGCCTGAAATGAGAAACATCTACAAACATTTGCTGTATTTGAGAGAGTTTTACTTGCTTTAATATTACTTCCTGCCGTGTGTGTTCGTGGTTATCTCTAAAGTTTGAGAACTAATCCTATTTTATTGTTAGTGTCCAAACGCAATGAATATGAAGAAGAAAAACTAAAATAAAAAGTTAACTGCAAGTCAGCCAAAATATGGTGAGGAGGTGTTTGTGTGTGATTTTTACGTGTGTGTGTGTGTGTGTGTGTGTGTGCGTATGATAAATAACTCAATAAAGTGAAGCACAAAATTCATAATGTTGTCTGCTGTGAAATATGGCTGGGTCTGGGTTGTATAAAGCAAGTATCTGTGTTTGGTTCTTATCACAAAAATGTCTGTTTTGAAAAGCGGAGCTGAAGAAGTCTTTCATCACTTTATCCTGTCCTTTGTTGTCGCCATTATCGGGACGTAACCGATTTAACCTAATGAAGTGAAAACGCAATTAATTTCTTGAATTGTTGTGTCTGCGAGCAGACGATTTGCAACCCGCTTCCCGGAGACATCGCTGTCGCAGGGTCGGGTGGGCGTCCGATTTCCGACAGCAGGCTTATAATGTAGCTTGCCAGCAATTATGATGAATTACTGTAATTAACTGTTACCAAAGAAAGCATGGTTCGGTTGACGGAGAAGCTTTTTTTTTTTTTTTGAGAAAGGTACAACGACCTCTGTTAGCGTCTGAGCAGGTGCCTTGGTGTCTTCTTAATCATGGTTAAATACATCAAAGAAGCTAAGCGTAACAAAGAGGACGAGAGAGAGAGAGAGAGAAAGAGAGAGAATGCACTTCTAATGATGCCAAATAAAAAATCCAAACCAAACATATATAGACATAAACACACATTATCTATAAACTAGGTTCACTCAGCATGTAGTTTCACTTCCATCAGATGAGGACATCATATCGAATAGTGCTCAAGATAGTAATCAATCAGCAACAATAAAGTGAATGATCAGATGATATTGAAACTAATTAGCAATGTGAGTCTTTTTGTTCTTTTTTAGGATCGCATTAAAAGTATTTTAAAGTACAATGGTTCTTCAGGTGAAAGTTCGTATTGTGAAACGCATGTTCCCACAAGAAATAATATAAATGCCGATAATCCGTTCCAGGCACCCAAAAATATTCTTGATATTACCAATTTCAACTTTGTAAACATATTTTTGCATATAAAAACAATGAAGACATTTAGAAAAAGACATGTAAATGAAGTAAAATATAAATAAATAGACATTAAACCTTAAACTTAATCTTAATTTATGATTCCTCTCGACACCGGCTGCTTTAAAACCAAACTGAAAGCCTGTTCCCTTTTCTTCTTGCTACTGTCCTCGCTAACATTCTTGGGACTCAAGGTTCTGCGCTTTCACTAAATCTTGCACAAAATGCAAAAAGACAAAAACAAAACAAAACAAACAAACAGACAATACATATGTAAACTCGCTTCGCTTGGCTTTCAACTGACACAAACGTTGTGATCGGCTACTGGACGTGCGTGTAAGCCGAGACGCTTTTCTTAGGGCGAAATGTCGCAAGACAACAATGTTCGTATTCCGAGCTATTCCGAGTGTACAATTGACAGGACACACCCATTTTCGACATAACATGTAATAAGATGTAAAAATCAATTATCTTCAAGACAAATCCCGCCTCTTATGTGTTAAGAGTTTTACAAAAACTAAGTACCATCCATGACTGGTTAGATCATCATAGGCCACCCGATCCTCAAGCAAGAAGGCGGGGCTTAAGTGCAGCAGGTGTTTAGCATCATGTCATACAGATCCCCATTTTCATCTGCACTTCTTTAATAAAAAGAGTTGACGTGGTTCTGGGTTGAACTTGTTAAGGCTATCACACTGAGATTAGTAAAGAGGATAAAACAATATCTGAAAATGTGAAACCTAGTAATCAAAGGAACAAAATCATAGACGCTGTATTTAGAAGAGTCTTAATTTCTCACGCAATCATTTTGGAAATTGCACATAGTGCAAATTAACTGGTGGCCACGATCAGTAACTGTTGGTATACTGTATAATGCCAGCTGATTCTAGGATAACACTTTTTTCCTATTGATTTGGATTGATACCAAAGCACTAGCCATAGCTTCTGCATTAAGGCATGAAAGTAGTGTGTATAGCCTGGGTATTTAGTCTATATAAGACATTTACAATGTGGACAGGAAGTGAGTGAGGGGCAACAAAGAACCGTTAAAAAATTCTATTGCAATTACACTGTATATATATATTCTAGGATAGAGTTAAGTTTACTGTCACATTACAGTCAAGTGAAATAAACCTCTGTCGCACTATATAAACAGAATGATACTATACATATATGTATATACCAGAGGTGGGAAGGAACTGAAGAATCTACTTCCTTACTGTATTTGAATCCACAGGGTGGGCCATTTATATGGATACACCTTAATAAAATGGGAATGGTTGGTGATATTAACGTCCTCTTTATGGCACATTAGTATATGTGAGGGGGCAAACTTTTCAAGATGGGTGGTGACCATGGTGGCCATTTGGAAGTCGGCCATCTTGGATCCAACTTTTGTTTTTCAATAGGAAGAGGGTCATGTGACACATCAAACTTATTGGGAATTTCACAAGGAAAACAATGGTGTGCTTGGTTTTAACGTAACTTTATTCTTTCATGAGTTATTTACAAGTTTCTCTTTGTTCACAGCCATTGACATGTCGAAGAGGTTAACACGTGATGAGCGGATCGAAATTGTGTTGATATCTGGTGAACGCAGTAACCGGGTCATTGCAGCAGATTTCAATGCAAGACACCCTACGAGACCACCCATCTCCCATGCTACAGTTAGCAAACTGCTTGCTAAGTTTTGTGAAACTGGTTCAGGGTTGGATTTGGCAAAATGTGGACGCATGAAAACTGTCATTAATGAACAAACATCAGTGGCTGTCCTAGCTTCATTCAGCAAGAGCCCACAGCGTAGCACTCGCCGCATGTCACTGGAGAGTGGCATTAGTCGAACATCCCTTCGGCGGATATTAGCTACTCACAAATGGCACCCTTACAAACTCCAGCTACTGCAGCATCTCATCGAGGATGACCGAGATCGGCGCACAAAATTTGCAGAATGGGCAAAAAAGACAGGACCCTCAGTTCACGCAGAAGATTTTGTTCAGTGATGAGGCAAACGTTTATGTGAATGGTGAAGTTAACAAACAAAACCACCGCTATTGGTCTGACACTAACCCACATTGGATAGATCCCTCCAAGACTGTTGGAACAAAAAAAAGTGATGGTATGGTGTGGTATATGGGGTACAAAGATAGTGGGGCCATTCTTCATCAATGGAAACCTCAAGGCCACTGGATATTTGAAATTGCTACATGATGATGTGTTTCCCTCTTTATGCACTGAAGCTGGCACGTTCCCTGAGTTTTTCCAGCAAGATGGTGCACCACCACATTATGGGTGTCAGGTCCGAGCATTCCTAGATGAACAGTTTCCTGAAAAGTGGATTGGTCGTTGTGGGCCAGTTGAATGGCCCCCAAGGTCTCCCGATCTGACCCCCTTAGACTTTTATCTTTGGGGTCATCTGAAGGCAATTGTCTATGGTGTGAAGATACGAGATGTGCAGCACCTGAAACTATGGATACTGGAAGCCTGTGCTGGCATTTCTCCTGCGGTGTTGCTATCAGTGTGTGAAGAGTGGGAGAAGAGGGTTGCATTGACAATCCATCACAATGGGCAGCACATTGAACACATTTTATAAGTGGTCGGAAACTTGTAAATAACTCATGAAAGAATAAAGGTACGTTAAAACCAAGCACACCATTGTTTTTCTTGTGAAATTTGCCGACTTCCAAATGACCACCATGGTCACCACCCATCTTGAAAAGTTTGCCCCCTCACATATACTAATGTGCCACAAACAGGACGTTAATATCACCAACCATCTTATCACCAACGTTAATTATCACCAAATATGTTTTACACACACACATGGTCACAGTGTTATAGTAAACAGTACATGCGTGCACGGATGTTGATTATACCAGTGACAGAAGAGCACTAAGACCCAGCAGGGGAGATGATTACCCACAATTCCGCAGCGCAAGAGAAAGAAAAAACATTGGCTCAGTTGTGATCATGTGATGCTCGGCATGATACATGATACTCGGTGTTTGTAAACCAAGACTTTTGTTCTAAATTTATTAAAAAATTTTGCTCGTCATGCGGAACACTCGCAAACCGCATGACTCGCAATCCGAGGTTCCACTGTACTTTTACTCAACTACATTTCTGCATGGCATTGATTAACTTAACCACAGCAGTGTGTAGTATTCGAAGCGGGAATTTTGCCACATTCGTAATTGCGGGACTTGCCTTTCTTTTGAGACACGCTGAATTGGGAACGTGCCGTTTTTATACTTTTTCTGTTTTACATTTTTTCCATAGAAAAAGGTGACTGTGAGCTAATACAAGCACTGTACTTTTGATACTTGAAGGTCAGTACTTCTTCACTTTTATTCAAGTACACATGTAAATGTAGAACATCTACAGTAATTTACTAATTAATTTACTAAAATTTTTTTTTACTTGAGTTTACTTGAGTATTAAGACTATATTCCAGATTAAAATATATAGCTACTGTATATACAGTACATACAATATAATAGATTTTTCCCATGCTCGAGCTAGTTTGTTTAATTGGGTCGCTTGGAGTAGTTACTAATAAACACATTAAACTAGCTAAAATGTTACCAACAATATGCCGTATATATTTCTGTCGTTTTACAGCCAGTAGCTTTTAAGCAGTCAGATTTACTTGAGATTTTGGCTACAGTCATATTTTCTGCTCATTTCCATTTCGACTTTGCTGCAGATAGCACACTCCTCCAGTTGTTTACAGCTTTCTTCCAACAAGGCTAATTGCTTTCTTGAGGACCATCAGTGACATGAGGGCACAAGACACAGCTGGGGTTTTGAAGATGACATTATTGCCAAAAATGACACGCAGATACTCATGAGCTTATTAGCAATCCAGGCATCATACAAAGTCTCATCACCCATCAGCAGCTTTTAAATATAATAATGAAAATAGTTCATAAGATAGAAGCTAGTCTCCTGGCGCTTCTCCAATATACTATATATGACCAGCATCAGGATATAATGTTTTCTACTTCACAAAAACACACTAATCTTTCATTCGAGCGCAATTAGCTTCATGTGGTGTCGAGTTCATGTGTGAAAATGATTCCTCATGATTCCAGTCCTGGAACATGGCCGTGCCATCAGAGAGAAAAAAAAAACCCCTCCATAGATGTGATGTCCTGGTGATTCAGTACATTCAGGTGGTCAGCTGACATCATTTTATTGCTACATAACGTTGCTGAGTCTCGACCTGAGCGACTCTCGCAGCCGGAGGTCTAGAGAGAGCTGATTGGCCGGAAGGCGGAAGGAGCGGAATTGAGCGGAAGGAGCGGATAGCACTGTCCTCCGAGTGTGTTACGGCGCAGTTTCGAAAAGATGCGGTCGGCTGGCGTCACGTGGTTCAGAGGAAACACGTGATAGTCTTCGGCCCTCTCGACTTAGTGGTAGTAGTAGCCTTAATGTGGCGCCCCCTAGTGACGGGGAGGAATTGGACACGACTAAATTAGGGAGAAAAATCCTCCCCCCCAAAAAATATATATATATTTTGGCTGACCATTTTAACATTGTTTTGTTTAGAGTGCCTTTAAAAAAAAAATTATTGCAAGGCAAAGTTAGTTCCCTGTTATAATGTACAATATGTTATCACTCACTCTTCATCTAGACCGCTTTATTGTGTATTCAGGATCAAGGGGGCCAAGGATGGGCAGAGCATGCAAACCCCATGCACACAGAGACGGGAATCGAACCTGGACCCCTGGAGGTGCGAGGCAACAGTGCTAACCACTACACCACCGTGCTAACACAACAGCTTTCTTTCATAAATATTCTACAGTACTTTTACCTCGTACTTTATGAGTGAATTTGCTTTTTTTTGTTTGCTGAACAGGAAACTAAAAAAAGTTCTACTTATTAGTCTTACATGATGTAGAGAATCTGCAGTGCGAGTCCCAGTGAATGAGATGTTACTATAGAAACAGTGACATATTAGAACGTGCGTTTTTATATTAATCTGTCTTTTTTTTTATGGTACAGACAGGACTACTGTCTGAGCGAGAAAGACATGTGTCGCCTGCCAGCAGACCGTGTTCGATTTCTGTGAAGCTTCTGTGAAGGTTTGGTCAAATTCCCATCAGCGGTTTCAGAGGAGTTGTGTATAGGAAGAAGTGTGATGATGACAGACTGCGCCCGCCGCCGGCACAGACGCCAACGCGAGACGGCGGATAGCGATCTCTCTGTGTCCGTCTATGCTTCACAGGCAGGTGGCATAACGATGCACACCTCATGACCAAATCAGCTTTGAAAAAAAATGGCTGCAAAAGGACGCATATGCAATAATGAGAACCCGAGAAAGAGTCAGAACGATGTGCTGGGAAACTCAAGAGAAGCTCAATTCAAGAGAAGACTAAACCGTCCCAGAATGCATCGCATATTGCTTTGATAACGACTAATCGCAAACTTGTAATTGAGAACATTCTTGGAAATTTTTTTGCTGTAAAAATCCGAGCAGTCGTTTAGTGTTTTATGTTTTACGCCGTTTAAAGTTTTCACAATCACACACACATTATTCCTCAACTTCCCTTCAGTTTTTGTCATTCGTAAACCCACGACCTCTGGAGAAAAAACAAATAAATAAATAAATGAGATGAGGCATTGCACACCCCCATTCCCCTCTAGGCATTCAATCTAGCTTAAATTATAGCCCTTTCCTTTTAGCTTGACATCCAAGCCAACAGCTAACCCGCAAGGTTATCCAGGGGGCAGAGAGCCTTGGCGGTCGACGCTTCAGATGGAAACAGAGCCGTGAGGAATGGCACCGGGTTGATGAAGTCAGCATGGTGGAAGAGGTGTCGCGTAAGGGGGTATCCTAGCGGTGCTTTCGTTCACTGCAAACGTCAAATCGATCGATAACCGAAGGCCAGGGTGGATGTCAGGGAGCAGCATGGACAACCGGAACGTGGATTAGAGCGCATGCTGTCCATCACTGGGTTGAGATTGGTGCGCGATCCTCCTCCACGCTTAACCTTCGACATTCATCACCGGCCTGGTGACCTCATTAACATCCTACGGAATTACAGATGGGCTTGTCAGAAACAGCGCCACCTCCTTTCGCCTTCTCTATTAAGCAGGAAGACATGAGATGACAGCTACATCACCAGCACGTCCTCCTTCATCACCTTCTTCATCTCATAGCAACCCACTCATTTTCCTGACTGAGATGATGATGGATGATTAGTCCACCGTTCTCGTGATGGAAGCTCGGCTGATTGAGATTTGATGAAAACAATAAAATATCAGGATGTGGCGCAAGTGTTGAATCAATGTCTCTCACACATGAGACACATTGATTCTAAACTTCCTGCTGGAGAAAACAAACAAACATTGATCAGTCCATTCATCTTTCAGTTTTCAGGTTCAGCTTTCATAGGCTACTTACCATTTTTTTGGAGTAAGCCATGCGGCGTTTTGGCCGTTCGTTTGTGTTTCGTAAGGATTTTGGTGGCTTGTAGGTTCATTAGTCGTAAACTAATACTTGCTCGGTTTCCGATTAAAAATTTATTAAAAATCTTTGCTCGGTTTGCCGAACACTCGTAAACCACGTTACTCGCAATCCGAGGTTCCATATGATATGGTCATGTGACCTTCTAATCATCAAGCGCAGCACATCCCAGACCAGTATAAAGAACAAGCAGAAAACACCGCGCTATAAGTATTATAGCGTCTCAAATGAAGACTTTTGTGCTGAAATTAAAGTCGAACTCACATTGTGCTGATCACTATGCAAACCATGAGCACATCCACAGCTTCCCAGCGCCATAACTACAGGGTGCAGTCAAGAATGGCTGCAGCTGACAGCTCTATTGTCTGTAAATCAAATAAACCTTCCTCCAACATCTGGACAGACATGCAAATTCCGCTATCAATATTCCTCTCAGCGCTCAATGGGAACTGCTTATTCTTGCAATGTAATCAATATTTCATCTATAAAAAAAAGAAAATAACTTTCTCGTTTACCTCGTCACGTCTTTTTTTTTTTTTTTTTTTTTTTAGGCAGCCGGGAGCTAGATCAAAGCCGCGGAATGGTTTGATTTTCGTAAAAATGTGATTGGCAACACTGAGATGAGTTTTCCAATTGGTTTGAGACACCACTGTGAAATGATCTTACCCGTCTTGGATGATGAATTACAGTCTGTTAAAGGAAAACATTATCCTGGTCTACACACACACACATACACACACACGTACAGTACCATCCATATGCATTTGCATGACCCAGTTCTTTATTGTTATCAGATGATTGGCTGCTCCGGAGTTTCTTGGCCCAGTGTTGTTTTTTTTTTTTTTCATGATGAGTTCATGCACATGGGTAACCCAAAAGGTCAAGGGTTAATTGTAGATTTGGTTTGTGTATCATGGTCCTGCTTCTGTTGTCGCTCGATAGGGAAATTGTTTGTCAGGGCCTGGGTCATGATGCAGAAAACTCAGAAATCCATCAGATGCATGGACAAACTGGCTAATAATAAACCACTGCCCAGTTTCAGGTCATGTGACGTTTGCGAGTCACTTTAATTTTTCAACAATGGCAGAAAAGCAATTCAAAGTTTTAGCTTCAAAAATCATTGTACTGTACATTGATGTCATCTCCATCACTATAGTGTCCTGTTGCGCCTATAGACTGTTTAAAAAGAAGAACTGAACAAACAAACCAGTTTCCTGATGAGTGAGTTTGAAGTGGTTCTGCTCGGTACCATTATGGCAGAAACTTCAGCGACTCCAGTTCAGATTCCGGTTACCTAAAGTGACACATAGCAGACTGCATGTAGCAATGACGCAAATCAACCACGCCCCCTAATTAGGCATCATTTTATGGATTTTTATAATTTTATCTGAAGAATTCATGCCCTGAATGGGAAATCCAGCTGTTTCAGTACCAGGCTGAAAATGTTAAACATTTAATATGGAGCTCCTAGTGGTCATTCGATGAACTGCACGTTTTGCACTTCCCCAATCAGATGGATTTATTTTTCAGAACCAGAGGTTGCCTCTTCTTTTTTTTTCCCCCCAAGTACTTACAGAGCTCTTGGGTCTAGAGTGTATGGCTCTCTCATTGTACTTTTACAATCCGTTGTACGGTTTTGAAGTCAAAATAAGTCCAACCCTTGTTATAATCGAGTCACGAACTTTCAAAGATAGGAACATGCGTCCATGAGTGTTGAATCGCGTGTCCGACGTGCGTGTAGCGTGCATCCCAGGATGAAGCGTAAAAAAAAGCAGCAGTGAAGAAGCGCCAAGCAATAACGATGGAGAAAAAAAGTGAAAATAATTGAGTAATATGATAATTTAATAAGCCACAGTATTTTCACCAGTAATTGTTTTGCCAGCTTTATATGATTAAATGTTGTAACATTCATTAATGAGGTTACTTATAATTAATTCAGCTGATTGTATTTAACTATAACCACTTAAACATGTACATGGCCAATATGCAGTACGTAATAAGCAAGGGGTTACAGAATGTGTTTTTTTATTGGTACTTCATTTTCTGATTTTATTTGCTGCTAACTACTGTACTTCTTCTTCTTCTCCTTACGACTGCTCCCGTTAGGGGTCGCCACCGCGCAGCATTCGTCTCCATCTAACAGTAGGGAGCTTGCTAGCTAGTGTACCTTCTCTCTCGACCAAGGTCAAGTGATTTTACAGTATGATATCAAATAGGTCTTCTGGAATAAGAGTAACCAGCTGGTTTGATTCAGGCGCTTCATAAGGGCGTCTATGAGAAGGCTCGGGACCTGCTGAAACGACTACAGTTCACACATGTCTTGGTAAAGGTCTAGGAATTTCCTAGAAGGAGCTGAAGCTTGTGTTCAGGGAAAAAGGAAAAAGTCTGGAGTGACCCTTAACTTAGAGACACAAACTTTAATCTATTGAATCATATCCTCAAGCAAGGCACACTCCTGTACTGTACAGTGAAAAAAAATATAGTCTTGATAGCATGTGGTACTCAGTGTGATATCCTGAATAAATGACAGTGCTGTCAGTGTTACATAACAGTTTATATAACTCCCGTATGGTCTTGTGTTAAAATATTCTTGCATTTTTTATTATTTTTTTAAGTCTCAGCGAAGAAACATCCATTTTATTTGCCTGCAAGTAATTAAACTGATCTTTTCCCCAGTCATTTCCGTCTTTTCTGCAACGCTGCCATGATCCATTACTCACCGGAAATATTTAACTTATTCAGCTATAAATACTGTACAGTACACGCATATTGTACAGTACTATACAAATGTCGATACGTACTGTATGCAGGAGTGTGAGCGTTGCCTAATACACAGTTTGTCCTCGGTGTCATGATGCTGCGTACAGAGGAGGAGACTTTCCACAACAACGACTACAAAAAACGTGAATAATTCTACTGTACATCAATACTATACATACGTTTTTGTTAAAAAAGTCTCTAAATAAGGTGATGAGCGTCATACACTTTACTGTATATCAATCAAAAAGCTTAGTTTAACAGCAATCAAATTCAAAAGCCCTATTAAGTGACAATGCATGACCGTTCCTAATCCGCATTGTGTATGTAGCTTTGCTCTGTAGCTACTGTATCTGTGTGCACGTAAGGCAGATGATGAGTCTAAGACTTATGTAATCTAAGACTCAAATAACATAAATGGGCTCATTTACCTCCCTAAAAACATCTGGATAATATTGAACGAGTGAGCGCAACACTCACTCACTCACTCACTCACTCATCATCTATACCGCTTAATCCTGTATTCAGGGTCACGGGGGCCCGGAGCCTATCCCAGGAGACTTAGGGCACATGGCAGGGTACACCCTGGACAGGGTGCCAATCCATCGCAGGGCACAGACACACACACTCACTCATTCGCACACTACGGGCAATTTGGGAACAATTAGCCCAACTTACATGTCTTTGGACTGTGGGAGGAAACCGGAGTACCCGGAGGAAACCCACCAAGCACGGGGAGAACTTACAAACTCCATGCACACAGAGACGGGAATCGAGCCTGGCCGGGGATCGAACCCGGACCCTGCACCACCGTGCCGCCTTGAGCGCAACACAATGTGGAAAATAGAACCTCAAAACAACATTTACACCGACTAGCCACAACTCTAACACCACCGCCGCCAGGTGAATTGAATGACTCTGATTATCAGCTGGTGGCTTAGTGGTCGCCTTGAACCTCCAGGGTTCGATTCCCACCTCGGGTCTGTGTGCACGGAGTTTGCATGTTCTTCCTTCCTTTGCTTGGTGGATTTACTCCGGTTTCGTCCACACAGTACAATGTCCAATGGTCTCCATTGGCCTCCATGGTCCGTAGTTGGTCTACACAGGTTCCTAGATGAATGGATGGACGGATGGATTTTCAATTATATACCAGTAAACTGGTGACAGGATCATGCGCACACAAGGTTCATCTATGACTGTGGGACCAGGCCAGCCCATCTGGTCTCACAGAGAATCAAATGCAGCACAAATTGCTGAAAAAAACTCAATGCTAGCCATGATAGAAAAGTATCACCGGCCCCTCGGCACGCGGCTTTGCAAGGCGTTTGGAGGTGTACTGTGATTTCTGGGAGCAGGATAGTTGGTTGCTCTGGGTCGTGGGGTGGGGCCTCCGTGGATTGGACTTGCTTGTCTGGTGTATCCCTTGTCGGGTGCTTGTTCTGATTGGGATCTGGGGACTGAGTTTGGGGCCTTGAGCTCTTTGGCCCTGTGTACTGCATGCTGTGCCTTTCTATTGGCACCACTATTGACTTATTGTCTGTGATTTGTGCCGCATTGGCCTTTCTTTGGGATCGGAGCGGACGGACTGGCCTGGTTCCCGCGAGAATGGGTGAACCTTGGGTGGCCATGACGTTGCCACCGGTTTACTGGGGTATAATTGCCGACCCATATGCTAATATCTTAATGTCATGTGGTGTTAATATTATAGCTGATCATGTACTGTATATTGACACAAGAATTGATTCCTTTACAGTGTATGCTGTTTAAAAGTACAGCATTAACAGTACGCCCTGTTAATAAATGCGATTCTACAGTATTAATGTACAAGATCAGTATCATTAGTATCCAGATTATTTACAAATTAATAGACTATGTAATATGAATTATTTATTGGTTAGATGTTAATTATGCACAAGTCATTATGCTATTGATATCACGGTGTCTTTGATTCAATAATGAATGATGCATGAAATTAATGCCAGGCCTAGACTTGCTTCTCGCTCCAGTGAAGCGCCATGACTTATGGGTAATTTTACTTGTCCACTTCCAGCGAACTGATGAACCGGGGTTTGCTTGCAGTTTCACTCCGTATGGTTTGGAATCTCACTTAACATGGAAGCCCACTTCGCAGGAAACTAGTAAGTGATCAGAGCACAACTATTATCTTTATTAACACTTCACTTACAATCATTTTTTCTCTGCACTTCTTCCATCCCAAGGCAGAGCAGAAAGTTAGGACCAAAAAAAAAAAAAAAAAAAAACAAAACCTTAAAGCCATGTTTGCTTATGGGGAATCCTTTATTCTTTTCAGTTTTGCTTGTTTTGGGAATAAACATTTCTTTTTTTTTTTTTTCCCGATCATGGATGAAATCTTATTCACTCGTACCAGCAACAAGCACCTGAGATCACAGCAAGAGCATGGCTGTGTGTACGCTGTATCTATATTATTCAATCATGATTTTGCAGAGACAGAAAGTGCCATGTGTAGCCCAAGGGCAACTCAAACATGTCTTATGCATTATGCATACTGTACATGCCACAACATAAAGTAATGTAGTACATAATACATACAGTACAGTTCACTGAAGATGTAACTTTATGCTTTTCTCGGGTGTTGAATCCAAACACGGCTAGTCCCACTGTATTGCGCTCAACACGGCGACTGTCTGACGGCATATGTAGAGTCTTTCTCATGCCTGAATTCTCTTTCTTCTCTTTTTGATTCAGGATGCATGGTGTAGGAAGGAAGATCTTTGTATTTGCAACTCACCCGTGCCATGATTCAATAATTACTACGCAAGCTTACCAGCGGACGGCTCTGAATTTTTAACCTCTATCATGCTACAGACGTATTGTTATTGTTTTCTGCAAAACACATCATACGCATAAGAGCCGTGTTAACAGTGACTGATGTTTTATTTATAATGAATCATGAATAAAGACACTGCTGTTAAAAGAAAAAAAAAAAAACTGTCACGCAAAGATTACGATTGCATTTTTTCTGTAATGGTCGCGAGTGTACCGTACCGCATCTGTCCAACTGGCCGGACTTGATATGTTCATTTGCTGTCTTGTTGAGCGTGATTATTTATTTATTTATTTATTTATTTATTCTAAATAAATGATTTCAGTCCATTTCTCTGCCGTTGATTAATACTCTCCGTAGTTCTCTTTATAAGACGTTCTCTTTATCTCTACTCCAAGGCTAGTGGCATTTAAGCGCAACGAACACAGCTAATCGCGAGTCTTCTTCCAATTACACGTCCCTTTCTCCAACACTGACAGTGGGAACACTTCCATTTTACCAACACTAATTGGCCTGTCCGTCTGGGACGCTTACCTTTTAGGGCTGTTTATAAATATATACAGTAATTACTAACCGTAGTCCCTGTTTCTATAGGAAATTTGTCAGCCATACCTGATACACACTAATTAGAAATGAAATGTTCTTCTCCTCAGGACTCTAAAGCTGCCGAGAGCACAGACTCACCCAAAGCGTTCAGGGGGAAACAACAATAAGGTGACATTCTAGCAACACTAATGAAAGTGTCCGGTTTTGAGTCCGTGCCCCGTGTAGTGTCAGGTTCATGTTCTTCGCCGACAGGATGGAGCCCCATGTGCTCTTGTGCTGCTGAATCTGGTCCGCTTTAAGGTCGAAGGACTGAAATTCGTTTCTGCTCACCGCAGTTAGAGTAAAGAGTGATTATTTGTCCTAGTCTGCGTTGTTTTCAGATCTTTTCTTCAGATGTTACTCTGGTATCCTGTATAATTTCTGCAAAGATTTGAAAGATCTGCAGTGTCGACCTTTCTTCTTCAAGACGCCCTGACATGCTGTCAATCTACCCAATTCTGAGCCACACCCTGACTGATGGCGCAGCCCAGTCTTACATAATCAGTGCTTGGGGTTTGTCAGAATTGAAAACGTACAAAATGAGGTACGAGCAGTGATATTGTATTTGTTAATCGTACACTAGTTGGAATGTATGTACTGCACTGTGTAAACTACTGTTCAAGCGGACAGCATAATGTTTCTGCTGCTTTTTCATTCTAAAAGCTCATCCATGAAACTGGTGGAGTTCAGAGGAAAAAAAGAGAGAGAGAGAGAGAGAGAGAGAGAGAGATTACCATAGTCATTGTATTTCAAAGACATTTCAGTTGTAATATATTTTAATATTTTTTGGAAACCTCCTTTCCACCAACACCAGGTAATCCGGTTCCCGTCAGAAAAGTGGCTTTATTATGGTGTGTAACTGAGATTAAAACCCATAAAATAATAACACAGACCACTTATTTGGCCACGCGGTAGTGTACTGTATTTGTGTCTTCAACAAAATGTCAGGGTGTCTAATAAAAACAAAACACAAATACACACACACACACACACACACACACAGAACAAAAATATAAGCTACTGTCCGAACAGAGACAGGCGTTTAGGGCTCTATAAGGAATGTTCAAGTCGAACCGGGACTGACATTTCCCTGAATATGTTGCTTCGATTTTTTTCTGGTGAATGAAGGCGTAGAAGCAAACAATTTCCTCCTAAACTACCTAAACTACCTTCTACCCTGATGGTGTCCAGGCTCTAGTGACACACTGGGATAAGTGCATTAGTGTAGCAGGAGATTATATAGAGAAATGAAGGGAGTTTTTTTTTACTCTCAGAACTGTGTTCTGTTATTCTGCACAATGAAAAGTTCAATTTTGACTCATAATTAGGATATATACCGTATTGGTTAATTAAACCTGACAACCACGTAGAATTAGACTACGTAACAAACATCATGAAGTTTACTTTATGCCACTAAAAGTAAACTAATAATGTTATGAATTAGCATACAAATGATGATGAAGCAGATTATAAAGCATAATAGCCCCTAAATGCCACAACAGGGAACGATGATCCGATCCGATCAGAAACCAGTCAGAATTTCCCCTGCTCCAGTCGCTGATTGGCTGCTACTGTGACACAAATAAGAAAACAAAAAAGGTTTTAGGAAAACAAGTTTTCTTTTTTTTTTGTTCAAGAGTGCAAAAATGTAATTTTAGTGTTTTGTTCGGGATTTTGGCACAAAAATAGCACCATATGCATAAACAATGCATTGCAACGGAACAGGTGGGAGCGTGCTTTTATGGTGCGTCTCACAGCTGGTGTGGATTTAAACACCAATTAAAGCAGAAGCTTGTGTGCAACTAAAAGGCACTTTTGGTGTTAAATGGCCTGTTGGTCACAGCTGAGTAATTTGTTCAAATGCAATGATTAGTTCTGTTGTATTTAGTTAGTATTTAAAGTGAACCTTTTATACAAAAGATGCTTTTTGTTCATGTTTATACACTAACAAAAATCATGAGGAACAAACAAAATTACCTGCATTTTGTCCTATTCCATTTGTATATTGGCCTGGGCTTAAACAAGCCAATTAGATTTTTTTTTGTCCTTTTGTGACATCATATAAGAAACGCCTGTCCCCCAGCTTTTATCTGGAGGGGTGTGGCACCGAAATAACTCAATTATATAGATCCTGAAATGGCATGATTGAAAGAGGAAAGAAAAAAAAAAAAGAATCAATTACTGTATGTGACCTGTGTTAACTTATAGCAACATATGGGACCTTTAAGTGAGGTCACCTGTTTATGTTGGATTGGGGTGGTAAAATAAAGAGTGAACATCCACACGAGCAGGTTGTAACAAACGGGATGTTGCACTTGAGACAGGAATATAGCACATAATGCCTATTATTACTTATTTTATCCTGGCCGCGCCGAGCTGGTCCCAGGAGAAACTAACAAAATGGCATTAATCGGAAACGTCCGCTTGCGTTGGCAGCCTTAATTTTTTTTTCCCTTCATTTAATTTGTTATCCATCTGTAATTACTTGTGGGCATGTTTCATGCCAGATAAGTGGAGCTCTCGTCCTTTCCCTTGCTTTTTCTTGGCAGGACTTTCAGGACGCTTTGTACCCGGGTCGGGTTCGCAGTAATTATACTTGATAGAAATAGCAGACTCTCCATAAGGACGTTATTGTATGCAGGACTGAAAAGGAGGCTCGGGATTTGTACACTTTGAATTATTTAAGCAGCGAAATCACTTCTCTAGCATCCATCAGAAGAAATGATCATGATTTATTTATTCTTCAATCACGTTTGTAACTTAATGTTATTTATGTGGTTGCGCTGAATCCAAAGCCTGTCATGTGAACACCGTTCCTTAGGGGTGTCAAAAATTATGACAGATATTTAGGATTTTACAAGAAAGTACTAAAAAAAAGTTACTTCTAATGAGACTTTTTCTTTGTTGGAACTAAAGCACAGTATATATATATATATATATATATTTTTTTCTGTTTAAGATGGAAATCCGGACTGAATTTATGTGATCAGTATTACTCGTTCTTATGAAGGGTGCCAATAATTTTGGGGCGCACTTTTTAAAAATGAAGAGACTGTAATTGTACTGCCTTGTTTATTATTCATTAGTGCTGCAGGTGTAGACGGGACATTCTGTAGAAGGTTTCTCTGAGATTTGTGGCGTTCCTTTTGTGATCTGCCTTCTTCACTGGAGACCAAAGATTTTCAATTGGGTTTGGACACTGAGAGGGTCATTATACCTCCTTGATTTTGTGCTGCTGTAAACATTGATTTAGAAATTCTTTCTTGGAAGACCGAACCACAGCACAGTTCCAGCCTTCGGGCACAGGAACCCAGATTTCCAGATAGAATGGTCTGGAATTAAAATTAAATATATTACACTGCTGACCTTAATGAGAGACTCGGAGTTAAAAAAAAAAAAAAAAAAACGCCCCAAAGCATCAAAGAGGCACCACCATATTTTACTGCGGGTATGAGGTGCAGAATAACAGAAAAACTCCCCTTTATTTCTCTATATAATCTCCTGCTACACTAAAGCCCTTATCCCAGTGTTTCACTAGTGCTTGGACACCATCAAGGTAGAAAGTTTTCTCAGTACGCCGGAGACATGATCTGCTTAACATCTGAAACGCCGGCCTCCCAGGAACTCCCTTTAATGGAAATGGCTTGGAAGGGAGGTCAGGTCTGTACAGGGGGGCGAGTCCCAACCGAGTTCCTGTGACCTGCAAGTGGTGTTGGTGAATGATCGTGTGTACAGTTCCCTCAGACAGATGCGTCTCTTGCGCAAGGAATCAGGATCAGCCGTTCCACTCGCTGAATGTTCACAGGAACGACTGCAACGATCTCCGAGATACCTCGGCCTGATCATCACTCTTACAGGTACGGGCTTCTCCAATACGTTTGCACCGTTCAAAAGAGTCTCATCACCGCTCTGTGCTTGAAGTCTTCTGTAAATGTTCACCACCTTAATGCCTTCATTTTTCAAAGAAAGTTCCGGTTTGATTTCAACACCCCTCATAGTTAGTCCCCACAAACTAGTTTCATCTGACCAACACGGAACACACAATTCCATTTGTAACTTCAGTCTTGCTCGATAAAGTTCAGATTCTGGTTTCATGATTTCAGAAAAAGCTTCACTTTTACATTTCTGAAACTGTGGCTCTTTTGGCTCCGCGTTGCCTTTTTCACCATCCTCCTCGCTGTCCATAGGGAAATATATTTATTCATCCCTTCCTTTGCAAATTTTCTTTGCAAAAAAGTTCTTGGCCCCAATAGTGCTTACTGGTAATTTGAACTGAATCTATGCACCTCAACATTTTAGTTTTTTTCTCATTAGAGTTAAAAGCTCTGTAGTTTTTGCTATGGATTTTGCTTGTTTTACCTCAATACCTCATATATGAACATTTAAATTACGAACTTTCGATGATATGAACATACGTTTATGTATGTATGTTATTTGTCTGTGTAGATGAGTGAGTGAGAGAAAGGGTGAAGAAGACAGAGGTGAAGAATAGAGCAGCCACCAGCAAGCAGTGAGGTCAGGAAAGTCTTGTGCAGGACCGAGAACATGCTGTTTTTTTCAGTTTTCTCGGCTGTGGACTGACTTCAGAACCGTGCTGGAGGGCATGCTTCTCTGAGTGAAGGTTCTGGCAAGAGGAAGAGATGACAGGGCGAGACAGAAAAGAGACAGATGCACAGCTACACGTTCTACATCTCCGGGGAGGCTCAAGGCGATAATCACCCTCCAGCCAGTGCTGATCGAGGCTGGCTCCGCCCCAAGTGTGCATGCATTTGTTGTTGCCGAGCGCTGTGTCGGTGACATCATCGGCTCTGGAGCTGCCACTGCTGTTAAACGGCATCCCACTGGGTTGAGGCACGGAGCGTCCCATTGCGTATGTTCTTTTGTTCAATCATCATTAGAAGAATGTTTAAAATTCTGTCCCAGAGCCACCACGATGTGTTTGATTCCCTATTAAAAGTCAGAAAGTGTGGATTAATTTTCTTGAACTGCACAGCTCTGACTGATGTGAATTATTCATGAGGTCTACTTTAGTTCTAATACATCATCGTTTCTATAGTAATAGCTCATTCTAGGGCGACTACTGTACATGTACATACCACGCTGATGTAAAACCTATAGCGGGAGTGGTGTTTTCTGTTAGGAGAAATATTAATATTAACATCAAAGGAGTCTCCAGTGTCAGTAATGGACTTCTGTGCTTTTCAGTTTCTTTATAACAAGCTGTTATAAAGTTGGAGAGGGTGCTGAGCAAACTACAAAAGCATCGTGTGCTGTCCATTAATAAATACCGTATTGCATTATTCATTACTATGGTGTCTCCAAACCTTCTTAATGGATCTCCATTTATCTCCATTTAAATATTTGACGATTGCCTCCATCTCACGTCTCTTGCTCAAACCAGGCTGCCATTCCGGGCCGACTAATCAAGGCAAGTAATTGGGGTTGAGCGTAGTCAAGTCTCATAAAAGAGTCACAGACATGGGTGTTGTTGATGGCCCTCAACGCTCCCTCCTTCTCATTAATTTATTTAATCTTCAACCTTGCTGGGTCCTTCTCTACTGCGAGGCTTACTCGCTCCTCCACTCTTGTTTACCCAACGCATTCCCAGGCATTCTCGATCCAATTATTTTTGGTGACACAGCGCCTCCTCCCTCCATCTCTCCATCCCAAGCTGTCCTTGAGTAGTTGGCTAATTAGTTTCTCAGCAATTATCTGCCTGACTGCTCTGCCTCTGTGTTATCTTTGCATATTGTCATACAAAACCCAATAAGGGGGGAAAAAAACGACACCTTTGATTATGCATTCCGCCCTCATTTGGCTTCTCTTATCCCGAGCAGCCAGGCCAAAACAAAATGGCCGCCTGGATTCCGAACGAAGATGCGTTTGAAGTAAACAACACCAGACAGCCTGCCAGTTGCATACATTTGAAGATACTTATTAATGGATGATACCTTTGGCCATTAGCTTGTCCTTTGCTGCTTGGAACGAGGTCACCATCTGTGTCTATGTTAGAACCAATGCAGGCATCTAACTTATTTATCACGTTATCTTCTTAGCTCGCATTCTGCTGAATTTATGGCGCTTTATCATGCACGCAACATGCCTTCGGACAGACGTCTGCCTAGACGCATGTATTTATAAATTTCAATATTGGCAAACTAATACACTGGTTGCTCTACTTTAGGGGAAATTAAAAAAAATATTTTTTTTTTACCTATTCTATTTCAGCACTTACAGTAGTTTGCAGACATTCCCTGATTCCAGTGTCTTCTCAGAAAAAAAATACACTCGCCTTAGGCAAGGCCTACAATGGAAACGGTCCATCTGGAAAGACTTTCATTCTTGCAGCAAGGGCATTTATTTGAGAACAGATGCCTATTTCCATAATAACAAAGTTTTCGGTTGTCAGAGTGAAACTTGTAATTGGAACCATTCTTATATTATTTGATAAAGTACGAGTTACATGTGAGAAATTACATTTTCAGAAGGAAATCTTTTTATATGCTGGGAAATATCCATGGCTGTACGTGATGCCCATGTGTGTGTCTGTGTGTGTGTGCATTAAATAATAGATAAATAGATGATTTGCACTATATGGAGGAAAGAATAGACACCAGATCATTATTCATCTCTTTCCCTCCCTGTTCCCCCTTTTCCTTTATAATGCACTCCACTATTTTGGGAAATGAGGTCCCAGGAAAAAAGTATGAAACTAGTCAAGTCAAGTCAAGTCAATTTTATTTATATAGCGCTTTTAACAATTGACATTGTCGCAAAGCAGCTTTACACAATAAAAAGAAGTAAGTTTTTATGCAATGTATATGAATCAAAATGACAAGATTGTCCCCGATGAGCAAGCCGAGGGCGACGGTGGCAAGGAAAAACTCCCTGAGATGGTAATAGGAAGAAACCTTGAGAGGAACCAGACTCAACAGGGAACCCATCCTCATCTGGGTGATAACGGATAGCAGGAATTGCTCAGCATAATAATGTGTAAGACTGGAAGTTCAGTGTAACAAGAGATGTTTTAAAATTAAAAGGAGTCCAGTTTGTTCCCGGAGGCTCAGGTAGACTGTAGGGGATTCCGGTCCTGAGTATCGAACAACTGAAGTCACAGGTCCCCAGAGCATTACTCGATGACAGGAGAGTCTTCATGGAAACCATCCCCAGCCACCATACGAATCCAGGCAGACCACACGGGGCATCAATGCGACGAGATCTCCAACCAGAAGCAGGACTCCAGGATGGGTTAGACGGGTCCAGAGGGCAGAGGGGTCTGGATCACTGGCAACTCAGGAGTGACATGTATAGCTCGACAGAGAGACAGAGAGAGGGAAAGAAGAGGGGGAGAGAGAGAGAGAAGAGAGCAGAAAAGGAGAGAACAGAAAATAAGGAGAGATGGCAGTTAGGTATTGTCACAGTCAGCATGTATAGGTGAATGTATATTTAGTGCAAAGTGCAAGCAGAGACTCCGGCAGGACTAACTATAACAGCATAACTAAAAGGGAGAGCCAGAAGGAAACACAAACATGAGGGCTCCCTGAGATGTAAAGCAACCAATCACCTCACCGTCAACAAACCTGAGTGAACAATGAGAGTGGGGAGGACAGCATCTAAACATACCAGTTCACCAGAATACTCTACGTCTATGAGTCCCCCAGATCTGCTCCTTTACCTAAGGTTAATCTATTTACAAAAATGCTTGGCTAAATAAATAGGTTTTTAGCCTAGACTTAAACACTGAGACTGTGTCTGAGTCCCGAACATTAATAGGAAGACTATTCCATAACTTTGGGGCTTTGTAAGAAAAAGCTCTGCCCCCTGCTGTAGTTTTAATAATACGTGGTACTGACAGGCAGCCTGCATTCTTTGATCGAAGTAGGCGTGGCGGATCGTAAGACACTAACAGTTCACTCAAATACTGTGGCGCGAGACCATTTAGTGCTTTAAATGTCAAAAGTAGTATCTTAAAATCGATGTGAAATTTCACAGGGAGCCAATGCAGTGTAGATAAGATAGGGGTGATGTGCTCGTATTTTCTGGTTTTAGTGAGGACTCTCGCTGCTGCATTCTGTACTAACTGAAGCTTGTTTATACACCTAATTGAACAACCAGACAGTAAGGCGTTACAATAGTCCAACCTAGACGTGATAAAAGCATGAACTAGTTTTTCTGCATCATTTAGTGACAATATGTTTCTTATCTTGGCAATATTTCTAAGGTGAAAGAAAGCTATCCTGGTGATATTATCTACATGAGCTTCAAACGAAAGGCTGGAATCTATAATCACACCGAGGTCTTTTACTGTTGCACTTGATGGAACAGAAAGGCCATCTAAAGTTACAGTGTGATCAGAAAGCTTAGTTCTAGCTACTTGTGGTCCTATGACCAGAACTTCTGTCTTATCAGGATTAAGCAGAAGAAAATTAATTAACATCCAATCTCGTATATCCTGCACACACTGCTCGATTTTAGCAAACTGGTTTTTCTCATCTGGTTTTGCTGAGACATATAATTGTGTGTCATCAGCATAACAATGAAAACTAATACCATGTTTACGAATTATGTTGCCCAGAGGAAGCATGTAAAGGGAAAAAAGCAGTGGACCTAAAACTGAGCCCTGTGGAACACCAAACTCCACTTGAGAACATGAGGAATGGTCACCATCTAAATCTACAAACTGATAACGATCAGTCAAATAGGATCTGAGCCACAAGAGGGCAGTTCCCTTAATTCCTACTACCTTTTCTAATCTGTGAAGGAGAATACTATGATCAATGGTGTCAAAAGCTGCACTGAGGTCCAGTAACACAAGTATAGTGACGCAACCCTGATCAGAGGCCCATAGGAGGTCGTTTACTACTTTAACAAGTGCTGTCTCTGTGCTGTGATGAGGCCTAAATCCTGACTGATACAGTTCATTTATGCTATTTCTGTGTAGATGTGAACATAGCTGCTGTGATACTACCTTTTCCAAAATCTTGGAGATAAAGGGAAGGTTTGATATCGGCCTGTAATTAGAAAGCAGACAGGGGTCAAGGTCAGGTTTCTTGATTAGCGGTTTAATAACGGCTAATTTAAAGGATTTGGGGACATACCCACTACTGAGTGAACAGTTAATTACTTTCAACAGGGGTTCTATTATTGCTGGTACTATCTGTTTGAGAAAATGTGTCGGTATAGGATCTAATATACAGGTTGACGATTTTGAAGAAGAGATGAGTGAAATTAGTTCCCTCGCTTCAAGGGGAGTAAAGTGTTCTAAGTTCTGATGTGATGTGGTTAGATCATCTGAATTATTTAAATTGTCTGTTTTCAAAGCCTGAATTTTTTGCCTAATATTTATGATTTTATTATTGAAAAAGTTCATGAAATCCTCACTACTGCATGATGATGTTGTGGAGATTTCTGCAGTGGTCTTGTTTTTAGTTAAGTTAGCTACGGTATTAAATAAAAATCTCGGGTTGTTTTTGTTATTTTCTATAAGAGTGGAGAGATACGTTGATCTAGCATCACTGAGAGCTTTTTTATAGTTCAGGATGCTCTCCTTCCAAGCTATTTTGAATACTATCAATTTAGTTTGGCGCCATTTACGTTCGAATTTTCGAGTGGTTTGTTTTAAAGCACGTGTGTGGTCATTATACCAAGGAGCGAGTTTCTTATCTCTAATCATTTTCCTTTTAACTGGAGCTACATTATCTAAGCTATAACGAAGTGCTGACTCTAGATATTCATTCGCCTGTTCGAGTTCTGTGAAGTCAGATGGCGATCCAATCAAAGTTGATAATTCTGGAAGATTATTGATAAAGCTCTGTGCGGTATTTGATGTAAATGTACGTTTAAGGTGGAAGCGCGGTGCTGTGCATACATTATTACTATAACACGCTTTAATCGAGACAAGGTAGTGATCTGAGATAACTTCAGACTGTGGAATTGTGATTATATTTCCTATACTTAATCCGAAGGATAATATTAAATCTAAAGTGTGACCTGCTTTATGAGTGGGTCCTACTACACACTGATTTACTCCTACTGAGTCCAGTATGGACAAGAATGCTGTTCTCAGAGGGTCTTCTGGATTCTCAAAATGAATATTAAAGTCTCCAGCAATTAACGCTTTGTCTACAGAAACAACAAGGTTTGAGAGGAAATCTGCAAATTCGCAGAGAAACTCCGAGTACGGCCCTGGGGGTCTGTAAATGATGATTAGCGGGATCGACTGAGCTGACTTTATGTTACTATAGAGAACTTCAAATGCATTAGATTTAAAACTGTGTTTTTGTACGAGAGACAGATTATCGTTATAAATAACTGCGACTCCTCCTCCTCTACCAGTTAGCCGAGGCTGGTGTATGTAGCTGTATCCAGGAGGACTAGCTGCATTTAGAGCTACATACTCGTCCTGTTTAATCCAGGTTTCTGTTAAACATAAGATATCAAACTCCTGATCTGTGATAATTTCATTAACAATAACTGCTTTAGATGCGAGAGATCTAATATTTAACAGTCCTAGCTTCAGATCAGAGTTGCCGGCTGCGCATTCAGTGTGATCTGAGTTTGTGGTACCTATGTTAATTAAATTACTAAAACAGACTTTGTGAGTCTTTCTAAATTTATGTTTAGCTCGGGGAACAGACACAGTCTCAATATGATGAACCCTAGTGTTCAGGTTCATCCTAAAGGTGACGGGTCAATGGGGTTGACTTCAGTCAGGGATCTGTGCAGGATGCACAAGTTCTTCCACTCCGACTACACTATATGTTAATTATTGAATTCAGGTGTTTTTATCAGGCCCCTTATGCCCAGTGAAGAGCAATCTTAATACTTCAGCATACCAAGACCTCTTGGACAGTACTATGCTTCCAACAACAGTTTGGGGAACGCCTTTTTCTATTCAAACATGACTGAGCTCCAGCGCACAAAGCAAGGACTATAAAGACTTGGTTTGATGAGTTCGGTGTGGAAGAACTTGAGCGGCCCTAATACAGAGCCCTGGGATTTTATTTAAGACCGTAAGATGAATCAGGCCAGCGGAAGCAGCGTTATAGTTGGAATAGAAGTCGGAATTTAGTTTTCAGCAAAAAAACAAACAAACACAAAACTCAGATGCAAGCTATGGGTAATGACTCAAAATATAAGGTCATGAGTTGCTCTGTCTGTGATAGGTTGAGACGTTCCGCAAAATGGCTGAGCCTTGGAGTTAAGCTGCTACTCATTTAAATCTAGAGGAACTGGCTGAGATCATTTGGAAGCCCATCTCTTGATCGGCTCTTGACAGAGATGGATGGAGAACCTGCGGAAGTTTCAGGATGTTCTGGAGAGATTAGACTCTATATTGAGCTTGAGAATGTTTCCCAAGAGGAGGAGCTGTGGTCTGCGAGACCACCAGTCTAGACTTGTTTTTTTTTTTTCCCCCCATAGAAACATAAGGAATATGAATGAAAATAAACGTTCTAAGCAAATATTACTAATATGGTTTTAATCATTTTTTGGAAAACATACTTTACAGCCTCCTTGGGTGCACAGCACAGTGATTTTATCTTTTTTTTTGTGGTTTTCATTAATAACAAATTTGCTTTATTTATTCCACAAATTAAAGGATTTGGCGAGGAAAGCTAGGTTATTGGGTTATCATTATTATGCATGCTTTTTACAAATTGTGTATTAATAAAATATAAGAAATTCAAAGAAGGTGCAATTGACTTCGACATCTCCTATCTGCTTTTGTCACACGAAATAATCTTGATGAGCTTTGCACTTCAAAAGCCTCTTCACTTGCTTATAAAGCGACTATGAGGTCTGACAAATATCACCTCACACATCCGATCACAGTCTTTTTTGAACAATTCCACTTCATTTGAGAACAATTCACAATAATGTCCATGCACATGATACGGGACAATCATACTGAACCAAACTGAACCTTTAATTACATATATTCCTTTCTATGGAATAATGTATTCTCTCTCCTCAATGAATCGTTTTTTTTTTTTGTAGTTTTTTTGTTATACACGGCCAAAACACAGTATCGGCGCTTTTTATGTTAAAATATAATACGTACAGTAAATGTGTTGCCATAGAAGGTACTTCTGAAATTTATGCAACATGGAACTGACCAATTTTGCTTCCCAAAAAAGTTAAAGTTGCTAACTTCAGCCCATTTTCTGCGTTATATTGTCTTGCTTCAAAACAATAATCATTTAAAATGTAAATTATTCACATTTCTTTATGAGTATTAAGTAAGATTCTAGAAGGACATGACCTGTAAAAATTGCTGCTTTTCCCCCCCAAAAAACTGTAGTGTCCGTAACCGGGTCAAATTCATGTTGCAATATCGTAACAATGTTGCTTTATTAGAATAATAAAATTTTTCAGGTTTATGCCTTTTCAAGTGAAATCTAAATTGACCAGGTTTCATCTGAATGACAGTTAAGATCATTGAAAGATTTGAATAATAAAGAAAAGTTACAGACACTACATAAAAGGACAACACATTGTATTTAGCAAATTTTTATCGGATAAAAATATAAATGTGTACTCATATTTACAAAAAAAAAAATGGATACAGTAACCATGGATCGGGAGATAAGAAGCATTAAGTATTATGAAAAATAGTGTTATACGTACAGTATGATCGTATCTGGGAATTGACTTTTTCACCTGGTTCAGACACTTTTTAGCACCGATATCATGTTTTGGCTACGATATTAAAAGATCGTCGTTAAAAAGTCTGTAACAAGTCTGTTAGCGCGACGATCCTCTTTAACTTCAACCGTCTCATGTAGATCATTAGCTCCTGCTAATCTTGGCAATATGTCTGAACATTTGGTCCAGATTTCACTCCTTACTGGTCAGCTGAGTCACTGTTTTTCTCACCTCTGTCCAATTATTCATCTGGAGCGATCGAGCAAGTATGCTTATAGGGAAAACCTGCGCGAGTGCAGCAACCCCCCCCCCCCCCCCCCCCGCCACCGCCGCTAAGAATGTCTCATTTATTTGGAACGCCATTGCTAGCTGAGTAGCAGCTGCAGCCGAATCTGTGGACCTTTATCACAAGCTGGATCTTTGTGTCTGGTTTTAATGAGTGCAATCACTGGAAATGAGTTTGAAAGACAAGCAAGAAGTGCCAGTTTGGAGGTCAAGTGCAATGACTCAACTCCTCTGGCTCTGAAATCATGAATCTCATTACAGACTCAGAGCTTTCATGAGACACAGCGATAGTTCATTCACCGCCTTTACGCCGTGTAGGTATTCTTCTCACATCAGCGAAGTGAAGTGATCTCTTCAACAAATGTTATTCTTCATCAACTCCTCATGTGTGGCAAATGGTACAAAAATCTAGAATTAATTCTAATACATTTCTGAGTATGAATGTGGACATGGTGGCTGTGATCTACACAAGCGTTAGTTTTGTAAGATACTGTTTAGTGTTAAGACTGGGAAAGGGAAAGGTAGTGGATATTTTCTATACACTGTGTATTTTACAGTAAAAAGCCGGCAGCTGTGTTCGCAAGAACTTCAGTCGAAATGCATAACACATTACGGTGTGATTTTATATCTACTGTAAATTTTATAGTTAAAACCTGCTGTTTTTTATGGTGTATTACTGTGGAGGGGAAAAAAACAAAACAAAAAAAAGTAAACCTGTTTATGCAAAACTACAAACAACAACACGACACACACACACACACACACACACACACTAGACCAGATTCCAGTCTATCTCAGTGAGGAAAACAGTACAATTGTATGATACACGAGTAGTTCTCACCCTTATTCCTGGAAGACCACATGGTCTGCATAATTGAGTGTTTTCAAACCCACTACAATTAGGAAAAGACTGATAATTAGTTAATTAGTTAAATCAGGTGTGTTGGGAGCTCAGAAAGCACTAAATTGTACTGTGAAGTAGTTGAGAACCGGAAATTGAGAACCAATGCAAAGCGATTATTATTATTATTTTTTTTCCATTTTGTGCAAGATTTAGTGAAGACATTTAATGTCTGTTTATTTCATATTTTACTTCATTCACATGTTTTTTTTTTCCTAAATGTATTAATTGTTTTTATATGCAAAAATATGATCATAGTGTTGGAAATTGGTAATATTTTTGGGTGTCTGGAACGGATTATCTGCATTTACATTATTTCCTATGGGAAAATGCGTTTTGCAATACGAAATTTCACCTTAAGAACTCACCTACGGAACAAATGAAATCCGTATGCCGAGGTACCGCTGTAATTATTTGCAAAGTTGATTTTTACAGGAAATTACCAGCTGTAGTTGCAAGACTTTAATAGCAAAACTGCACAGTTAAACGTAAAGCAAAACAAAAAGTTGTTGTAAAGTTACAGATAAAAACTCTCTCTCGCGCACTCATTCTCTATAGCACTTACTGTATCCCGTGTACATGGTCGCGGGGGGCCTGGAGTCTGTGCCAAGAGAATTAGGGCATGAGATGGTGTACACCCTGGATGGGGTGCCCACAGTCATACACTACGGGCAATTTGGAAACACCAATTAACCTAATCTGCATGTCTTCGGATTGTAGGAGGAAACTGGAATACCTGGAGGAAACCCAGCAAGCACAGAACATGCAAACTTAATGTTCCCACAGACCTGAGGAGGGATTCGAACCATTGACACTGGAGGTTGCGAGGCCACAATGCTAACCAGTTAAAAACCGCATACTGTAAACCAATGTACAGCCTATGACTGACAAAATTTCAGAACTTGTTTCCCACGCAACGTCTTAGAAAAACAAATGTTACCTTTTTCCTGAACTCTTAAAATAGTTGTGTGGTTTTGAGATGGATAGATTGATAGAAGTGTATTGTCATTGCACGGTACGGGTACTCAGCAAAATGCGGTTTAGCATCTACCACCAGTGCTAATGGGGTGTTCAAGTCAAACTGGGACTTGTGATGAATTTTCTGGTGCCACAACCCACATAAAAAACTGATCATGGAAGCAACAAAGAAAACACATCTAATAACATCTGTCACGGCGTGCGCCTGTGATGGGCGTGCGCCCAAATCTATTATCGCCCCTCGCTCACTTTGTAGGCTCCCTAAGTAGGCGGCACCCCTTCTGCAGGTGTGCGAAGGGACGGGGCCGCCTATGCGGGCCGGCTGGCATTGATTAACGTTAATAGGAGTTTAGTCCGGGGTCCGAGAAGAGCGTAACGCGGTGGAGCTCGAGAGTGGCATGCGAGTGGGGAAATGGAAAACTTTGAAAAAGGACAATGGATTTCCGCCCTTAGATCTCCGCGCTGAGGACAGCGAGGGAAAGAGCTGCGCGAGCTCCCACGGCATTCTTCGTTCCCGCGTCGAGCCCGCCTTCGCGTCCTCGCCGCCGAAGAGGAAAAGGCCGCGAGGAGGACAGCGTTAAGGCCACCGCGATCCCAGCCGGGAAAGCCGCCCAGCCGAAGGACATCCGAGCGAGACTCCCGCCTGAGGCCGCGCCCAAAGAGAGCTGGGAGGGGCCAGGCCGGCCATCGACAGCGGGGAGGAACCGTCCAGGAGAAGCGCTGCCTCGTGTGCTCTGTTCTGCCACTCCGCACACCGCCGCCAGCCGCGTGCTCGCATGCCAGCCGCGTGCTCGCATGCCAGCTGGGCACTGCCTCGGACCATGCACGTGCACGCATCATTCCTTCCCCTTCTCTCCATCCTCCCTCCTTTTACCCTTTCCTTCCCCTATTTTTTCTAAATAAATTACCCTTTTCCCCTAAGATCTCGTCTCGTGTCTTTGTTTCATGGTGCCGCCCGATGCAACAATGGGTCGAACCTGTTACACATCGTTATGTCATCTTAAACAACAACTATGTCTCCTTAGTTACTGCTTGTAAGTCTCTGTTGTGTTTCACAGCTAACTAGCTGCTAACATGAGGCTGAATCTCAAATCCGTCTCTAACCCCTGATCAAGGGCACTACTTGGGTTGTGGAACAAGCGATTGTACACCCTACACCCTAGTGCATTAGCTTTCCATGTAATGCTGTTCGGGAGTCAAACCTGGAGTAGTTATTTAGCTATTAATTATAGTAGAAAGCTTGAAATGTCAGTATTAGTTAATGTAACCTGCACATGATTGTATGAAGCATCAAGCACAGCGTATTTCATAGCATCATCTCGTTAGCATTTGTCTTTATCCATTTCCATTCTCTTTTGAATAAGTCCATGACATACTGCATATGAAAATAATTAGCAGTACAGAAGCAATCAGTTGCTAAGTTACCCTTTTATCCATGTTAATCCATGCCATCAGCTGTTGTGACTGACGTCATGGTAGTCACGTGACTGCAAAAGATCTATATAGAGAAATAGAGGTAGTTTTTTTTCTCTCTCTCTCTCATCACTATGTCGTGTTACTGTGCACAACCAAAAGTCCCGGTTTGACTTGAACACCCTGTGTACAGGCTGTGGGCAGTAAACATGTTCAGTAGTTATAGAAATAGTTTTCAATATGCATTGTAAATTACACAATTGTAGCAGAAAGTATGTTTGCATAACGAGATATATCTTATGGCTGAGTATGATGTAGTTGTAAGATGTAGTTGAGTTGAAAACCTGCCAACCTTTGTTATGAGCTTTATTGGCGACTGGAAACACACTTGCTGCATTGAATGGTCAAAAGTAAAAAACATCAAAAGTATCTTCTAGAGTGTTGATGCTGAACGACTGAGCGTTAAAATGCACTAGAAAGTAGCCTGTAGCGTAAGTCGAGTGTAGCAGGCTTTCAGCTTTATTTTGTTTTGAGGCTATGTCGTTATTAACGCCGTCCTGATACGACGAAGTCTAATGTCACGAGCTGCTGCTTTCGGGCAAATTCGGGGAACGAGTCTGCGGTGAAGGAGTGTTCGTGAAAAGGTGTATTTGCATATTTTCTGCATGACTTGTGAACTGAGAGGTTTATTTGATGGGCTTTATGCCATTGCTTTGGAAAGGCCACTGTAATCTCGCTGACATGTTAAGCATTCCATAAAACATTGACCTTTGAAACAGTGATTGCTTGATATTTGCAGTGACAAGTAAACTGCTGCTACAGCACCGTGGACTATGAAGCAAAATCAATGTAGCATAGCATAGAAATGTTTAGCAACTTCAGGGTAAAGAGGGCAGGAGACCTGTTCGCCCTCGCGCTTTTTAGCTCCAAACTGTAAATGGAATTATGACTGACCCCTTGTGAAAGCGATGCAAGGTCAAGCCTGGCTTTTAACGGCGACCTCAGATCGCTACCCAGTCCGGATTCGTACCTGTTGCTTTCAAGAAATCGCGAGCCGACTCACGCAGCTGTCACTGTCGCGGAGACGATTGCACAGAGAGACGGCCGCGACTGCTCAGAGACGCTTGAAAATTGTGGGCTCGTGTACAGCTGTGATGCATTATAAGACCGCGATGGTACGATGTATGATTTGTTTCAATTATGAAATTAATTGTATGATTTTATTTCCCATCAAGGAAATTCACGACTGGAGCAAAGACATGCTAATTGTTTTGTTTGCGTGATTGTTATTTATAAGCGAAAGAATCCAACTGCCTCATGAACTGATTAGAATGTATGTCTGAGCACTTCAGGCATTTAAACGATCGCATCAGACAATGGAACGAATTCACATTGGGGCTCAGAAAATGCAGCAGAGACTCATGATTATAGATCTTGGTGTTTAAGGATGACGTTAATACTGAAACAAAAATGGAATAAAAAGGCTTTTACACTTTGCTTCCATGCTATTATCTTGTGATTTTTTATTTTTACTCAGGCAAAACATTGATACCTATAGATTTCTTTGTGTTATACATCTAATACAGAAAATGTGCCCCCAAAATGGCCATTTTTCAGCATCTCGCTTCAAACAATAATCATTTAAAATGCAAATTATTCATGTTTCTTTATGAGTAGTCCTACTAAAATTGATGTAAGATTCTAGGAAGTATATAACCTGTAAATGTAATTGTTGCTTAAATTAAAGCATTTCATGCAAAATTAGTTTAATGTCTCAAGATCTTAAAAATTCAACATTTTAGAATAATGCACTTTTTCAGGTTTATGCCTTTTCATGTGAAATGTAACTCGGCCAAGGTTTATCTGAACGACAGTTAAGATCATTGAAAGATTTATTGTATTATAAAAAGTTACGGACACTACAGTACATAAAAGGGCATGAAATTGTATTTAGCAAAGATGTTTCTTTTCTTCTGCTAAAAACCTATTATGTATACTTAGAAAAATGAAGCATGACTTGGGAGATAAGCAGCGTATTGTGAGAAATGGTGTGATCTGATCCGGTCTAATTCACGTTTTAGTACTAATACCATGTTGTGGCCAACTGTATCATCTACTGCACTCTAGAAGGTCATTATGAACAGCGTGTACAGTACTTTTGGTCAACTATTCCTCCATACAGGAGGTGTGTTTCTCAGAGCTAATATGATTAACCAGGGTTGCCAGGTTTCATGGAAATTCCCATCCAAGCTACAAGTCAAAAAACATGTAAGAGATCAAAAAAAAAAAAAAAAAAATCCCCCAAAATTTCCATTTGGACAGGGAGATACACTTTCTTCTTACAATTACATTTCTGCAGACGTCGCTAAATGGGACTGTACATCATAGACACAATGCCTTTGCTTACATTTAGCCTTTGATTGCGGTAATGTAAGGGAATTATTTTATATATAAAACAAGTTAATTCTATTTTCTTCCTCTCGGATCTGATATTAGTGTGTTAAATCTTCCATGCTGCTATCTCTCCTCCTGCATCTGTTCCTAAAGATGCTAACGCTCCTATGCTCACCTTCTCATTCTCTCTCTCTCTCTCTCTCTCTCTGACTCGAGCCAACACCTCCTGGTTCATCTCTGGACGGACACCTTTCTAACTGCCACGCATTTGTTCTTCAGGATCTCACCAGGACATTTACAATGATTTATGTTCTTTGTACTTCACAGGTAATTTATTGGATTTAATTCCCGTTATTTGCTATTAAAATATGATCTTGATAGGTTTAAACTAATTCAGTTTGGTTTGAAAGATACCACCCTGGCAACCATGTAATAACCTGTCCCGTCCCTTCGTCCTCTTTCCCTGAAAATGGTTATAAAGCCGGCTCTGGGCAGCGGGATCCCTGCCCCAATGGACGCCTATTTAATATCACTTGTTGCAGTTCTGATTGTGACCACTAGGTGCAATAATAACTCTATGGAACTAACTTATATCTTAGTTAGCTTATATCTGTTAAATTATTATTTTTTTTTTCTAATTGAGTGAGATAATCAGAATCGTATCAGAACTTTAAATGTATAAACACTTTGTGAATGGCTGATGCACACGTTAGCTCGGAGCAACCTACCGCTGACCTTCAGTATGAATAGACTGTACAAAAGGGCGCACTCTGCAGAATTTCGCTTCGCTATTTATTGTGCTGTATGAATCTGGGCCACTGACTGATTTTTCCTTTTACTATTGAGTCCTGCTGAGTGAATTTAGGACGGAGAGAAGTGCGGAGTGAAGGATGGCCGGATGTCGACGATACAGAGGAGAAACTCAAGCTGAGATGTCTTTAGGATGGAGAGCTCTTACACACTCACACACACACACACACACACACACACACACACACACACAGTTCTTTTCTAAACCCATCATTACAAAAGAATGCTGGGGGACACTTTAGACGGTTAGGTGGTTAATTTGTCGGATACATTTGCCGTCTGTGCAGACTTTATTCCCGGAAGGTCAGCATTATATTAAAGATTTCCAAATTGACATGAGTGCCTTAACAAATAATTAAAACATCCTGCTTTTCACATAGACCAGCGCATCCAGACATGGCTTAATGGAGTATACAATAAATGCGAGGATACAAATGGAAGCCATTAGGTGGTAATACCTTCAAAGCCTCCTGTGTGAATAAGTATTTTCTATCCCGCTTTTGTGGATTGCGACTCCTGTTTGCTGAATGCGAGCGTTATCACAGGATGCCAAGAAAATTGACTCATTACACACGGACTCCTGCAGACAGCAAATGACGTCCTTTTCCATTTACCACCAAGGCCTTTATCAGATCTTTCCCATTTGTATAAAAAAAGTGAATAAGACAGAACTTCTGATCGCACTAACTAGTCATCAGTTCAACCTTGAACATATCTCAGCTCCCCCTGCCACCATGCTTGGAAATATATATATATATTTTTATCTTTTCATACACGCAGAAGTGCATAAGTGTCATTTGTATGGCGGTCACGTGAACACATCGCCGGAATGTCATTAAGAAAGCATGGAGTGTAATCTCGCTGGTTTTAAATGTAAAGAACAGTTTTGGGTCCAAGGTTCGGTTTAGGCAGATTACAGTGAAATGTTTAAAAAAATTTTTTTTGCAAACTCCCTTTTTTGTCCAATCGTTGTAGAATAAAAGGGGTGGGATTTGCATCGCCTCTCCCCGTGTGGACTCCTGGCCAACGTTTTCGAGGAAGTCCTATTTTCTGCATTCTGATTGGCTAGAAAAATGGACTTCTACTGTATAAAGGAGCATTGGGATTGGCACTGATTCACATTTAAACCTACAGACACCGAAAGTCAGCATGTTTACATGCACAGTGAAGTTGAGCTACGATTATAGCGCAAGTAGACCTTTATCTTTGATGTCCCTGTCCCTGTTCTATTATACAGTATAAGCGCTGCAGGGGAATCGATTATTGCCTCATGAATTTTCACCTTAAGAACTGAAATGTTGCAAGAAACTTGTCTCGGCATATGAAACCTTTTCGGCATATAAGCGAATGAACCAAGCTGATTTAGTGAAGACATACAGGGGTACTGTATGTCACCATGGGTCACAGTTAGCACGGACGGTAGCAAGAAGAAAAGGGAGCCGCTTTCAGTTTGGTTATCATTTGCCAAGAGGAATCATAAATTAACTTTAACTGAGGTTCAATGTCTATTTATTTCATATCTTTCTTCATTCACATGTCTTTTCTAAACGTTTTCATTGTTTTTATTATGCAAGAACGTGATTATAGTGTTGGAAATTGGTAATTTGTTAATATTTTTGGGTGCCTGGAACGGATTATCTGCATTTACATCGTTTAATTATTTTCATATGCTGATGTACCGCTGTTTTCTGAGTTCAGTATTTTAAAATTCAATTTTAGTCAGGCTAACGCTAACATGATTAGTCGGACTAACTCAACGTCGTGCTAACATACTGAGTGTCTTTTGAAACAGAAGAATCAGGGCTTCGGGGATGCCCGAATGCTGAGTGTTTTCTCAGCTGGAACATCTATGTCTGAATGTACAGTATATTCACACATCTATGTATAATTGTACTGTAGGGCCTTGAGAATTAAAATATGTACAGTATTAAATATGTCTTCAGGATTTGCGTCTAAGGACAAAATCAGTCCAAAAGGTCCTTTAATGCTTTGGCGTATTTCAGACTTGTTTAGACTCAAAGGGTGAAACATCTCGGGCACTCTGTAGCATAAAGGTCTTCTTTCATCGGCTTTCCGAATCTGAGTCAGTGGTGAAAATGGTAGAGAACACTCTAACCTGACTAAAAGCATTGCCCCTGTAGTAATCGCTCACTTGTGTAAAAGTAGTCATTTTTAAAAATGCTGGCGAACTACTGCACTTTAAAAATGACTTCTGTACACGTCTGCGGTACGTACGAGGAACACAGTTGTGGAACATTAACGCTAGCTCACCAAGTGAACAGCGCTCGAGTGAACACCTCCTCTGCCATCAACTGAATAAAGAGCTGGCTAGCTACAGTAATTCATCCATAAAGGTTTATTAGCTTGCTAGATCACTTTAGCTAGCACGCTCATGCTAAGTCAAACACGTTTCAAGCTATCCTTATACATTATCCTGAGCGTTATCTACAGGCTTTGAACACTGAAGTGATGTTTTAAGTTTAATATAGAGCTTTTATTTATTTATTTATTTATTTATTTTACTGAAATGATTAAAACATCTGGCTAGGTAGCTTAGCACATGCGCTGCAGGTTAGACATTGAGTTAAGCTGAGATTTCTTTGGGTTTTGGTATGGTCTCTGTGGTTAAAGCATTGGACTGTGGTTTGTAAGGTCCCAGGTTCAAATCCCATGACAACCACCCATGCACCTGGGGGGCTTTCTACTGCTTTACTTCAATCGGAAATCAGTTTATTTAAATTTTTTATTTATTATCAGGGATTAAATGCTTTATTATTTCTTTGCTTATATATTTTCATTGTAACAGTAAACCACATACGAGTCTACATCCTCTACTGCACATGACGTTTGCTCTGTTCCACCCCTGCAGTGCACTAAGCCCCTCATTTAGGTCAGACCGGTCTGTTTGTCGAGCTACAACACGGCACTCTGAATCACGACATAAACCGAGTGTATACAGAAGGAGATGAAGCGCGCTTCAGAGCAGCTTTTTATCCTTCCGTACACAACAGACTCAAGTCACACTCCTGGAGAGACTGACATCGAACAGCCTCATGTGTAGCTCCGTATCGACTCTTCAGAAAGCACGGAGATCATTTCCACGTCCTCAGGGAGATGAGATTTCCTGATAGATAGAGTGAATTTTTTTTTACCATTGCAGAAATGATGTAAAATAAATAAATAAATAAAAATCCAAGTTTTTAAAATTGCATGTGATAAGAATTTTCACATTGTATACATAAAAAAAAACAAGATTTAAAATAACCTTCGAGTATGTAGTGATCTATCTATCTGTCTATGTTGCACTTTACCTTTTGGATTGATAAAGTTCTCTATCTATCTAAAGAAAAATGCTAAACCTTCAGGCCTAAAATAATTAATGTTAATGACCAAAAATATTGTAGGGTTTAAAAACAGGAAAGAAAAAAAAGGAGATTTTATCTGAATAAATAAATAAATAAATAAATAAATAAATAAATACAAATTTTAATTTGTAAAGAGCTAAAAGCTTTTGGAGTCGGGTACAAAAATATTACAGATGGTACAAATTTAATTGGGATTAACCCTTGAAACTCGCCATTATTTGTTTAATTATTATTATTATTTTTAATAAACATATATAGGGCTGAGGATTGTGCAGTATAGAGTGATGTATCCTTTTTTTCAGTGCTAAGTAATCGCTCTGAACTAAAATGAACTAAAAATGAGTTTTAGTATACAAACTTATATACAAACATGACTGAGCAAAAAAATCTAAAAATGTGTCACATAGATAAGAGATAGCACAGATAAACACAATCAGGTGTTTTTATTATTGTTTTTGGTTGTTTCAAAGAACAAATAATAATAATAATAATAATAATAATAATAATAACAATATGTACATTTTGCGATGTCATTCCTTTATTTTGGTAGTGGTAATATTTACCTGTTACAAAATAAATGACACCTTTTGTTCTACCTGACATATCCGAAAACCCAAATACATAATTTCATGTCTGAATCTTCTCCGTTAACACACACACACTGTTAAGGCTTCCATAGAAGCACACAAACTGTATACAGTGGAACCTCGGATTGCGAATAACGAAGTTTTTAATAAATTTTGACATGAAAAACGAGCATGTCTTGGTTTACGAGTTTACGAGTGCCGAGTTTTTTGACACCGACACACACACACCGACACACACACACTCTCTCGCCTTTACACCCCCCCCTCCTTGACTTCACACAGCCACACACACTCTGCTCTACACAGAAACTCTGCTCTGTCGCGATTCTTTTCAAAGGTAAGGTGCTGGTCCATTTCATATATATATATATTTTTTACTTTACAGCAGTGATTCTGTTAGTCTGCGCTCACGCGAGTGTCATTAGAGAGATTTCTTTTTTTCCCGTTAAAACAGTGTTTCCGTTGTGTGTGTGTTTGTTGTGAAACTTAAAAAGTGAGGTGGGGGGAGAGAGGAGGAGTTTTACTGTGTAAGACGAGGCAAGGGAAGGGTCTAATTCCACACACACAACCACCCACATACACACACAAATACATGGCGCCTACGCGGACAAACGGAAACACTTATCTGTTGGGATTTATTTGAACTTTTTTAAAAGGTAAAGTGCAGGTTAATTTGTTTTATTTTTACTTTATATATTGTATTAATTATTTTTCTGTATTAATTTTTTTGGCCTGTGGAATGAATTATTTGAGTTTTCATTATTTCTTATGGGAAGATTTGGTTTACGAGTGTTTTGTAATACGAGCCCGCTTCCGGAACGAATTATGCTCGTAATCCAAGGTTCCACTGTATGCTGTACTCATTGCACACAAAAGTTTCGATCACTTGCAAATTAAACAACATTAGTGATTTATTTTCTAAATTCTACAGCAATGCTAGGGATTCCAAAACTATGAAAGAACGCATATGTAATTATGTAATAATAACAGTTAGTTGTTATTTATAAGACATGAAGGTCAGCTGTCCTGGAACAGGTCTTACAAGAACAGTATTGTGTCGAGTGTGTTTGTAAAACCCATCAAGCTCCATGATGAAACTGGGCCGCAATAAACAATTAATTCCCACTTTAATCTCCAAATTCTCTTTTTTTCCTCAGAATTTTTCCTTTTTTTTTTTTTTTTTTTAGAAATAACCTTCTGAGATTAAAGGCAGAATTGAATTCTGAGAAAAAGTCAGACCTCAAATACATTTTTTATGTTGGTCCTAACTCTCTTTCATAGAATAGACTTCTGTATGTGCTTCTATTAGTTGTCATTCCTGTCTTGTCCCCAGACCCGTCTAGTCACTGGTTCTCAATCAACAGGTGTCATAATCATTCACGTGAGTTTTCTGTCCTTGACATTTTTTTGTAAATATTTAACCCCATTGATTTTATTATTTCGTGAAGAGTGTCTAACATGTTACCTAGACTTGTTTATGGTTCGTGGTTTCGACCACCCTCTATCTGCACATGCATGTGGCTCTACTACACAAACAGGTTACAAAGTGCACGTGTATAGGCAAACACAAATGTACTGTCGAAAGCAGTTGAGACGTGATGCATGCTGTACTGCTGAGACGTCTCTGAGCCGCACTACATCACCACGGCCTTGTTAACACCTGATACTCAAACTCCAGCATGAATCACAGAAATGTTCCCTCGGAGGCTGGGAATGAGCATCGGATCCCCGCAGTGGAGCATACAGTACGTGGTGAGGCGGTGAAACACGTGGGGATTCCTCCCGAGTGTGGTGGTGGTGCTGGTGCTGCTGGTGACTGATTAATGGGTTTCACTGGTGCAGAACACGAGCAGCCATGAACGTGTAATTTATGTGCAGCCAAAGAAAGACAATGAAAAAGGCCATAATGCCATAGCCTGAGAACAAACACATGCTGTCAGCATCATCCATAAAGATAAGGTACATACATATACAGTTGTAGCAAAAGTTTTGGCACCCTTTACGGAAAGACACATTTTGTTGAATATTTTTTTTAATTCTTTTTTTTAGGTGAACAGAATGAAACACGTCCTCAGCTAACTGGCGTTCCCAAATTGCCCGTAGTGTGTGAATGTGTGTGTTTGTGATCCCTGCGATGGATTGGCGTACCCTGCCTTGTGCCCTGGGGAAGGCTCCGGGCCCCATGTGACCCAGGATGAAGCCATATAGACATTACGTGAGTAATGAAATATACAGGGTGGGTGAAAAGTAACTAGGCTTTCAAACAACCAATGATCTGGCTCCTGGACAATCGGATGGATTCCTGGCGTGTGCTCGGCACCTCACTGTCACATCAGTGCCATTACTGAGGCAACAGCATAAAAACAAAGCATCGACAAGAAGTCGCATTTTGTTGTGCGATCCTGATGGATTAGCTTGGGATACCCATTCCGTCTCTGGGTGTGCCTAATAAAGTGGCATCTGAATGTGTAATGTAATGTGCATTTAAATATGCACATTACATTACACATATATATTTTTGCTTTGTTTTGTTCGGGAACAAACCTCCTCAAGGGTTGACCGAAGTGTGAGCGAAGAGGTTACAGCGTCAGAAGACTTTGAGGACTTTATAAGCAAGTGTCATCTTGAGTTTTTAAAATTTTTTTTTTTAAAAGTAATTCGGTTGTCGAAGCTGATTTTGTTTCAGCTTCAGTTTCTTGAGTGACACATTTCAACCAAGAACAAAATGTGCAGGATACTGTACAGTGCTCACAGTTACAGACCTGAAACCTGACCTTGGACAGATGAATCCTTGGACAGTTTCTGTTCCAGGGTCAAAATTTGGCCTGAAGAATATGAGTCTGTGCACCCAAACTGCCAGGTGTCAACGTGGCAGGTTGTTGTTGGTGGTTATGTAATGATGTGGGGAATGTTTTCTTTGGCCCCTTAATACCAGGTGAGCAGTGTTTGAATCGGAAGATCACTGCTGACCGCATACAGTATTATGATCATGATTTAGCATATTATATTGGTTTACGTCCAGGGCGACAACACCAACAACTTTGCCAGTCACCAGATCTGAATCCAAAAGCAAAATCCAATATCTTTGGGATGTGTAGCAGAACCTGAGATTCCCAGCATGACTGTGCAGCTGGCGAGTCCGCAGCAATGTCTTTAACATCTCGTGGAATCTGTCGACCCAGTTTTTCTGCGGGCATTTTGTCCCTAATAATGTGTCCAGTGAGTGCAAATAATCCAACATGAAATGAACACCGTCTTCCCCACCAGAGAAAGCCGCATTACACATGCATGAAAGCTCTGAATATTACTCTCTCGTTGCAGGCTTATGGTTGGCTCCTGCATGCTTCTTCATTCATCCGGCCCAATCTTCTCTGCTCAGCGCTTTTTTTTTTTAGCGCTCCCCGATGGGGGGGGAAAAAAAAACCCTTTTCTGCCTGTCTAAACCTGCAACGTGTTCTTTTTTCGTGCGTGGCCACATTAAGTTTTGCACATTACCCATTGTGCACTGCAGGGGCGTCACTAGAGATATATGGATGGACTATGGAGTAAGCATTTACTAGTGGGGTCTGGTTCCCCTGGAGAGATTTTTATGGCCCTGAAATGTCTGTTCATCATGAATTTTGCATGTAAGACCAATGAAACCACGTGGTCAAGCTGGCACGGCGTAGTACAGTAGGTATGTACAAAAGTTTGGAGACACCATCGAACTCAACATCTTTTGTTTAGTGATATATTTTCTACATTCTAGAACAATACTGGGGGTTTCACAATTACAACATAATTATAATGGCATTGGGTTATTGTGTAGCAAAAATAACAGTCGGTCGTTATTTTAGGACAGGAAGGTCAGCTCTTCTGGAACGGTATTGTGTGTCGAGTGTGTTTGCTAAACCCCATCGAGCTCCATGATGAAACTGTCTCTCATGAAGACCTTCCCAGGAAAGCGAGACCAAAACCTTGGCTCTGCTGCAGAGGAGAAGTTCATTTAGAGTCACCAGCCTCAGAAATCACCAATTAACCTCAACCAGCACCTCAGATTAGAGCCGTTATGAAGCTTCACAGAGCAGAAGGAGCAGATATACATCTCAATATCAACTGTTCAGAGGAGATTATTGTGTATTTTGGATAAACGCCTTCAGTATTGTTTTACAGTGTAGAGAGAAATATATACCAGGAACGATCATGGCGATAGAAGGGGTGTCCAAACATTTCACAGTACACTGATGCTGAATAATTACGGATATTAATTAACAGTGGGTTAATAATTCTGTTTTCATTGTTAATTTACATGAATCCGAGCTCTTTCAGAATAATACACTCCGGCAAGATGGGGCAACAATGTAAATCTTCAGCTGTTCATTATTTTTTTGGGGGGAAAAGGGTTCAAAAGGACACCATAGACACAGTAAAGCATGGTGGTGGTAGCATCAAAAGCATTTATATACTGTAAGTAGTCTTTGTTCTCATTTCTTTAATTGGCCAAAACAACTGTAAACATGGACAAAGATGGCTGTTTCAATATGACTCCGCCCCTAAACGCATACCCGGGGTCAACCTGGCAGGCCTCACACGGCTTTATCAGGTTTCCCAAATTGCGAGTCAATCAGTGTGATCCTTATAAACTTGGGGGACTGAAAGTGCTCTGCCAAGCGAAACAGGCTGAAATTGAACCACAATACGGCAAAAAGTTAATTACTTTTTTTTTTTTTAACCAAAGATATCTTGAAGGCGTACTCACCAGCAATGGCTCTGCAACAAAGTGCAAAATTCTGTGTCGTTTTAAAGCTTTATAAAATCCTATGTAGGTCCTACAGTATGTACAGATATCTACTTTTTGTTAATTGTTTATAAGTACAAAGTCAAACACCTTGTGTGTGTATATTTAAAATGAACACATGGACTATACATGAGTCCTACATATTAACGGTGGTTTAGTGGTTAGCGCTGTAGCTTTGCACCTCCAGGGTCTGGGTTCAATTCCCGCCTTGGGGTCTGTGCGAGTGAAGTTTGCATGTTCCCCCCGGGTTTCCTCCCACAGTACAAAGACATGCAGATTGGATTAATTGGTGTTCCCAAATTGTTGTCCGTAGGATGTGAAATTTGACCAGAGGTCCTACCATGGTTATAAAAATGGGAATAAATAAAATGCTCACTGTTGGCCTCTACAGTCTATAGTAGGGCTACAGAGGTGGATGGATGGATTATATTAAATAACAAAAACTAACTGGTCTAAACTTCTATGTTTTCACTTACAGTATCTCATCCTATCTTGCTGTATCTTGTCACATCAGATAAAATGAACTTCTCTTTTAGCCTTTAGACCTGAATGTCCTCTTATTGTGTAAGGACATGACATTTTCTCCCAACTACATTGTCTACATACAGTACAGTATCCTTATAGCATCATCGCATGAGGACTGTTGGGTATAATTCCTGTTTGAAGTTTATAGTTATCGGTAATAATAATAATAATAATAATAATAATAATAATAATAATAATAAAGAGAAACAGAGATGAGAAAAAGCATTGCACTCAGCAGTAACGTCTCAGAAGATTAACGCGTACACTTTATTATTATTTCCTGAAGTGCTACTAAAATGAGTGTGTCTATTAAAACTCTAAATTATTAGGAAAGAAGCTAGTAAGTTTGAATATGTTTGTTATTTACCGATCTCATAATAGCAATGAGATTGTGCTTGGGCTGATTGTCCTCGATATTTTCAGAAAAAGTAACCAGAAACTTGCTCGAAATAACACACACACACACACACACACACACACACACACACACAAAAAACCCCGACTGTGTAGACACGGGGTTGTGTTGTTCTCATAAGGGACGCAACCTTTTCCAGGGTTGAACGCAAACGGAGGTGCAGTGAATCATGCAGTGAATATCTAAGCATCATCGTCTCATTATTTTAGACATAGCAAGATGTAAGTTAAAGAAAGTAATAATACGGTCCGATACAATACGTTTTCTTTTTGTCATAATACTAAGGGGAAGTAATTATTATTTCATCCATTTATTCATCTTTAATTCTTTATCAGGTTCGGGGTGATCGTGGACGCGTCTTAGGGTGAATAAAAACCTCGGGTGGTTCTCACAGAGCTGCATCCCTTTCACTGGTGTGATAAACCTCTCCATCCTGCCACGTTTATTCATCATAATATTTAAAACTATATCGAGCTCTGATGCCGTCTCTCGTATGAAATTAAACAAAATATGACAACAAAAGAATTTTTTTTTACAAACATCTGGAAGTCACCATGCTTACATGTAGAGTATTCCAGGAAGAAATCCATGGCAACACTACAACACTCTACAATAAAAACTCTAAATTTGTATTTTTATTGCCTCAGTGGACATTTTGTGACTAAGTAGATGCACCATTGCTTCATCAGAGGAAAGCCTTATCAAGAAATGGAGAGAGAGAGAGAGAGAGTGTGTGTGTGAGTGTGTGTGTGTGCCTGCAGCCCAGCTGTGAAATAAACAAATGCATGAACAAACAGCCTTCTTTAAGGTTGACTACATTCTGAGCTGAATAAGTACATGTTCAATGCTCACTGTTTGGAGAAAAAAAAAAGAAAAAAGATCAGGATTGTGCCTCTGCTCGGTCCGTTCCCTTTGGCAACTGGAAGGCACATACTGATCTTGGAGGTTATCTACGAAAAACAGCCTCTTTATCATTAAAAACAGCCGCATATTATAAGGAAAATATATATAAATATATATATATATATATATATATATATATATATATATATATAAATCCCTTTTACAGGTCACACAAGACCACACAGCTCTCTCATTCTTTACCAGACCTCGGCGCAGCCTGCAAAAAACAGTTTGGACACGAGCTTGTGATTGTCATTCAGCGCTCGATCGTACAAACATCCAAATTTGAAAATTCCCCCCCAAATTTTTAAAATAAATTCCAGATCATTGTTATTTTAGAGATAATACAGAAAGTGTGCGTGGCAAAGAAGCGACCAATTTTGCTAAAGATTTCCAGTTCAGCCGTTTTGGAGAGATGATTTTATATGTGCGTCCCCCAAGCCTGCCATTTTTCAGCATTAGACTGTCTCACAACAATAATCAGTTTAAATGCCAATTATTCATATTTCATCATGAGCATTGATGCTAAAATTGGTGTTATCTTCTAGAAACATATGACCTGTAAAAATGGTTGTTTACAACAAATTTAAGCATTCTGTGCAAAATGTCCGTAGTGTCCGTAATTCGTGTTGCATCATCTTAACGATTTTGCACTATTACTATAATACACTTTTTCAGGTTTATCAGGTCTTTTCATGTGAAATCTAAATCAAATCTAAAGTTTCATCTGAATGACAATTAAGATCATTAAAAGACCTGAATTAAAAAAAAAAAAAAGTTACGGACACTACAGACATAAAAGGGCACGGAACTGTATTTAGCGAATGTGTTTCTTTTTTTTCTGATAAAAATCTAAATGTGGTCTAAAAATGGCGTTATATGATCTGATCTAAAAAATGCACTTTTTCACCGAGGTGGGACCGGAAGGAAACAGCCTTTACTGACTCTGCATGTTTGTGCTTCAGCTCAGGGGTCAGTAATCTTCAGTAATCATTTGGAGTGGTGTATTATTTTCAAACTAGCTAAGCACAGTTTACGAGACAGTAATCGTTGTCAACAGGAATCGGCGTTTAAATCTGCCTCTTGAATAGCTAAGCTGTAATTACAGAACCAGATGACAAGATCTGAGGCTGAATCCTGGGGAAGGTGTGAATAAAATGAAACCTACTGATGGCTGTTATTTGCTGCGTACGACGGGACGTGACCACCATTTTAGCATCGTTATCGAGAAAACTTTTGTGGATTTGCTTCTTGGCTGCCTTCCGCTTTGGTTTAGTTTAACATCTTCCTGATATTCTATACACGTCTATACATATAATCACATTAACACCACAGAACTTTAACATTGATTATGAGTAGACTGGTGACAGGAGGACCAAGCGCCAGCCTGTAGAAAAGCATACTGGTTCACCAATTCATACTGGTTATGATAGAAAGGTATCAGAACACCCAGTGCATCACAACCTGCTGGGCCAGGAGAAGCTCAGGGGCTACGGTATTGGACGCCTCATCAAGAGGTCCCAGGTTCAAACCGCAGCACCATCTGGCTGCCATGGTTGGGCTCTCAACTGCTCAGATGTATAATGAGATAAAAATATAAGTTGCGCTATATAAGGGCATCTGTCAAATGCTGTAAATGTGTCAAAGGGTTCAAGGTTGCTGATCTGATCCAGTCTCAAAGTTTTTCAGATCTCAGTCCGACTGAGCGTCCATGGGATGCACCGGACAAACATGCCTGATCCATGGAGACCCCACCAGGTCCTGGTGCGAGACACCACAGCACACACCCCACAGATTCAGAGATTGGCGTCCATGTCTCAGAGCTGTTGCGTTAATGGGGGAACCTTCACAATACTGCACTTAATGTTTTAGGTTTCTAATGTTACGGCTGATTGGTGGACTGTACATCCTCCTATAACAGCCTGAACATAGGGCGGAAAGTTGCGTGTTTTACGATATTCGATTGATTTATGTTAGAAAGGCTCTCCTCCTCCTTGATCTAAGATGTTCTCGTCATAAATCACACATCATTATGAAAGTGTTAAAGAAGGAGTTTCGCAGCCCGTGTTCATTTACATTTACGGCATTTGGCAGATGCCCTTATCCGGAACGACTTACTGTACATAAGTGCTTTTTCCAGAAGTTTTCATCAATAAGTGAAATACCAGTCAAAAGTTTGGACACGCCTTCTCACTCCACGGTCGTTCCTGATGTTTGTTTCTCTCTACACTGTAAAACAATACTGAAGGCGTTTATATAAAACACACAATAATCTCCTCTGAACAGTTGATATTGAGATGTATATCTGCTCCTTCTGCTCTGTAAAGCTTCATAACGGCTCTAATCTGAGGTGCTGGTTGAGGTTAATTGGTGATTTCTGAGGCTGGTGACTCTAAATGAACTTCTCCTCTGCAGCAGAGCAAGTTTTGGTCTCGCTTTCCTGGGAAGGTCTTCATGAGAGACAGTTTCATCATGGAGCTTGACAGGGTTTACAAACACACTCGACACACAATACTGTGTGAACTGTGAGAACTGATCCAGAACAGCTGACCTCCGTGTCTTATAAATAACTGATAACTGACTGTTGTTGTTCTAGTTACTTAGCTACATAAGTCCATATGTATATAAATCTCCAGTATTGTTCTAGTAGAAAATAAATAACCACTAAATAATCACTAAGCAAAAAACAAAACAAAAAACAAGAACATTGAATTAGAAGATGTGTCCATGGTCCAGGACATTTTTCCGATCCACTGCTCTTTCTACTCTTTGTGCGAAATAGCCTCGAACATTTAAAAACCATATTGTGTAACCCCCCCCCCCCCCTGGTCCCCCCCCTCCCCCTCTTGCAGAAGCAGGTCAAGAACTTTGATGATGTCCACAGCAAACATGGGAACGGAGGAAAGGAAGGATATCGCTGTGACTTCGACCGTGGCATGGTTGCCGGTTTGAGGATTCCAGGTCTACTCATTAGTTCGGCGAAGTCGTACTTCTTGATGAGGGAACTAATTGGTTTGAGACGCTACTTTAACTCCAATAACCACTTGTTATGCAGGAACGCATCCCAGAGTACGCTCAACCTCAAAGCAGATGACGTACAGTACAACAGGAGAAGAACGTCAGTTTTAATTCTATCAACCATGAACAGGAATCTAAGGCTACAGCGAAGATCTCACTAATGGTTACCATTAAATATGAATGATTCATGATGAATGATTTCTTTTTAGCAGTGTTTCCCATTTTATTTACATTTCTACAGTATGCACTAACCATATGTACATGAGCTCTGATTCCAATAATGATGTTGCTACATTTATATCCTTCAGACCTGTTAGTGATCTCCATGACCATGTTTATGAATAAATCATAGAATCCGTACGATAAACGCTCATTACTTACACGTTAGCTCAAATGGAGGTCTAACCAAGAGCCAAATCCCAGACGGGTCCAGACGTCCAGTACGGCCCGGTGATTTGCGCTTAGCTTCTGTGTAGTTACTACATTATTTATAGCTACATTATTTATAAGTGAATTGAAAGAGTTTAAGAGGTTAAAGGAGAATCTAAGGGCGTCGTCGTAAATAATGGAACAGATTTCCATGTAAGGCTGGGCGATATGATGATGTAATATGGATATTGTGATACATTACATCATTATACACTCTTATGAGAAATCGTAGCTATCACACAGAATATATCCTGGCTCAGGGTCCAGCCACCCTGGAGCTTAACTTTTACCTGCCGCTATTTACTCTTCTTTGTTAATGCTCTGCTTCGTGTTTTGTGCTACGGCTCACTGGCGCTTGTTTCTTTCCAGTTAAAATACTTATTTTGACTTTGCTTGTATTTAATTAAAGGTTTTCACTTGTAATAATCTGATACTTTATCTTTATACTGTCTTTATCCTGTTTTATATTGTCTTTATATTTATATTATCTTTATGCTGATATCTTTGTATTGTAATAATCAAAATTTTTACATAAAAAAAAAAATAAGTGCACAATGCGACTTGAAGTAGATAATTTTGGACTTAATCTTTAAAATCCTTAAAATATCTTTTTCTCTTTTTTTTTTTTACCTTTTAAAAATGAAAATTCTGTAATAAAATGTTAAATATTTGATGTGAAAATTTATATTATATAAAATGCTAAATATGATAATAAATTATATAATATAATAATAAATTATATATAATATAATATAGAATATAATTTATTTATTAAGCATTTAAAAAAATTATGTATGTTAATATAAATGTATGTATTTTGTATGTATGATGTATGAATTTATTATGTATTTTTATGCTCCCCCCCCGTATTGCTCAGCCCTATCTCTAAGTTGTAAGTGTTTACTCATTGAACATGAGAATACTTATTATTATTTTCATTAGGTTTTTATTTCTCGTTATCCGGACGAGCCCTGAATCTGGATGATGCAACATTTTGTGCTTCAGGAATAAAATGATTATCTAACATGGTGATGCAAGAAAACACCAACAAATAACAAACTAAGAAGCGTTCCCAAAGAGCTCACTGTACCGCTGTAGAAGAACCTGAAACTGTAAAGCAGTATCTGATATCTGAGTGGATGGCTACGTGTAAATGATCTTTTAAGTGGATTAATGTTAATGGCTTTTGCTTAAGGTAATTAGCATAAGGACCGAGGCCTCCTGAGATCAGATTATGCAAAATGGATCCTGAAACGAGCTGATGCACTGAACTCGTCTTTCCCCTCGACAGGCGTCTTGCTGGTTAATGCGGAGAGTGATGTCTCGAGATTAAATTAAAAGAAGTGAAGAATAAAAGGAAGCCATGAGGCATCACAACACCTTTTGATAAATCTTTCCAGCAGCACCGTTGCATGAAATGGGCTGCTCCGTCTGTGCGCTTCATAATGGCAACGCGGATGAAATGTCTTGCGGTGAGACTTGATTAAATCCAGTCTCGCAGCGAGTCGACTGTAGCTCAATCCTGAGTTAGCAGAGTTAAACCAGAGATCAAATATTTGCATCGCACACGCGGGACCCGAGCTAGCGCAAAGACCGGTTACTTCACTGTCAAACAGAGGACTTCTGTTTCCCCCGTCATGCGTAATAAGCTAGTGCTGCATGTTCGAGGCGGTGTATTCTGTCCCTCACCTCTACCGTTTTATTTGCACACTGATCACACCCTGAACTAACCCTGAACCCCCAAAAAGATTTTACTGGTTATGTAAACTACTAAAATGACACTTTCAGCCAACCAAAATTAAGCTGCTGAATCAGACCAATGCAGTATCACTGAAATGCTGCATCACTCGGTGGTGTAACGCCCCCTGGAGGAAAGCGCTATCCCCACACTGAGAGCGAGACCATTTTTACGTCCTTTATCTCACATCCGCAGGTTGTCAAAAGCATTGTTAGAACTCACAAATACCACACAGTGGTGGGAAAAATACATACATTTTGTAAAAGTAAGAACACGCTCGGTAAAACATCTCCATTTATAGTTGTACTTGAGTAAAAATCCGAAATTACTTACTTACCTTTAAATGTACTTACAGTGGAACCTCGGATTGCGAGGAACGCGGTTTGCGAGTGTTCCACAAGACGAGCAAAGATTTTTTGAAAAATTTTGACTTGAAAACCGAGCAAGTATTAGTTTACGAGCGCCGAGTGTCATGTATCACGCATGCGCTCTTGTTTTGACACCGAGCGTCACGTGATCACAACTGAGCCAAACGCGCACAAACGGAAACACTTATCTGTTGGGATTTTTTTTTTTAGAAGTAAAGTGCAGGTTGATGTGTTTTATTTTTACTTTATATATTGTATCAATTATTTTTATAACTTTAATTATATAACAATTTTTTGGGCTGTGGAACGAATAATATGAGTTTTCATTATTTCTTATGGGAAAATGGGATTTGGTTTACGAGTGTTTTGGAATACGAGCACAGCTTCCGGAACGAATTATGCTCGTAATCCAAGGTTCCACTGTACATACCATTTATGGAGCTCACTGTAGCCTTTTACGTCGTAGTAAATCTCTCTCTCTCTCTCTCTCTCTCACTTCTTCCCAACTATGAATGTGCTGGGTTTTTTTTTTCAAACACCTGCTACATGAGTGAGTATTTTGCAGAGGGAAGGCAAATTGTGTGATTATGTATAGCAGTAATTATGTAATTATATACTACTTCTTCAGATACTACACAGAATTGTAATGAAGTAGAAAGTACAGAAATGGATTGTAGGATGTACAGTACTGTCGAGTAAAAGTTAAAATTAGCCACTAATAAAACTAAAGGATAGAAATGTGAAATCTGCAACAAAATCAATATACTTAAGTACATTTTACCTCTCCAAATGAATAAACTAATTTCTATAATGCTTCCCCTCCCCCCCTCTCTCATTAAATATATATATCTCTTTGTTAAGCATAGAATATCTACTGGAAAGGTGGGAGTTCTCAGAAGCCTCTAAAGAATAATGCCTGCTATAAATATCAACACAGTTTTCAAGGGCATAATTTACATTTCTTGCTTTATTTATTCACTACATATTCAATTAAATGCAAGCGAGCATAGTGGGTGGGTTCGCCAACACTGTCACTTCACACCTCTAGAGTTTGAATCTCATCCCTGGTGTGTGTGTGTGTGTGTGTGTGTGTGTGTGTGTGTGTGTGAGAAGTTTGCACATGCTCCCTGTTCTCTGAGCATTTAAGTTTTCTCCCACAGTTCAAAGACATGCTCTGTAGAATAACTGGCATTTCCAAATCCCCTTTAGGTTACGATTGTGTGTGTGTGTGTGTGTGTGTGTGTGTGTGTGTGTGTGTGCTGTGTGCATATGGTGTGTTATTGTGCCCTACAATGGGTTGGCATCCTAACCAGGTTCAAAGACCGTCCATAACCCCACACAGGATAAGAGGTGAATGAATGAATAAATGAAATGTACAGTAAATGACACCAACGCCAGTGTCTAGGTGTTTCCTAGAATAAAAAAAATTAAATAAAAATACAGTTGTCTCTCATTCCATCTCTTCCTGGGATTAATATGTAGTTTCCAGAACTTCATTCAATAACAAAATGTCAGATTTTCCTTACATTTAACCCCCCCCCCCCCCCCCCCCCCCCCCGAGGCATATGGTGTTTCCTGATAACAGAAAGATACTGATAGAGCTTATGTAGCTTACTAGAATTGATTCTCAATCCGATTCAGGGCACGGAGCCTCTTCGGATAAAATAGACGGATAAAATGAGATTTTCTTCTTTTATGAGCAGACCTTGAAGAAAATGCATTGAGTGACATTTATTCATCTGATACATACATTCTGTGGCTCGTATCCCAGAGCCTAACAGGAGATCTGTTCAGGTTAGACAAGTGACATTCAAAAAAATAAAAATAAACGAGGCACGTTTTGTTTTTGTGTGTGCTATTAGATGCCGCATTAGCATGAAGGCACGTCTGAGGTCTGACTTAATCTGTCTTTTTTTTGGTCGTTTGTTTTGAAGCTTCTACAGAAGTACAGGAGCAAGAAGTTCCCTTAAGATTCCAGGCTTCCGAGTGTCCCGAGGCAGTCAAGAGAGAGGCAGGGATGGTGTCACTGTCTCCTCCCTGACAAACAAGAGCTATGGGAGGGAACTTGAGAGCTCGGGTATGTGGAAGAGGGCAGATAGCGCTTTCCCCCGAGAGTGTTCCCTGACACATTCTGGAGCTTTGTCCAGCCATGGGATTGTCTCAGTCTGTAATGAATCACAGTGACAATATTGTTCCCAATCAAAAAGTCGGAAAACGTGCATAGAAGTTTGCGACCTAAAATTCAGAAACTTGGGAACACTTTTACAGAAATTCCCAAAGAGAAAGTGAGAAAACCTGTCGAGAATTTTTCAATTCCTATTTGGAAAGTGGGAGGACCTGTATGGAAGTTCAAAGTCATCGGAAAGTCAGAACACTTGTACAGATGTTCTCAAAATAGTTCCCAAATAGGAATTCCGAAATTCCGTACAGGTGTTCATGCTTTCTGGATGGCATTTAAAGACTTGTAAAGAAATCACTAAGAAAAGTCAGAACACCTGTACAGAGGCATGGAAATGATATTTGGAAAGTCAGAATACCTGCAAGGAAAGTTGGAGATGGAATTTGGAAAGCCAAATTCCAAATCAGAAATTCAGCAAATGTGTAAGAAAGGTGTTTTCCTTTTTAAAGGCATTCCTTTATACAGAAGTTCAGAATTTAAGACTTTTGAAAGGTGAAGATTTCTGTAGAAACATTGGTTTCTCCCCGGTTGAGCGTGCATGGGTTCATGGGTTCATGGGTTCATGCTCTTGAACAGCAAAAACATAAAGCACGTAGTATAAAAATAACCATTTTTTTTTTTTGCACCATCCTTCCAGTTCTCTTCCATAAGTTTTCCTCCATGTTTTTCGTGTTACTGTATAAACCAGGTTCCTTGGGGAACACTCCAGGTGAAACACAGTGTATGGGGTGAGCCCCTTCTGCGATCGATTGTGTACTACATACACCGCTACAACACCGAACAACAGATCATAAGTGATTAAAGTCGTGTCGTGTGCACTCAGGCGAAACACCTGCTAACCGGTTGTTGTTGCTGGGAATTGGAGAACCGAATGGGACATACGGAATGGAGACCAAAATAAAACAGTGCTGTAAGGTCCTGAACCTTGTTCAAAAAAATAATACAGTAGAAGATGCAAGATAAGAACCCTGACCATGTGTGAATTGAAATTAAGGAAACATGCTCTCATTAGCTCGTCTAAGGCTTATTACACCTTTACAGTGGGGGAGTTTTTATTCACCAACCAGCAGAAGAAGTGAGAAAAAAATGAAGAAGGAGTGAGGAATCAAATTATGTACGGCTAATTAGGAACACGTTAGAAGAAATTATCAATGGGACATTGGTTTAAGAGTAGATTTTTTTTCTTCTTTTTTTGGGAATGGCTCTGGGAGACTTTGTGCCTTGGGGGAGCGAGATAGCAGGAATTAAGTATAATGCGGAACTCAGCCGAAGGCGTACGTAGGGAGAACACGGATACTGGGACTCAGATGGCTGTTCGAGCCCCACGGGGGTGATTTCTTTAAGAGCAGAGCAGTGACGGAGCGTGGACTACGGGTATCGTGCGCTGGTTGCTTTGCTTGCAGATTGTACGTAGAGAGAGTGGTTCGTTTAGGAGATACTATCACTCACACTCATCCATCATCTTCTCCTCTATTGCTCAGGGTGTACCGTGTTGCTATGCTTTTATTCCGTCCTCAACAAGACGACAGCTAAAAGCGCTTCAGGGAATCCGCTGTGATTTTCCCGACCTCCTTGAAGAGTGCACATACGTTTGTTTGTGGTTTGTCATTTTTGCGCGGGCAGCCGCCTACCTGTGGTTCTGACAGTAGCCGTGGTCGAGGCCCGGCATCTGGCATCTCATAAGCAGGAGAAAAACCTGTCAGAGTAGACTTAATCTGACATCGCGGTGGGTCGTCTAAACCAAAGAGAATTCAGGCAGCTGACAGAAGGCACAGTAATGCACTAACCCATCTCACCGCATGACCAATGACAACATTCCTTATCAGCCTCCCAGCACATGGCCGACAGACATCGCGAGTCGCTCACGTCTGCCTGTCTTCACTCCGGATTAGCGTCCATCAACGGGACCGGAGCTAGCTGACACACGTTCAAAAAAAGGCGTGCTACAAAGGGATTGTCATAAGCCTCATTCATGCAGGTCTTGTGTGATTTTCTGCATGTGTGTCACAATGATGTCTTGGAATTTATTATTTTTTTCACTTGTGTACTGTATGTGTGTACAAGAGACAGAAACACAGACAGTGAAAGAGTGAAAGAGAGTGTTATGCAAGTTCTACTGTAGGTGCACTAATAAAATCTGCATTTAAAGAATCTTTATATACATGAATTTCTTTGGCTCGGCGCTTGTATATACAGTGTTAACTATATGTATAGTGTGGAGATGCGGTATAAAGTATATAAAAAATTAAAATATTATCTGTAAATATCTTCATACGTTAACTATCTCTGGATGTAACGATACAGCGTAGCATCCCAGGTTTTTATCTTAAGCTTGGGTTAATGTCTCATATATCTGTTTCGGGTTTTCTTATGCACCCCCCCCCCCCCCCAAACCAGGCCGGTATGTGGACTTTGTAAGATTTATTGCCTCAAGGTGTGAATAAAAGAGTAAATGAGTGTGAACAGTACATGATGCCCTACACTGGACCAGTGTCCTGTCCATGGTGGATTCCTACATTACATGCAGAGTTCCTGGGAGGAAAAACCCCAGATACATCTTGACCCTGACCCAGATAAACGCTCCCTGTAGATGATGATATTTCAAATATTTTCTAGCTTCACCTCCTGCAGCACCACGAGCGCCTCGCTTGCACAGCTGACGAAGGACTTTTGTCCGAAAAACGTATATTATGCACGATAGATTAGCCTTTTTTCCTTTGCATTTCCTTTTTTTTCCAGCATTCGCACTTTTTTATATTCCAGCTGCCTATATTATCAACCAACATTTCCATTTCTGGGTGCGCGTCTATCGCTCATCAGCACAATCTTTCACGTCAAAATTTTCAGTAGAACCTTAGATTGAGAGTTGATGCATAAGCCTGGTGTGTGTGTGTGTGTGTGTGTGTGTTTTGGGCATCACATTATCATGAATCTTGCTATAATATGCTGTTTTGTCTGTGGTATTGGAGGATCATTTATAAGGCGTGTCTATCTCTACCTGACCTGTACGCCCTTCTGCTCACCTGAGAAATCGACTATGAGACATAAAGACTCTTTTAATAGTAAAAAAAAATGATAAAAGCTGTTCAGTTTGCATAGAAACAGATCTAGGCGCTACTGTACTCTGCATCACAAAACCGACAGTGGTGACAGAGCCGTTTCCTGCTGTTTCCTGCAATTAGAAAGTTAATATGTAATTATTTGTAATGTAATAAACAGCAGTTTAATTAAACTTTTGGCAAACAAGTCTCAGGGGAAAAAAAAAATCCTATGAAATTTTAATTTATAATAATATAAAAATCAATTATAAAGGTATTCTATTAGGAGTGTATTATGAAGAGGCTAATACACTGTATGATGCCTATATAACACATTCATAAGCAGTGCTTGGCTGGGATGAGAAAACAAGAGAATCGTCAATTATCGTTATGCTAGTGTGTATATACAGTACAGTAGGTACCCTGTGCTACTGTCATGCAGCATTTTGTCAAAATTGTCATTTTGCTCGGTTTTATGGCCTTTCATTCACACATAAACTCTGTTTCACTGAAAACTGAAGTTTCGGAAAACTCCTTATATTTAGCAGCTCACTTTTCAGCGTAGACAGGAAAAAAAAAAGTCTTTTATGGCGTGAGCACCATATGCGCTCTAACTCCTGTGTTTGACATCAGAGTGTGACAAATGTGTGTGAGAACTTTTTGTCAGGCCAACATGGCTCTGCAGTTAGGGTTTTATCACCCCATGCTGGTTTGGCATTCTTAGACAGCGTGTTTTTGTGTGGACAAAGATTTTTCTTTTTAGAAGTGAGAAAAAAACATTTTTCACTCACTCACTCACAGTTTATACTGCTTTATCCTGTATTCAGGGTCGCAGGGGGCCTGGAGCCGATCCCAGGAGACTTAGGGCATGAGGTGAGGTAAGCTCTGGACAGGGTGCCGATCCATCACAGGGAACAAAAAAAAAACATTTTTGTTTTTTGAAATAAAAGAAACACCTATGTAACAAAAGGGGTCTAATGGGTTTACCTGCAAAACACAATAAACTGATTTTTTTAATGGACATTTACATTTACAATCTGGCAAATTATTTTCCTCCAGCCTCTGTCTATAATCATAATGCAGAGCTACATGCATTCAGTGGAATTTTGGAGAGTTTTGAAGCCAAGAAAAACAGGGTTTATGTTCTGTTAATGTTGTTGCGGTTTCCCCGACAGTCATGGACTTCCATTAAAAGGTGGCTTATCATTTACTGAAGTGCAACTGAAACTGAAAGGAGGCTGATGTTGCTGTACAATTACAGTACCAACAATATTTTTTGTACTGCATACTAATCTTGTGATCTTCAACAATCTTTGAACAAAACTCAATACTTTTCTCCTAGAGGTAATTTGCTGCCACTGCTTGCTGTTTGACTCAATACAAAATCACAATTTAAACATGAACTTGCTATATTGTGTTTATACTTAAAACACAACCAACCAAGAGTAAACTGTGTATTTACATAGCTACAAACACAACTGATTTATCCTTTGTTACAAAACCATAAATGGTGGATTTATAGCGATTTGCTAAATCATACAAAATTCACATTTATATAAACACTATATTGATAAAAAAAAAAAACATTAAACTATACACAACACAAAACATTCCCTAAGAGTTTGTTATATTTTCTTGGTTCTTTATTCCTTTGGTATGGATTTATATTCTTTTACATTCAAACCCATCATTTACTGCTACACAGTTAAGTCAAGGCTTTATTACTCACATATACATTACTGCACAGTGGACAAGAGTCCAGCTTGTTGGGAAGCTGTTGTCAGAATGCAGGGTCAGCCATGATGCGGCGCCCCCTGGAGCAGACAGGGTTAAGGGCCCAACAGTGGCAACCAGGTGGAGGTGGAGCTCAGAACTACTAACCTTCTGTTCTTCTACTATTGCTTCTAATGTATATACAATGTCCATTAAAGATATGTTATTGTAAAGTACAGAATAATATCAAATATTTGCATGATGTCATGTGATCAGAAACCGCAACCTCCTCCATCCTATTGTTGGAAAATTGACTTTTACAAACACTGACACAGGATATCACTGTATGAACAACCATTTGGATTTGTTTTTGGGAATCAACGTGGAGCGGTAAGGAACAGGTAAGGGGTGAAGAACCCAGAACCGGGAAAACATTGATTATAAAAAAAAAAGGCGAAGGGAAATAAAGGACCCTCAGGTTTGAAATGTTATTAAAAAACAAATGAAACGGGATAATATACAGTATTTCTCTGGATAATGAAGGGATAAAACCTCCAGGTGAAATTAGTCTCTCATGGAGAGAAGTCGTATCCATTTACTGATTAGCGTTGTCACTGTCTGCTCCTGTACGCCTAATCAATGCCATCCATTCGCCCGTATTTTCCCTGCTGCAATTCCATCAACACATTTGGAGAGGATTTGAAATTCAGCTCTTGAGGAAGGAGTTGTGCAAGCGCACTTTGGTGTAATGGATTGAGGCACCTCAATCAAATCAAACCCAATTGTCCTGTTGGGCATGTTTATCCTCTCGCCATGCGCTCTCCGCATCGCCACACCGCTGCATGCAGGATTTGCATATTCATTACATTGTGGCCATAGCAACGATGTTTAGAGCACGCCCGAGCGGTGTTTACAGCTTTATGAAGCCAAGTAGAGAATACGTGACGACACATGGCTGTGGATTTTAAGATGTGGACTGCTGTTAATGAGTTTCTGCGCAAGGGTTCATGAGCACTTCGCTTGTCGTACTGTTGGAGACTAATGCGCCGGAATAACGCTCCGGAATAATCAGAGACTTTACTCTTTGTGTTAAGATCATTAAACAGTAATCTGTACATTTATTTATTTATTTACAAGTTTATTTATTGAAATAACATCATTATGAAAAAAATAATAACTTCGTTCTCACGTTTGTTGGACCTTTTTACATTTTATTTCTTTATTTTATTATAATTTATTTTATTAACACAATTTCTTTCTTTCTTTCTTTCTTTCTTTCTTTCTTTCTTTCTTTCATAAACACACGGAAACGGACCAGAAGAGTAGCAGTTAGCCCTGTAGCGTGGATGGTAAACCCAAACGCGGAAGTAGCGCGAGCAGGCAGGATAACCACGCTGTTATTTTTAGAACTCTCCCGAAGTGAGATCAAGAGTCTACACAAATAAACTCGCGTTCTAATAACACACACTCAATCGAAAGCAAAACCCAAGAAAGTGAGTACTCACGATTAGACGGACACAGCGTCGGAGATAGCATGGGCAAACTCAATGACTGAGCGATATGTGGAGCCATCTTGTTTCCTTTTATGCTTCCTGAGTTGCGACCGCATTACTTCCAGGTCCTAGTGCCAGTCGCGTTAGGAGTGTGCATGACTCTTTCTTTCTTTCCTTCTTTCCTTAGGTGAAGTGGTGAAGGGTTTTAGCTGAGAAGTATGGAATACTGGGTGGATCCGGAGCACTGCAGGCAGCTGGAGCCGGTAGGTGACGCGGTTGATTCGGAGGGTGATGCGGTATGGACCGATGAAGCGAGGTGATAATTTCCTGGATTCTGTTTGCAGGTGTAGATTTTTGTAGACAGCCATACCTTGTCACCTACGTGGTACAATCGCCTCGGTGGGTGACGACGGCGGTGCTGAGTGATGTAGCGGGTGTTGGCGCGTTGGATGGCAAGGTTTGCTTGGTTCCATAGCCGTCGACACCGACGGACCAACTGTTGGGCCGACGGTACTTCAACCGCCGGTTCTTGGTGGTCGAACATCGGGGGCTGGAAGCCGTGGCATGCCTCAAATGGGCTTAAGCCGGTGGCGGATGAAACGTGGAGGTTGTGTGATAGTTCAGCCCAGATGAGGTAGCGAGCCCAGGAGCAGTGACGGTCGGCGACAAAGCACCTCAGGTAGCGCTCCAGTTGTTGGTTGGTCCGTTCTGTCTGACCGTTAGTCTGTGGGTGGTAGCCGGAGGACAGACTACAGGTGGAATGGATCAGACGGCAGAAGGCCTTCCAGAACCGTGAGGTGAACTGAGGCCCCCTGTCCGAGACGATGTCCTTTGGGAACCCATGCAGGCGGACTACATGTTCTAATATCAGCTCGGCTGTTTTCTTAGCTGACGGGAGCCCGGGGAGGGCCATCAGGTGCACAGCTTTGGAGAACCTTCGGAAACCGGCAGGCCCGTGATGAAGTCGACGGCAATGTGTGTCCAGGGCCGACGGGGAACAGGAAGTGGTTGAAGCTCGCCCGGAGAAGGTTGATTTACATCCTTGGCCCTGGCACACACTGGGCACGCCTGGACGAACTCGTGAGCATCCTTGGTCATGGTGGGCCACCAGAAGGCGCGCTGTATGAATTGAAGGGTGCGACATGTTCCGGGGTGTCCAGCGAGGAGAGAGGAATGCCCCCATTGGATGACCTCCGTCCTGATGGTGTCGGGTACATAGAGTCGACCAGGCGGCACACCTGCCGGTTCGGTCTCCGCACCCTCGTCTCCAGATCCCAGCGGAGTGGTGCTATGATCCTGGTGGGAGGTAGGACAGGCACGTGCTCCGCCCGGGGGACGTCTTCCTCATGCTGTCAGGAGAGGCCGTCGGCCTTGGTGTTCTTGGACCCCGGGCGGTATGACAGATGGAAGTTGTAACTCTCGAAAAATAACGCCCACCGCGCCTGTCTAGGGTTAAGCTGTTTCATTCTTCGGATGGTGATTAGATTCTGGTGGTCGGTCCAGACGATGAACGGCTCTCTGACGCCCTGGAGCCAGTGACGCCATTCCTCCAGAGCCCACTTTATGGCCAACAGCTCGCGGTCCCCTACCCCGTATCGCTGCTGAGTGGGGTCAAATTTTCTGGAGAAGAAGCTACAAGGATGCAGCTTCTGATCTGGACCTTGTTGGGAGAGAACGGCCCCGGCGCCCGCATCTGAAGCGTCCACCTCCACAACGAATGGTTTGCTCGCGTCTGGATCGAGGAGAATTGGTGCGATGGTGAAGCGGTGATACAATTCCTGGAAGGCGGAGATGGCGGCAGAGTTGAGGGTGAAGGGGTGAGAAGATGGTTGTGTCAGGGCGGTTAAAGGAGCTGCAACCGTACTGTAGTCCCGGATAAAGCGACGATAGAAATTCGGAAACCCGAGATACCGTTGAAGTTGCTTGAGGGTCTTGGGTAGGGGCCAATGACGCACAACTTCCAGTTTCTGCGGGTCCATGGCCACACCCTGGGGCGAGATAACAAAACCCAGGAACGTGGTGGCGCGCTCGTGAAAAGCGCACTTCTCCAACTTACAATACAGTTGATGGGCGAGCAATCTCTTGAGGACCGCCCTGACGTGTTGGACATGTTCGTCAACAGTCCGGGAGTAAATGAGGATGTCGTCTAGAGATGATGTTTACGAGCTGGGATAACGCCTTGATTTTTAACCCCAGTTTTTTGGCTTAAGAATAGTCAATAAAGTTACCCGCGGCACCGGAATTGATGAACGCGGTACTTTCGACCCGTTTGTGGCCAAACTGGAGGCGTGCTCATACTGTGAGACGGGAAAAGTTGGTCAAAGTGGCGGAGAGGTGGATGGAACCCGGTGAGCTGCTCCTACTGCTCTCTGGGCCTGCGCGTTTCCCGGACGCAGAGGGCAGATAGCTCTGTGGTGTGCTGCCGATCCACAATATGCGCAGAGACCCTCTCTAAAGCGGCGTTCCCGTTCTGCAGCGGTTAAGGAGGCGTGTCCTAATTGCAAATTAAGCCCTCCAACGTAGCTGGAACTTCTCGTCCAGCGAGCTCGTCCTTGATGCGCGCAGCCAGTAGTAGGCTGTCCGGAGGGCGGCGTCTCCCCAGTCGGTCTGGACAGCCAGGGTTCGGAAATCTGCCGTGTAGCGGCTCACGGACGAGCCTCCCTGCCGCAGGTGATATAACTTGGAGTCGGTCTCCACCTCAGCAGCAGAATGTTCAAAAGTTAGCTTTAGTTGACGGGTGAACTCTTTGTATGAATAGGCGACATCTGAATCCGAGCGAAGGACCGTCGTGGCCCACTCAGCTGCCTGCCAGGATAGCAACAAGACGAGAAGTGCAATACGTCTGTGGAGTATCTGGTGGAATTAAACTCAAACACAAGATCCAATGATGTTAAAAACACACTGCATTTCCCATCCGTGCCATCCCACTTATCTGGTAGAGCTATGAAGACATCAGAAGGGGAGGGGGGTGGTGGTGCAAGAGCCGCTGCGACGGGCGTGGCAACTGCCGGCTGAGCGCCCGCCCCGTGGAGGGTCACGCTCTCCTGCCGTAGCTCCGCCACCTCGCGGCGCAGGGCCGCGACGTCTTGGATGCCTTTGCGGAGAACCGCGACTTCACTACGGAGCTGATCGATCAGCTTAGCATGTTGGTCAACCACATCGCAGAGATGAGCGTAATCCGCTGGGTTTACTGCTGTGGGCTCAATCATTCTGGCATAAACACACGGAGACGGATCAGAAGACTAGCAGTTAGCCCTGTAGCGTGGATGGTAAACCCAAACACGGAAGTAGCGCGAGCAGGCAGGATAACCACGCTGTTATTTTTAGAACTCTCCCGAAGCGAGAGCAAGAGTCTACACAAATAAACTCGCGTTCTAATAACACACACTCAATCGAAAGCGAAACCCAAGAAAGTGAGTACTCACGATTAGACGGACACAGCGTCGGAGATAGCATGGGCAAACTCAATGACTGAGCGATGTGTGGAGCCATCTTGTTTCCTTTTATGCTTCCTGAGTCGCGACCGCATTACTTCCAGGTCCTAGTGCTGGTCGCGTTAGGAGTGTGCATGACTCTTTCTTTCCTCCTTTCCTTCTTTCTACATCATGTCAACTATTAAAAAAAAAATCCTTATTAATTTTTTCCTTTACGTTATTTATTTTACTGACACAACTTTTTTTCTTCCTTTCTTCCCTTTTTTGGTTCTTTTGTTACTAAGGGGCTTAAATTCTTTATTTCTTTGACACATTTGTTTGTTTTTTGTTCTTTCTTACTTACTTTTCTCCCTCCCTCTTTCTTTCTTTCTTTCACTTTCACATTTTGTGACTACCTTACACACCAGTTGATTATTTTTGTGAATAATATTCTTTCTTTTTTAATATTTATGTTGCCGTTTAGGCCAAAAATAGATTACGAGTCGAACATTCTTGTGTCAAATTACACAAGGATGTGTTTGTGTTTATGGGCAACTGGTCCTCAGTAAGATACAAAATCATGGCTACACACACGCGCACACACACACACACACACACACACACGCACCCCCCCCCCCCCCCCCCCCACACACACACACACACCATGCCCTGTCGCAGCACTCTTTGAACAGTGAGTACAGCGAGAATAAGTGCAGCGCTCTGTAATTTTCCTGTCACCTCCTCAGCACCTCGACACAAAGGTACGGTGACAAACAACAAAGTTTTTTAAAGCTCTCAAGTCTAAAGCGGAATCAACGTGAAACAAACATCAGCATCGCTTTATCTCAAAAAGAACAAATCTAGCACAAGGCGTCTCATTAGAAAATACACACACACACACACACACACACACACACATTTGAATAGTTTCAAACATAAAAAAATAAAACAACTTTGTCACCTAATTATTTTCACATGTTCAGATTATTACTTTTTTTTACCTGAAGTTCAGAAAGCAATAAGAGAGAGAGATGGAGAGAATAGAAAGAAAGAGATCGAGGAGGCCACAGAGAGCGATAGAAACTGACGAGAAGGCGAGAGACTGAGGAGAAATAAATAGATTGAGAAAAAGAGCGAGAGTAACTGAGGTGAAAGAAAAGGAGAGAAAGAGAAAGTGATACATTGAAGAGAATGAGAGAGAGATGGAGGAGAAAGAGAAAGTGAGAAAGAAATAAACTGAGAAAAAGAGAGAGAGATAGAGAGAAATTAAGGAGAAAAAAGATTCAAAAGATCTCACTGGAGTGATGGAGGTCTTTAATGGTGTATCGGGAGGACGATGTGGCGTTTGCTGGGCGTGTGTATGCTAATGTGGATGAGATGCTAATGTGTTTCAGGGCTCCAGTGCCTCGGCTCTGCGCTTCTACACAGCTCATGGCATTTCTGATTTTTTCTTTTTTTTGACTTGGTATTAACAGAGCTCTGAGAGCGGTGGCATTTCGGTGGCATCGCCACTGCCATTTCAAGCTGCTCGAGTGTGGATAGTGGAAAGCCCTGGGTGAAGCCATGCTCAAGGTTACACAGACACTAAAGGCTATTCACTGAGCATTCCAACGCGCCGATGATTATTCATTTGTTTGTTCTCGTTAGTTCCCGAGGCAGATCGACATGCTGGATTCCTCAGACAACTTTTCACTCAGTGTATGATGGCCCTGAGTAGAGACGAGCAAAGTTTTATTTTTTAATTAAACTTCCTGCCCAGTGAGGTGTGAAGCAGCTTAGTCGTTACCCCAGAGCATGACCAGCCCCGAGATCAGTCAGGGTGTCACTGGGCTGCACCAGGCTCGGGTATTTTGGAGCAGAATGACACTTTGTCTTTATCTGCATCCATCCATCCATCCATCCATCATGGTCTTTCCATCCTTTGCAGCTCGTATAGTCATTGAGTGTAAGGCTATAACATACTGTAATGACGCAAATGTTTCAGATGTCTGAATTCAACTTCAATTTCCTTCCTTCCTTCCTTCCATTTGCGCTCTTTTATTCATTGCCTCTTAAGCACATTACATAACAACACAATTTATTTAGTGTTCTCAAAAATCATTCCGATTTAAACTCTTCCTTCGTGGTAATACTCTATTCATTTTCCTTCCATCCATCCATTCATGCATCCCTTCATCCTTAGTCATGGTGTGCTAGGGGTATAATTAAACTATTCGTATCTCTGTTCCAAATATCTGAACTCAAAATTTTCTCTCCTTCCTTCTCTCGCTTTGTGCTCTTTCATTTCTTCCATTCTCACATGATTATCCTGTTCATATTTGTTATTTATTCCAAACATCCGTGTGTTTTCTAAATTAAACTTTTCATTCCTTCTCCCCCCCCCCCCCCCCCCATCTGTACTGTACATCCATCCATTCCCTCTTGCAGTAAGGCTGTGTTCTCAAATTTTCTTTCTTTCTCTCTCTACCTTTCTCCTCTTTTTATTAATTAGTGATATTACACATTGAGACTATTTATAATGATTACCTGTTCCAAACATCTGCATCTGTTTACAAATTTAACCTGCTGATCCTATCCATCCACCCGTCCCTCATTTGCAGCTGGAATTTTAACCTGTTCTTTTCTTTCGTTCTTTTCCGAAAACCGAAAACAAAATAACATTCAAAGACAAAATAACAAAACTCAAAACAAAATAACAAATTCAAAACCAAATTAACAAATCCAAAAACAAAATAACAAAACCCGTAACTAATTTGTTATTTTGTTTTGTGTTTTGTTGTTTTGTTTTTGTTTTTGTTATTTTGTTTTTAGATTTGTTCATTTGGTTTTGAATTTGTTATTTTGTTTTGTATCTTGAGTGACATCCAATCAGCGTTAAGAATTTCATTCGCAAACTATACCTACCTTTTCCGGTTCGTTTCTGAACGGCCGAGAGGTGCAGACCAAATTAACAAAACCGAAAACAAAATAGCAAATTCAAAATCAAAATAGCAAAACCGAAAAAAAATTAACAAAATGCAAAACAAAATAACAAATTAGTTTTGGGTTTTGCCATTTTGATTTTTAGTTTGTTATTTTGTTTTTTAATTTGTTATTTTGATTTGGGTTTTGTTATTTTGTTTTTGAATGTTTTATATTGTTTTGGGTTTTGTTATTTTGGTTTTGGTTTTGTTATTGTGGTTTTTAATTTGTTATTTTGTTTTCGTTTTGTTAACTTGTTTTGCACTTCTCGGCCACCGAAATTTTCTTTCTTTCTTTCTTTCTTTCTTTCTTTCTTTCTTTCTTTCTGTTCTGTTTTATCAATTGTGTCTTAGGTGTAGAACACAATGACACCACATACGGTCTAACTTTTTTTTAAACTCCTGATTTCTTTTCTTCTACTTTCTTTCCATCCTTTGTTTCATCCATTTCCCCATTCTTAGCCCACTCTAGTCATTGTATTGTATAATTTTAGGTAAATAATATAATATGACACAGCGGGTCTTTGTGTCATTGGTGCATCATAATGAAACCATGCGCATGTATTTCTGTTTAATGCTCAGCAATCAGTTTTAAATCTGAATTTGAACCTCTCTTTCAATTCGTTCTCGTGCTTTCCAAAAAAAGAAGCATTTTTGCATTATTTTAATTATTACCTCTCGAAGGGACCATGGCCAGAAACGAGTTCGAACAAAGGTTCTGTTAGTGGACCCCAGTGGACCAGAACACCTGGAACCATTCTTTCCTGCGAGCTGCATCTTTTTCGCCCATCTCTGTTTCTTCAGTGTACGTTTTTGCCGCCCGGCCCATTTCCCGATGAGAGATGGGCTCCCCGTCAGCTGCCTAAACCCATTGATCAGCTCTCACTGAGGATGGCTAATTACTTGGTGTGAAACAAATTACAGCACACCACAGGACTCGCTGACTCCACGGAGAGGGCAGCCTCCTGAGCCTGGAGCACTGCCGCTCATCAACAGGCAATGGAAGAGTGTATTATTAGCATTCGTACTCTGTGTGGTTGATTGCTAAGATAACATGCACAACACTGCATGTTCAAACTAGCAAGCGAAGCGCTCGTGTGTGATGCGGCTTTTCCAAAATGTTTAGTTGTAATATTAATTCTAAGGAATATTGGACCCAGTCAGATCATTTTGTAATGTTGATTTCATCTAATCTATGATTTAATTAAAGTGATTTCTGTGCACCTTATGTATGCCGTATTTTCTAAATAAAGCTTTCTTTATTTTTTCTTTATTGTTTCTTTCATGTCTGTGTTGTTTCCAATTCAATAAAATTCCCTTCTGCTTTCAGCCCCGGTTCAGAAGTACTAACTATAATTATATTATATATATTATATCACCACTTACATTTATTATTGACATTAAAGAGTTTGCTTTGTGCCAACAGGGTGGATCTGGCTCCTAGGGGTGTGGCTCTGCAGGACCCTTTGGGGTGCGCTGTGGTGCCGGGGACCAGGACGTTGCCAGAGGATCTCTTGTGCGCTGTGGTTTGCAGTGTGGGGCCTCCATAGAATAAATTGGACTTGTTTGTGCTGTGCATCCCGCTTAATCGTTAATAGTTTTAGTGGCCTCGGTTGCTTTGCCTGCTGGGCCCTTTGAGCAGTGGGCTGTGGTGCACTGTGTGTTCTGCTGCTTTTCTCTTGTGGACAGCATTGACTCTTTTCAGCAGTTTGTACTGCATTGGTTTTTCTGTAGGATCGGACTGGATGGTCTAGACTTTGGTCCCCACGGACATGGGTGAGCTTTGGGTTCCCACAATCCTGTCACCAGTTTACTGATATATAGCAGTGCTATTCAGTTCACCTGATAGTGGTGTCCATGTTATGGCTACAAGAGAAAGATTAGTAAAGCTATTGCAAAACATTTGCAGAAGGACGTAAAGTTGAACATGTAGTCAAGTCTGCTCAAGATGAGTTTCAAAACCCGGACTTAGTGCGAACAAGTCTTATGCCTTAATCGGGTCGAGCCCAATTTAGGATCAAGTTCAAGTAAAAGTAAGATGGAGTCAAGATCAAAATTGAGAAGGAAAACAACCAGTCATTGCACTGTTTTCTAAGATTATACAATGTATTTCCAGCACAAATTCTCAAAGGGGCGTTAGTGGCTCAGTGGTAGGTGTCTTGTCTGCCATGCTGAAGGCCTGGATTTGATTCTGAGCCAAAGCCCATACCCCCAGCTGCTGGATGCAGTGTCAGTCCCCAGCCTAGATACAACGGGAGGGTTGCCTCAGGAAGGGCAACAGGTGTAAAACCAGTGGCATATTGTGAGCGGATCGGAGGGCCCACTGAGGCGACCGCTCGATGGGAGACCAACAACATCAACACACATTTTGAATGCAAAAGATCTGGTCCAAGTAAAAATACCAACAATCCCGAGTCAAGTCAAAGTCAATACAGAGAACATCTCAAGAGTGTATGACACTTTGCCTCTATTTATCTTAAAAGGTCACAGACAGAATTTGAGGTTGTGTCCCAAATCGGGCAATCCACAGTACACAGCTTAACAGAGGCACAGACTACAGAGCAGCCAAGACCAGCAATTTTTTAGGGCCCTGAATATGAAAACAGCTGATGATGAACATGATGATGAATCCGCCAGATTGGTAACGTCTAAAGCTATATCAGAAACCCCCCTAAACACGTTTCTAGCATGTGAGAGCATTATTTTGAATAATCACAGATTTTAAAATGATGATTAAAAAAAAAAAAAACAGAAAACAAAAAAGAGCAAAAGAGGAAGAAGAATCTTCAGTTCAGTAGATCTGTTGGCAAAAAAACAACTGTTATGTTAACCTAACCTAACCCAAGGATGTTATGCTGGTGTAATTACTTAACTTAATGGAAATTGTCACTTTGCACACATTATTTATGGTTTATATATATATATTCCCCCCCCCCCCCCCCGATTTTCTCCCTAATTTAGTCGTGTCCAATTCCTCCCTGTCACTAGGGGGCTCCCACATTAAGGCTACTACTACCACTCAGCCGGGAGGGCCGAAGACTATCACGTGTTTCCTCCGAACCACGTGACGCCAGCCGACCGCATCTTTTCGAACTGCTCGCTGGCGCACCGTTGGGGGCGGCGTAACACACTCGGAGGACAGCGCTATCCGCTCCCTCCGTTGCGCGAGCTCACAGACGCCCCTGACTGGCTGTAGAGCCGTGATTAATGTGGGAGCACTAAGTACCTCTCATCCCTCCCCTCTGAGAGAGCTCGGCCAATCAGCCCTCTCTAGACCTCCGGCTGCGAGAGGTTACAGCACCACACGGGATTCGAACTAGCGATCTCCGGATGATAGGGCGAGCGCTTTAACCACTGCGCCACTCGGAGGCATGATTTATATATTTTGTTGGCTTGATCTAACACTACACCTAGCATGCAGAATATAATGCTAACACTTTCAGACAGGGACAGTGGTACTGTACAGGTGCCTGGGACCAGGACGTTGGCAGAGGATCCTCTGTGTGCTGTGGTCTTCCACTGGGGATTGGGCTTGTTTTATGGTCTAGACTTTGGTCCCCATGGACATGGGTGAGCCTTGGGTTCCCATGATCCTGTCACCAGTTTACTGATATATATAGTTGATAATCAGTGGTGTGTAATTCACCTGGTGGTGGTGTTCATGTTATTACTAAGAATTGAGTACTTAAGAACTGAAACTTTTCAATAAATTAGCCTTGACATATGAAGCATTTTCGGCATACGAGTGAATTTAACCGAGCTGAACTGAACGCCTGCTAAGTTGCGCGTACGTCCCGGAGCAGTTAAAAATGTGTCTGCGTCAGTGGAAAGTCAAGTGAAGCGAGTTTTTTGGATTTTGTGCAAGATTTAGTGAAGACACAGCACCATGGGTCCCAAGAATGTTATCATGAACTCGTTTTCAGTTTGCTTTTTAAAGCAGCCGGTACCAAGAGAAATCATAAATTAAGGTTGAGTCAGGCTTAGTGTCTATTTCTTACATATTTTACTTTATTTACATGTCTTTTGTAATTGTTTTATTTTTATATGCAAAAATATGATTATAGTGATGGAAATAGGTAATATTGGTAATACTTTTGGAACGGATTATCTGCATTTAAATTATATTCACATAATATTAATTTTCGTCTTAAGATCTAAATTCGCATGCTGAGCTACTGCTGTATTAGATAAAACAATATAATAGCCATATCATGCGATTTAGATCATGACTAAAGTATTTTTTAGGATCATTTTAATCTTACCTGCAGTTCAGTTAACAGTCTTCCGTACAGATAAGCTAGTTACTAACATTAGCTAGCTAGCGCAAATATCCAGACTCTGAGGATCATTGGTGCTGATAGACACAACTATCCTGCTAACTGTAGCAGACGAACTAAAATATAGTTATAGTCTTAAGGAATGAGATTAAGTGATGAGGTTTCTTTTTTGTGTGTGAGTATTTGTAAGTCATCTAATCTTTGTTATAGATAACTTATAAGCAGGTAGTGTTAGCATGCTAGTTAAAACTCAAGTTAAATCATGTTGTAGCTTTAAGAACTCTGTTTCATAAAGCCTTTAAAAAGTTTAATGTTTAACAAATAAAGTGTTGCTAAGTCGGGGACAAAACGTTAAGCTGTATTTGTGTTAGACGAGGCTTTAATGCGAATTTTGAAGTGTTTATTAGAGCCGATTTTCATGCTCATTAACTTTGGATGAGGCACCGCTAAACAGAAAGCAATTATTGCTATACATGGAAAGTTATTATACAGTAAGACTCTGTGAATTATATGCATGGTCAGGCTGTACGAGTTATCAGAATGTTTCGGATTAAAAAGGATCAACAACAACAACAACAAATTTTGGCTTCACTACATGGAGCAAGTATTACGGAGGTAAATCAAACAAAAAGAACAACGTATCGGTAGATTTAAAATTCCGACCATTAAAGCGAGGTGGCGGATGTGAAACGTCAGTAAACACGGCGTCCGTTCTTAGGCGCGTCTTACTCTTTCATTTCCTCGCTTTTATCTTTCATGGTTGTTTTTTTTTTTTTTTCTTCTCTTCACGTCTGAAACAGAAATTGCAGAAGACAAAACAAAGTGACATAGCTGTCAGGATAGAGTCAACACTTTCATTTTTCTTTCCTTCCCTATTTGCCACGAGGAGTCGCAGACATAATCAGCTTCATGCGACATTCCATTTCTTTCCCTCCGCAACAAATATCCTTGAGAGCAGATAGCATATCGTATAAACAATTGCAGACGCATGAGGTGTGAACGCTGACGCTGAAAAACGCCAGCGCTGCTCGTTTCAGTCTACAAGTCAAACCTTTCGTGTGATAAATATAATATCCTTTAGTATCATTTTTACCTTCAGACCAATAATGGATGTTTTTGATCCATTTTGATAACTGGCTTTATGATTAAAAGCCCTGCAGGAAGATAAAGATCTCATTTTCTGACTGACTTTGCCTCCTGGAAAAAAAAAGGGGGGGGGGGGGTGGCGTGGTGGGGGGATTGTGTGGCCAGAGACAAAGATAAACAAGACACAGACCCAAAAGCTGTGCCAGCTCTATATACGTGTTGGATAAATCAAACCTGACAGCCCAGGCCTCGTTAGGGATCCTTGGTTGACAAAAGCCCACCTGATATCACCTCCAGTCCTCACCGAAGCCATGACTGCTGACAGGAAAGAATAACTGAATGAGCTGAGCTAGCGGCTTTCGTCGCGCACTCTACCTTTTTTTTTTTTTTTTTTTTACAGTTTGAAGGCCAGGCTTGAAACAGCAGCCGAGAAATAAAGCCGCAAAAAAGATGAAAGCATTTTTCAGTCTGGGACAGGATTTTTTTCAGTGTACATTTTCAGTGTTGCAGGACAGCTTTAATAATGACACAGCCTGTAGAACCGTTCAGTCAGGAGGCTATCAGTCTTATACCATGGACTGGTCTTTTTTCAAGCATGACCGTAATTATTATTAGAGATTCTGAGAAATTCGAATGAACTTGAACAGGATGTTCATTTTCAACAAGACGTCAGAAAGACATCATAAAAAAAAAAAAAAACAGCGCAAAAAGTCAGACAAACAATTCCCCATCAGCTCTGACATACTGTACGTGCAATCTGAAAAGATCCATGAGCTACCGTGTAGACGAACCAAATGAAACAACAATGCCTCATACTGTATATAAAGAAATTTAGCTCGCCAGTCTGGCAGTTTAGCAAACATTTCAATCGCTGCTTTACTAAAACCTGACTTTTAAAATATTAGCTGCAAGGGCAGCTAGATAGCAGTCCATATTAAACCATCTAATCAAACTGTTTCAAAGTGTTCCTATAGCAAGCATGGGGCAGCGTAATACCTGCCCCAGTGGACCACTCGTTTTGGCCATTACATACAAAAGAGGTACAGTAACTGGTAGTTCAATAGAATTTAATAAAGACAGTACATTTACTGTATATGGTACATGGTGGAACTACAGAATGTCCTTACAAACAAACAGATTGATTTAGCAAGAAAACAAGACGGACAACATTATCTTTTCTAAATGGCAATTAGACAAAACATTGACTTTTGTTGCTTTATAGACTTACTTTATAACATGCAGACATAACATCACGGCTGCTTCAGAGACAAAAAGAAAAAAGAAATACCACGTAATTGTTAAAAGTAACAATTTCAGGAAAATGCACATTAACACGCAAAAAAGAAAAATACACAAAAGTATGCAGACACTTGGGAAATAACACCCATTAGTTATTGGTTCATAATTTCTCCTTTATACGTGTGATTGGTCAACGTCTTCTCAAGTTTTACCTTCCTTATCTTTGGCTTCATTCCACACTTTTTTGCGAACTGAATTTGCAGCGTTCTCATATTAACACCACTGCAACTCACATCTTGCTTTGATTACACTCTGCGAGTTATATGCATGGTCATATGCATACAGTATAATGCAGTGTTATGAACTGAAGCAACCTCAGATCATAACCCCGCCTCCAGAGGCTTGTACAGTGGACACTATGCATGATGGGAGCATCGCTTCATGCGCTTCCCTTCTCACCCTGACACGCCCATCATTCTGGAATAGACTCAGTCTGGACTCATCAGGTCACATGACCTTTTCTGTTTAATCGCTCCAAAGTTTGATCTTTATGCTCTCTAGCAAACTCAGTTGTCTCACTAACAAGTGATTTCCTTATGGACACAAAGCTGTTTAATCCCAATCCTGTTCTTATTATGAGTTCTCATCACATTGCGTGTGTGTGTGTGTGTGTGTGTGTGTGTGTGTGTGTGTGTGTGTATGTAAATGCTTTTACTTTCACTCTTAAACTACGGTTTTCCCTGTTGATTTTCATGCAATTCACCAAGCGTTTATTATTTTTTCTGACCATAATTCTTCCACAAAGCTGATGGTTCAGCAGAGCCTCACAAGTTTTTGATAATGTTCAACAGTTCATAACCCAGTTGCAGTAATTTAGAATCTTCTTAGTTGCTAGTCTTTTTCTTGCTTGATGCAGACCTTCTGAAATGGCAACCTTTTTTTTTTTTTTTTTGGCCAGACAGGGTATTATGCTATATACTGTACTCCAAGAAGCTAAAATCCTCACATGTATAATCCCTGAGAAAAATAAATCATCTGTAAACTTGAAGTGTACTTGAGACTTGGTGTTTTCTCCATGTGTACATTAGGATACTTGAGGTAAACTCGGATAAACTTCTTTTTTTTTCTTTTTTTTATAAGAGTGTTTAAGGCTGTTATCCAACGCTGGCAGCTAATGCACACATCTGGCAACGGGTACCTGGACGCTGTCCATATTCCAGATTCCTCAAACTCTAAAATGCACAGTGTGTTTGAACTGAATCTTAATTAGTTTGGTTTTGGCAAATCGAGAATTTGTGTGAATATCAGTGACCATGGAAACAAGACAAAGAGAAACCTGTGAAGCAGCGAAACCTTTGAGATTCCTTAGAGGACCCTGTCGCTAAACCTAAGAACAAAGGATATTTAATAACTTTTGATACCACAAAAGAATTGTTCTTCAGTCAAAGACTTTCTCCTGAGGCTTGAATCATTCATATTAAAGTGGTACATAGTTAATGTATGTAACCGTGTTTCTTTGATTGAGCGGGTAGTGCTTCTCTTTTGAACGAGTGAAGCTAGTTGCACGTTTCATTGCCAAATAGCAGGAACAAAGCTGCCACGTTGTGATCTGGACCCCACATGGTTAGCTGCTACATTTGGCTCATTCTCTTGACATAGCCATTATACTGTACATTCGGTCCAATAGACTAAGAAAGCGTTTGTTAATTTCCTTTAGAACTAGTGAAGTCTGTGTATCTATCTCTATAACAGCAGCGAAACTTCTACAGTACAAGCTGCTTGTTAGCGTCGATCTCATTCCTTTGCAGATGGAACTTTCTTCAATTAACGTAGCATCTACATATATTCAGATAACAAGCTGAAATGCCTCATTACTTTTCCGATGAATCTCGCCCTGGCAGCATGCTCTGATTTTTCTATTCTGCTTAACACCTTCCATCTGCTATTGGTGTCTAAAAGCCAACTTGGGACAAAATGTTTTGTTAGCGAACGATCCGGTCACTGATTGAGTCAACGAAGTGAACCAATTTATTCTTGACCATTTCCATGCACCGCCGAGTCCCGTTCAGGTTCACGTGGCTGCACATTTGAGCAAATTGAACCGTGCAATTGATTTTCCATAAAGGGCATAAATCAACTTGGTTTGCTAATGAGTGAAACAAATACCACTCGAAGGGGAGTGTGAGGATCCATGGGAGAGAAGTTTAACTGCAAAACACACGAGTTGATGCGAAGATTAAAGCATGAATTCGAAAAGGAGTCGAAAGATGTTAAGGCGACGATATTAGAAAAAGCTCACTAGATGTAACTAGTGCTAAGGCTTCGTGGATAGAGATAATGAAGCGTGTGCTTTATATAGCTGACGATACAGACAGTGTGTGATCACAGAGTCTCTAAAATAAGATGGAGTCAAAGTGTCCCTGAGGGCGTCCTGTAACAGTGAAAAAGTCTGCTATTCATAAAATGAAACCACCCTGGTGGCACAGAACAAATGGAAGTAGATCTAATAGCAAAACCAAAACCTCAGGGATGTTTATAATCAGGGGTTATTATGACATCATTGGATCAGCATACAGTATATTTAATGTTTCTTTTTAATCCCATAAATATAACGCTAACTGTATGTAAGCATAAAAAATAGCGTGTCTCAGTATAAGGGTTTGCTTTTTGTTAGAAATCTCTAACAAGCTAACTTGTAAAGAGTATATTTACTATTTCTAAAAGTAGTCACTGTTTTTTTCCCCCAATTTTCTCCATAATTTAGTCATGTCCAATTCCTCCCTGTCACTAGGGGGCGCTCCCACATTAAGTCTACTACTACCACTCAGCTGGGAGGGCTGAAGATTATCACGTTTCCCCCGAACCACGTGACGCCAGCCGACCGCATCTTTTCTAACTGCCCGCTCACGCGCTGTTGGGGGCGGATCTCACGATCTCCGGATGATAGGATGAGCACTTTACCACTGCGCCACCCGGAGGCCAACAGTAGTCACTGCTACACAAGGGTGAATCAAAAATTACCCACACTCTGGCTGTAGACTTTGCTTTAATGAACTTTTAGAAAAGACAAATACATACGTTCTCGACATAATCTCCTTGCTTTTCAATACACTTTGTCCATCTGTTAACCAGCGTTCGTATTCCCTCAATAAAAAATGTTTTAAGCAGAAGTGTGCGGACGGACGTGCATTGTCACGCGAGATCACGTCGCCCTCGGATATCAGTCCTCTGTGTTTAATCTGAAGTTTAGTCTTCATCTTTTCAATAAGCGTTTCACTGGAACGAGCTCTGCTGATTGTCGAACCTTTTTCCTGATGCTGTTCCAATACTCTGGCCCCTTGAGAATCCTAGAAAACTGTAAGCGTTGCTGAATTTCCCAGCTGATGGTCGACTTTTGAACTTTTTCTCAGTCTGTGAGACAAGGACTTCGTGACATCATGCTGCAGTGCATTCTGTGAAATCTGGCATGTTACAGATGCTACAGTATGTGTGTTGTTTTGCTGTAGCCAGCCTATACTGCATCCGATTGAATAACATTTCAGAATGCACGAGTGCCTTAGCATTATTACGTGTATAATAAAAAAAAAAAAAAAAAAACTATTTCAATAATAATAATAATAATAATAATAATAGAAAATAGCCGTGCGACATAAACACGTAGCGTCCACCATAGCGAATTTCACAAAATGCACTGCTTTCTAACATCATGATGCTCAAACCCTATTAACAATACAGTATGTATAAACTACTTTATTTTATTAATATATCACACCACTTAGCTCTAACGCTTAGAGTCAGGAAGAAAAATGCACTGCTGGAGTGTTTTTGGGTCAATTGCATTGACCGTGCCAACATCTTTGTGCATATTGGAGGCTATTCGCTGGAAACACTGGCAGTGCAGGATGACAAAGAAGAAGAAGAAGAAGAAGAAGAAACCTTGTTGTATAATAAGTAGGTTTAAACAAGCGTTCAGGCCAGGCAGAGTGTACAGTAGCAGCACACTGAGCTTTGGTGATAACTCGAGCCCGGCTCTGCTGTTATGGCCTGTAAATTAGCATGTGGAGGTGGAGAGCACCGTATACGGTTTAGGACGGAAACTCTAAAAATAGTCCGTCAGACACCGGGTTCAGTGAGCGTCTCAGAGGCTGAGGATTTAATCCAGTAAACATTACACGGTAGGAAACTTAACAAACAAGATGTTTTTGGGTTCCTGTGCCTTTTAATACACTCCGGGCTTTTTGGCTGTTTTTGTTAAATTTGGGGAAAAGCTTGAAATAACGTTAAAACATTAAAACAAAGTTCATCAGAGGATTAGAGGTTAAGCTGGCGGGTCTCGGTTAGCAGAACGCTTCGGAGTGGTGCACTGAGTGGTGTGTGTGTGTGTACAGTATGTGTGTGGTGTGAAATAGAACAAAGGGACAATGTCTATCCTGAAAACGTAAATGGAAAGTGAAAGAAATAAACACTCTTTATTCGGAAGAGACTTTCCGCATGGCTCTTTAAAAGTTTCACCCTGCTGTCCTATTGTGTATGTGAAACTTTGCTCAGTCTTACACCACGATAGCGCGGCTGAATTCCTGAATCCGTATATTGGTCAGGAGGAGTGTGTTATTTTCAATTCTTCTAGATAGTAGCATGACATTTTATGTAAGTATTATTGTTATGTTATTCTTTCTGTAGTATTGTTTTACATTTGTAGAAGGAATGGCAGGCGTCCATGAAAGACAAACAGATCATTTGTCTATAATATGTGTAATAAATAAGACCGAGTTCTGGTCCTTCAAAGGAAAGAGCGAGAACCTTTCTTTTGTTTATATAGATGATTATGTTTTTTTTTATTTTTTTTTTTGCATGCAACTGTCACACACATCTGACTGGCATTAACCTGATCAATATCACACACATGCTTTAATTTAATTCAATTGCATTTCGTTGTATAATTTAAGTAGTCTGGAATCCAGAATATTAAAGATATTGAACAAATTCAAAAACTTTTTTAAGTGTTTTTTTGAGAGAGAGAGAGAGAGAGAAAAAAAAACTATTCCCCAGGCTTTTGGATGTCACTGTAGATGTCTTATAGCATTGTCCTCACGCAGACTGTTAGCCTTTAATCTAATGACTGTCAATGAGTTTTAGTTATGGAACTAGCCTAGAGCAAAGCCATTAAAGAGTGAACCTGCGAGTGGGAACTTATCCGTCCATCCAACACCCCCAACGTCCACGCCCCCCCCCCCCCCCCCCCCCCTCTCCCCCGGACGCTAGCCGTCTTTGGCATTCTATCAACGCTGTCACTGCCTGTGGTGCAAAAAAAGCGAACGGAGCCAGCTGTCGTTTTGTAAGCTCATGAATTCATGTATGTCACAAATACGACCCTCCGTGTCCTGCGTTTACAGCAGTGCTGAGAGCAGACCTCCCCGAGTGACGGAGTGTAAATGGAGGGAGTAATCCTCCGGTCCTCAGGATTTCTGCAGATCAGACAGACAGTTATAAAATCCTAGACTTCTCCCTCTTGTCTTGGCACGAATCCAGTGGGATAAATCAGAACTTGGATCTTTCTCTCTCTCTCTCTCTCTCTCTCTCTCTCTCTCTCTCTCTCTCTCTCTCACACTTTCCCCTTCTCTTTATTTCTCTCTTGATAAGCTTCCAAGAAATGCGAGTATCTGTCAAGTCAAGGTTTCACCAATCAAAAGTACAGTCTGCATCGCTCCATGTAGTGAAATTTAGAACTTTTCTAGGAGTATCCATTCGAAAGTAAAAAAACAAACAAAACAAAAAAAAAAACAATTATATAAATCAATGTTTTTTTTTTCTGTGAAAACTAACGATCATTAGTGACTACGACAAAAAACAAACAAAAAAAAAGCATCATTTAGTCTGTAAGTACATGACTGGCACAGGTATTAAGCATAGCTAGCATTCCTGGCATTGGTGGCTCAGAGGTACAGCAGGTCTCTTGTCTGCCATGTTGAAGGCATGAGTTCGATTACCACCCGGTGCCCAAATCCCAGGCACATGAGGTTTGCGTCAGGAAGGGCATGACTTTGACTTCTTGCCTAGAAAATGTATATTAGCCACTAGTTTAACCAGGCAGGATTGTACTTTACTTATGTTCCCAGCACTCTGTGTTCCCCAGTTCATTTTAGTTCCTTTTCTCACTCACTCACTCTTTGTTCCTACCGCTTTATCCTGTATACGGTGTCACAGGGGGCCTGGTGCCGATCCCAGAGGACTTATGGCATGAGGTGGGGTACGCCCTCACACAGCACACACACATACTCACGCTCATTCAGACACTACAGGCAATTTGGGAACACCAATTTGCCTAATCTGCATGTCTTTGAACTGTTGGAGGAAACTGGAGTACCCGGAGGAAACCCACCAAGCACGGCGAGAGCATGCAAACTCCAGAGGCGGGAATCGAACCCGGACCCTGGAGGTGTAAGGCGACAGTGCTAAACACTACACCACCGTGCCTGTATGCTGCCTAATTCCTGTTCTGTTTGAGACAAATGTGACCCATTTCAAGCCAAAACATATCCTGAATATTATCCAGTTCATTTTGTTTTTATTGGAACAAAACTTCAAACCTATTTTGGTTATGATTTTATGTAATTTTGATAAAAAGGAGGGTACAAACAGTGAACACATTTGCAAACAATCCTTGCTAATGCTTAAACCTAATTCCATGGCGCAGTGGTGAATCGCTCGCCCTATCATCCGGAGATCGCGAGTTCGATTCCCGGGTGGTGCTGTAACCTCTCGCAGCCGGAGGTCTAGAGAGAGCTGAATGGCCGAGCTCTCTCAGAGGGGAGGGGATGAGAGGTACTTAGTGCTCCCACATTAATCACGGCTCTACAGCCAATCAGGGGCGTCTGTGAGCTCGCGCGAGCAGAAGGAGCGGATAGCGCCGTCCTCCGAGTGTGTGACTCCGCCCTCAACGGTGCGTGAGCGAGGAAACACGTGATAGTCTTCGCCCTTCCGGCTGAGTGGTAGTAGTAGCCTTAATATGGGAGCGCCCCCTAGTGGCGGGGAGGAATTGGACACAAATAAATTAGGGAGAAAATCGGGGGGAAAAAAAACCTAATTCCAGTTTTAAGTCATCCCAAATACAGTATGTTTGAGGACACACTGGCATTGATGAGTTCCCACGATAGCCCAAGACCTGTTAAGGAAATATAGAGATTTTTCAGTTTTCCATTATGAACATAGGACCCTAGAGAACTGCGTATGATAGCGCCGTAGGAAAATGGGAATGACCCCAACCTTGCGTTAGCAAAAAAACAGGCTAACTTAGTGAAATGCATGCTTGTACGTGATTTGGAGGTCTTGTTTTAAAGAAAACATCAAGGTTTTGTTTACTCCAGCATACTGAAACTTTTTATTGCCGTAGGGTCCAGGTGCACTCGGCCTCAACTTCCACGACACGGATAGCTACAGCGCAGCGTTAACTACACTGTGTAGCCTAAAATCATTCTAAAAATTCTAAACTGATCCTAGTCTTTGGGTCAAGAACATAGAACACTAAAGTTAAAAATAAGCTTGTAAGTTAAGATTAATCAGTCTTAATAAGGCTCAAGTTCAAGACAAATATACCAAAAAGTACTTAAGTTTAGCAAAGAAGCTACTATTCTCGCCCTTGCCAGAGACTATGTCTGTGTGTGTGTGTGTGTGTGTGTGTGTGTGTTGGTGCGAACGCGCTTGTATATCAGTGTCTGTTTGAAGGGATGTCAACCATGAAAGTGCAAATATAGAACACACCATTAGAGAGTGTTGGCCTGCAGTGCTGTGAATAGAAGCAGGCCACTGAGGAAATCCAGACACGCTGTCCGCTTCTTTAAACAAGTCGACAGTGCTGAGCTCACGAGTGCGCGACTTTGACTGCATTTGCACGCGCAGTTGATTGCCATGTTTCAGCAGAGGTCATTTCCGTATTCCTTATTACTTTCCCACAGCACGAGAGCACCGAGGCTTATCTTAGATGTTTGAGCAAATTCGCTTCCCTGTATACTCCATCCAACTCGAATTCATTCCGGGATACTGTTTAAAAAAGAAGCAGCTCCCCAGTGAATCCTACAGGCTTGAAAATAAAATATGTGAAGCGCTGAACTCGGATCTCAGCCGCACTTGCATAAACAGATATCTCAGCGATAGACTCGATAAAGGATTCGTTTCTAAGTCTATCCTTGTTATTTATAAAACGTGTTAAATAAAAATAAGGCTCTTTTAACATTTCTAAGATGATCTGTATTTTTGCCTTTACATACATTTCTACAAAAATGTGTTCAAGTCAACCTGGGACTTTTGACTGTACAGAATAACAGGACACAGTTCAAAGAATAAAAACTCCCGTTATTTCTCTGTATAATCGCCGGCTACACTAATGCACTTATCCCAGTGTTTCACTAGTGCTTGGACACCATCAAGGTAGAAAGTTTTCTCAGTACTCAGGAGTCACAATCAGACTGTCTGTCTAACTCAGGTCTGAAACGCCGGCCTCCCAGGAACTCCTTTAACGACTTTTCCAAGTATGTGACTTGGAGTGAGGTCAGGACGAGCCACCTCGGCCGGATCGTCATTAATGGACGTACGTCCTTGTTTAATACGTTTGCACCGTTCGAATGTTTTACTGCAGCTAAGAGTCTCATCACCATGTCAATAGCTTTTGCGCCTAATCACAAGTCCTGCTTTGACTTGAACTCCCCTTGTATAACGTTTGGTAAAGAAGATTATTGACAGGTTTGTGCCAGATCATGTTTTAATTCCTAAGAAAGGTAAACTTGGAGTGAGACCTAATACCTATCAGTGCACTCTTTTTCGATAACTATATGCTTCTTCAGTGCCTGTATAATGAGCCACTGCTGAGCCACGCCCCCAGACTACAGCAGAGCTGAGTAACAAGACATGGTGGTCACATTAGGAAGAACATTTAGTTGGCTTCTTTAATCCCAGGTCAATACACCAATGGAAAAAGCAGGGACTGCCCCCCCCCCCCCCCCCCTTTCTTTGTAGGCACACTGTAGACCTTTATAAACATCTAAAAATGTGCATTCTGATGATCCTGAATATCTTACCATTCTAGTTACTCACTCACTCATTCACTCATCGTCTATACCGCTTTATCCTGTATACAGGGCCACGGGGGGCCTGGAGCCCATCCCAGGAACCCTAGACCTGGTGCGACTCCATCACTGGGCACACACATACACGCAATCACACACACTACGGGATTTTGGGAACGCCAATTAGCCTAATATGCATGTCTTTGGACTGTGGCAGGAAACCCACCAAGCACGGGGAGAACATGCAAACTCCATGCACATGAATCGAACCCGGAACCTGGAGGTGCGAGGAGACATTGCTAACCACTACACCGCCGCGCCATTCTAGTTAACATTAGAGTTATTACGAATAAATTTGCTCTTAGTTAGCTTTGGCTTATGTTTTCCTACATAAACCCTCAGGCTTCCACAAACTGATGACACCACTGAATCAGCTACGGCACAAATTGATTCCATTCAACATCCTATCGACATGTGGCCAACTTAGAGGTGTTCATACACCAGTTTAAATGCAGATCATGATTTTCCACACTTTGTTTGTTCTTTTTTAAATAATAATGAGTTTCTCTCCCACTGATCCAAAGTGTAAGTGTTTATATTTTACTCCCTACTGTAAGATTGTGTAAATAATTAGGATCTGTAACTGCAGTTGTTTAAGCACTTTCCCCACCTCTTACACAATGCTGGTGTTATTAGCTAAATATCCATTTATTAGGCTTAACCAAGCATTACATTAATACCAAGTAGCTGACATGGTTGTGAAACTTCGGTCCACTCGGTCTTTTCTTCTCTTATGTATATGTGCTTGTGTTCGTGGTGTATCAGAGTCAGAGTCAGGAGCTCTCAAACTCTTTGCAGTGAAATTGTTACAAAAGCCCTCTGGCCGATGCAGAGCACGCGTAAAGGGATGGGAGGATGATGGGATATGTCAATTTCCACCAGCTGAAACAGCTCCGAGAGGAAAAGACAAAGTGCCTTGGACGTGTCTTTGATGTTCCCCTCCTGAATAATGCCGGGTGTGCTAGCATTGCTAAATTAAAGCTGCGTAATCCTGAGGCTTTGACTTTACCGCATGTGTGCTTGGCTGCAAAATGACAACAACACATTGGCAACATGCTCTAATGCAGAAAATCCTGTCTGGAAAAAAAAAAAAAAAAGGATAAATATATATACGTGTATATATATATATATATATATATATCGCCACAAGCAGAAACGGCAGAACATCTCAGTGTACATGACTTCAGTTATAACACACTGGCTTGGCTGGTGATGCATTGATTTAATAAAATATTATAATCCACCATAAATACACACAACACGTCTGCTGGCACTGGTCCAGTACATGAATTATGACATGAATATCTCGTAGCAAGAGCAAACATCTATAAATTTGTCATGCCGAGGCATATTGAGTGTGGCGATACCTTCATATATACAGTCCAGTCCAGTCATATTTTCTCGTAGATAGCTATAGGAGATTGTTACCGGACAATGCAGGAAATAAAACTCTATAGATTTGCTGTCATTCTCACCTATTAGAAGTCTGCATCAGGTAATAGAGATAAGGTTGATAGTTTTTTTGTGTGTTAGCTGCTTTCACACTAAAAAAAAAAATTGTGGGCAGCTTGATAGTCTGAGAAGTGTGAACGCTCTGTAACATACCCGGATCAGCATGCTGTAGCCGTGTCTGCTGGAAAAGGTCTAGAGCATGATACGGTAACCTCAGGTGAGAAACCTCACTCACTCATCGTTTTGTTCTGTATACAGGGTCGTGGGGGGGGGGGGGGGGGATGCGGGCTCTGGAGCCTTAGGGCATGAGGTGGGGTACACCCTAGATGGGTGCCAATACATTCACACACTTGAATGTAACGCAATTTGGGAATGCCAACTAGTCTAATCTGCACGTTTGGACCACGGGAGGAAACCGGAGTACCCAGAGGAAACCCGCCAAGCTCGTAAACATGCAAACTCCATGCACACAGACACCGAGGTGGCCCTCGAACCCGGATCCTGGAAAGCTTGTAGCTTGCCATTCCAGTTACTGACTCACTCACTCATCATCTATACTGCTTTATTCTGTTTACAGGGTCACGAGGGGCCTGGAGTCCATCCCAGGAACCCTGGACAGGGTGCGACTCCATCACAGGGCACACACATACACACAAGCACACACACTACAGGGAATTTGGGAACGCCAATTAGCCTAATATGCATGTTTTTGGACCGTGGGAGGAAACCGGAGTACCCAGAGGAAACCCGCCAAGCTCGTAAACATGCAAACTCCATACGCACAGACCCCGAGGAGGCACTCGAACCCGGATCCTTGAGGTGCAAGGCGACAGCGCTAACCACCAAATGGCTGAAAATGTCTTAAATTTGTTTCTTTTGACTTAAATTAGTCAAAAAGTTAACAAAACCTTTAACAAGTTCTCAGATTTCACAAGGAGAACACAGAGTCAACCACCATATTCATGTCAATTTCACGGTTTATTTTCAGGTTCAGCCTAAATATCCAGGATTTCCCTTTTCAAATCACTAATCAGCTTTGTCCCTTTGGCTCAGCTCATCAGCTCATGTTTGGGTTTACTCATGCAGTTTGGTCTTTTCCGGGAATGAATCGCTTTCTCACTGCAATCAGTGAGAGTTTGAGGGTAGAGTGAAAAAAAAAAAACCCAAACAAAACTAAACACCCTGCTCAGCTTCGCACCCAATTGCGATTTTAGTTTTCTCACTTTTCTAAATGAAAGGAAAACACACCAGGGTTCTGTTCAAACAGATATTTAAGCACTGACATCCCTCAGGGTTAGTTCAGCCCCTGGTGGACACTTCTTGTGGAAATAGTTGCAAAATGAAAGCCTTGATCACCAAATTTAATCCGATGACAGGAAACAGTAGGACGTTCCAGTTTAACACACACACACGCGCGCGGTCACGCGTATCCCATGAGATCCAGGTCCGATTTGTTCATCATCCCTCCCTAATTAGGGCTCTGGCTGTTCCTTGTGGTTCTCTCGTGTCTCTTTGCCAGTGCATTTCCCGCAGTGAGCTCACACGCGCCTCAAGCACGGCAGAGACACTCGCCGATTAGGCATTTCGGGCAGCGCGCTCTGTTTATATGATAGTTAATATTTGCAAATGTGCTCAGCGGCGACAGCAAATCATGTGCCAGTCAGAGACTTCAAACCGGGCGCCAAATTGTCGCACAGCAAGCGCATGAATAATACCTAAGAGTGACGTGCGGGCCTTTCACACCTCACTGTTCCAGATAATTCCCTAGACCACGTTTGAAGTCTTTATTTTGATTTTAGTTGTTTTTGTTGTTCTCGTTGTTGTTGTGATGATGTAGCCGACAGGTCATTGATCTACTGTACCTTCCAGCTCATCCTCATGTCTGCGCTCTGTCCCAAATGTAGCTGTTATACTCATTATTTCGTCAGTGCTCGGGCTGACCTTTCTGACTCTGACCCGCTAGGCTGGGGTCACGCTATACAGAACACTGCCGTCTTCTCATCTATTGTACCCTGTTTGGTCTGCACGATCTCTGTAGCAGTAATAAACCCTTTCAAAAAAGACTGCTGGGAGAAACGAGGCGGAGGAAAACATATTTCCTGTTTCTCTTCTCATCTCAAGTGGCTAGTTTTTTTTTATTTTATATTCAGCTTGTACGGTATTGCAGAACTCCAGTAACACTTTACTTAATAAGGATGTATAAGAACTTCATGACTAGCGACACCATTTGCTTTTGAGTTTATGCCAAAATATCAAAAATACATAAATTAATATTAAAGACTAACACAACTGTAATATTATTGGGGGGGGAGGGGGGGTCTCGCCCAATGTGGATGGAGCAAAATTCCAAAAAACATTGTGAGGATGGTGATCTTTATTTTACATGTTTTCCCCAATTTTTCCCCTAATTAAGTCATGTCTGACCAGGCACCACCCACATCAGTGACAGCTGCCAATCAGGCTTCATCTGACATGTGAAGCTGCCAACTGTCTTTTTTTTTTAATTATTATTATTTTTTTAAATATTTAAACTCCCTCACTCAGACGACAGGGACTGGCACCAGCGCCAGTTCACAGGTGCCCAGGATTGGCTGGTGACACAATGATTGACGTAGGACTGCAATTATGCCACGCCCCCTCCCTAGACAGAGCATGGTCAAACTCTGTTCTCGAACTCATGATCCTCTGGTACTGGTAGTGAGCACTTGGACCACTGCACCACTCGGGAACCTGGACAAATATTTTTAAGCTTGGTTAAGTTTTAACCCAAATAACCAACAGGACAATAGGCGTTACAATCCTTAAGCGTCTAGCTTAAAGCCTAAAGTTTCTGTAAATGTTGTGTTTTTTTATTTGCAGACTGATCCGTTGCAGTACAGCAAAGCAATTTTTCACTCTGGAGTCAATCACAGAGCTTTTGATATAGTTTAAGCATGTTTGATTTTTATTGGTGAGGAATCACAGATTGTGAATACCTCAACCAAGAACCCGCACCAAGAACAGCGCTGAGAAACTGCCAACAAGAGTCCAAGAGGAAATCAAATTCATCTCTGTTCACCTGCAGCAGATCTCTGAATCCAGATTATCAGCAGTTTATTAGTGTGGGGTAGCTTTCTCAGTTGTCTTTGCACAATAGCTGATTCATACTACCATTCTCAAACCAAAAAAACAACAAAAATATATATATATATATATACAAATGTTATATACTGTTATAGTCATCCACCCATCCATCTACTGTAGGAGCCTCTGGATTCCAACTAGGGCCTGTGGAGGCCAGCGCTGACCGTTGTATTTATTCCCATTTTTATGACCATTTTTATGGGCAATTTGGGAACACCAATTAGCCTAATGTGCATGTCTTTGGACTTGGGAAACCCACCAGAGGAAACCCACCAAGCACGGGGAGAACATGCATGCTCCAGGAATTAAACGCAAAGCCTGGATGCGCAGTGCGACAGTATTAACCAGTAAAACCAGCATGCCGCCAAATAATAGACGACTTTCACGTTTATGTTTGTAAGAAAACAGCATTCGAGGATCAGGCTCCTAAAAGATTGAGTCGTGTGTGAGCCTCAAGAGGGAAATGAGAGTCCATCATCATTTCTGAGAGTCATCTAGTTTGCACTTCTAACCTTCGCTAGGATAGAAGCTGTCGACACGCAACCTGTGGGTTGATGTAGACGATGTGTCAATTTGATGAATTTTTAGATAAGCACCATGTGGTCTGATAAGCACTACCATTATGTAAAGTGCTGCCTCATTCATTATGCGATAATTCCCGGTTCCTACTGTAAGTACGCGTATGCAAAATGAATATTGTGACAATCCTGATAAAATGCTTTAACTTATAATAATTTATTAGGCTGTTAGGTGTCTTCACTTGTATTCGACAGCACTTTAGGTTAAGTGCTGGCACTTTACTATTATAGTAGTGACTTAAAACTAGGCAAAATGAACACTAGCAGGAGAACCGTTTTAAAATGGTATTTAAAATCTGTCGTTGAACCTCAAGTACATATTACATACTGTATAAATTAAACTCTCGGTTTATCTATTTCTGAGAACCCTAATCAAAATGGGCGAGTAACGTCGCTCGACTGTGCTCATGATAAGGAATCGTCTTCGCTCCCAAAGCGGGTTGAGTCATTGAGACCGAAATGATGGAGCAGTGATTTCTTCTGATTAATACTGATTCGCTCTTCCCCTTTTTCTCTCTCTCTCTCTCTCTCTCTCTCTCTCTCTCTCTCTCTCTCTCTCTTTCTAAAAGGGAGACATGACAACGCTGATCTGATTTATTATTTTGTACTTCAGCGATCAGCCCTCTGAGTTAGAAGCCAAGAATTACTGGCAAACATTTGTTTTTTAATCAAGTCAGATGGGTTAGGGTGAAGTAAGGGTGGATCATTTATTATTTGGTTCATCCATTACCTACGTGCCAGGTTGGGAGGTAAGGGAGCACCTTTGAAATTTGTTGACTGAAACAATGATAATTATTAATCTTCCAGGTGTCTCAAAGTCATTTTTTTTTTTTCAGAAAAACAAAACAAATTGTTGTAAAGGAAATTTCCCAGGAAGTAAATGTGGTGATTGATGGCAGTGGGAATGTTGCGGAATGACGAATGATTCTCCAACTCTAATATCCTGGTCCTGTCTATTGCTCTGGGTCGTCCAGGGAAACTTCTTCACGTCTGCCTCCATTTGGCCGGAGAGAGACAAACACCTGACCTTCAAATGTCGGTTCACATGGATATGTGTGTGCGTCCGTGCGTGTGTCGGTCTCAAATTACGCGCGCGCACAGGCAAGAGAGTGTGTGTGTGTGTGTCGGTGTCAAATTATGCGCGTCACATACGAGACGTTGATTATACCAGTAAGAGACGCGCACTAAGACCCAGTGCAGCAGGGGAGATGATTACCCACAATTCCGCAGCGCAAGAGAGAGAAAAATCATTGGCTCAGTTGTGATCACTTGCCGCTCGGTGTCAAAATAAGAGTCGCATGGGTGATACATGATACTCGGCACTCGTGAACTAATACTTGCTCGGTTTCCAATTAAAAATGTATAAAAAAATCTTTGCTCGGTTTGCGGAACACTCGTAATCCACATTACTCGCAATCCGAGGTTCCACTGTAGCTAAAAACATTGTAATATGACACGGTTGCCAGGTTTCCGTAAAGCCTCACCTTCATTTCAACTCAAATACCCACACATTGGACAAACTAAAATGCTTGTTTGTGTTACGTTCATTATTTAAGCTCATTGTTTTCTCCATTTGTTTAAAACAGTTTCTGTTTTTCTGGTTTGGTTATTTTAATTGCTTAAGTCGTCCAGCTCCTATCTATTGTTTTGCATTTTATTTCCTTGAAGTGTTTCTTAAAGTCATGCCAGGACTTCCATCCAGCCACCAACCACTCCATGCCATTAACAGTGGTGCGCATGCATTACAGATTCAACTCCAAAGACGCTCCTTTTCAAAGCCCGTGGGTACGGAGAAATATATTTCTGAGTGGGAGGGGCATCTTTTCTAACCGCTGTCCGTCTAGCTAGAAAGCAGCCTGTGAGTCTGTGAGCTTGTCTATGTGAAAGAGGACAGATAGCACTTTCCTGCAAGTGTGTTACACTGGACTGTGAGCAACAGTTTGAAAAACATTGCGTATGTATGTCGTGATGTCGTAGCTTATTTGCAGGAGACAGAACTTACGTAGAAAGCATCTGGTTTAGGAGTTTTGTCCTGAAAAAATGTTGTCCTAGATCAGAGGAGACTGTAAACACGTTCAAGCGCTAAAGAGATGGCATTGATAGGATTGGATTAGACTCTTAATTCAAACAAACATCGATAACACGCCTTACAGGAGCAGCTGAAAAGTTTACCATCATGTATTTCAATAGGTCAGTATCGAATACGACTTCCATCCTCAATGATTTCTTTCTCAAAATCTGTAACTTTTTGTGCATGATGGGGATTTGTTAGAGCGTCGGTGAGTCCAGTTCATTTATTGCACGATTGCACGTATATTATATAAGAACTTCTGAATGTGGAGGCGCTGGCGTCGGATTTTCACTCCAGTTTTGGACTGAACATATTTGAGCTGAAGCTTTCTTATCCAGTGTTATGCACCATGATATACACACTGCCTAAGTGTAATAAAGACTTTATTTGTGACTTTTTTGCCTAGAATTGTGCCTAGATATGACAAGCAAACAAGAGTTTGATGCCTTTACTGTAATAGTTGGTGTATTTTAAAGCGTTGGTGATTTTAATTTTCCTTTCTGTTTCAACTTTGAGCAGTTGTCCAATGTTACTTGCTTTGCTGTCTTGCATCTTTCAAAACCTGGCACTCCAAACCTAAACCTGTACCCAGGATAAATGACACCACTCGTGCTGCCAGACGTGAGTGTAGGAGAGCTGAGCGCAAGTGGAAGAAAGACAAATTACATGTGTCTTTTGAAATTGTAAAGAGCAGCCTGAGAGACTATCAAAGTATTGTAAAAGCTGAGAAGATAAAATATCTCTCAGGTTTTTTTTTTTTTTTAATGTACCAGACCCCATGTTCTTTTTAGAGCTGCTAATGCTACTCTAAATCCCCCAGAACATGTCTGTCTTGTTGAACCCCCTGAAACATATGAGCTATTTAAAAAAAAAAAAAAAAAAAATTGTAGACAGGATTAATAATACTAGAGTGCTCATACTGTATCACCCCCCAACGACCCGCCCCCCCCCCCCCCCCCCCCACCCACTTCCATGATCCATCCAATTGCTTTTAACCAGTTGGAACATGTTTCACTTCTCCTCTTTAAGGACGATTAGCATGCATATGAAAATGTCCATTCTGTTCCACCAATGTTCTCCCTCCTCAATTTTTTTTAAAGAGATTTTTTGACACTATTAGACTTTTCAGACTTTTTGTGCTGGAGACAATTGTTTCTGTCCAGATACAATCTTATTTAGATGCACATTATATTCTCGAGGTGTTCCATCTGGGTTTTAAGGCTCTCCGCAGCACTGAATCTGCCCTCTTAAAAGAGTTACTGATCTCTTAATAAGTACTGACTCGGGAGATTTTGGTATTCTTGCTATTTTGCTAATCTATTTTACTTTAGATCTGACCGTTGCGTTTTGATCGTTCCACCCTAACCGATCGTCTGCAGCACGGTGTGGGCGTTACTGTTCCGACCTGGACTGGTTCAGATCACACCTGATGGACAGACGTTTTTCAGTTGGGCTTGGAGAATCCTCCTGAATCCTCCTTAGTGGCTGTCATATGCAGGGTGCCTCAAGGGTCTATTCTCTGTCCTTTATTATTTTCACTCTTGTCATCGGGATCCATTATTAGTAAGAACAGAATGTCAAGTAAATGTTATGCAGATGATACTCAACTCCATCTAATGTTGAAACTGAGGGATACACACGCCAGTGATACAAGTGGTGATGCACTGCTGTTGAAATGTTTAGAGCATTCCAAAGCATGGATGGTGTTACATTTTGTTAAAGTTACCCCATTGGTGCTGGTGTTGACCGTTTTACGTATAGAGGCGGGTTCCATTAAATCGTATGACAGTAATCTTCAACTGGATAAACAAATCTATTCTGTAATTAAAGTAGATTTTTTTTTTTCAATCTTAGGCAATTATGAAAAGTAAAATTTTTTAAACAAAACTAAATAAATAGTCAATATGTATATATATATATATATCCTGGAACTGGGCTAAGAACTCTTCAACACATTATGAAAAACAGGAAGGATAGTCCTGAACCGTCAACTTTGTGGAATATGTAGTTGGAAAAAAATTATGAATGGAGATCACGTAAACTCTCTGTGAAGTTGCATGTCAAAAAAAAATAAAAATCAACAGTAGAAATCAGAGCTATGTTTAATGGCTACACACAATGGGCTAAGAACTCATGGGACTGGGACTAAACAGCTGTGTGTCAATAAGAAAATCACTTTTTAGTGTGACTCATCGGGGGAAAAAAGCTTTAGTTAGAAATGGAAAAAGGTCATGTGACCTGATGAGTCCAGACTGAGTCTATTCCAGAGTGATGGGCGTGTCAGGGTGAGAAGGGAAGCGCATGAAGCGATGCTCCCATCATGCATAGTGTCCACTGTACAAGCCTCTGGAGACGGTGTTATGATCTGGTGTCGCTTCAGTCGCTCAGGTCGAGACTCAGCAACGTTATGTGGCAATAAAATGTAGTCAGCCGACCACCTGAATGCACAGAATCACCAGCACATCACATCTATGGAGTTTTTCTTCCCTGATGGAATCAGATTGTGAAAGAGTGGCTCTTGGAGGATAAGGAATTATTTTCACACATGAGCTGGCTAACACATTGTGTGCTCTAATTAAAACTAAATAATGGGGCCTCCGAGTGGCGCAGTGGTAAAGCGCCGGAGATCGCGAGTTCGATTCCCGGGTGGTGCTGTAACCTCTCGCAGCCGGAGGTCTAGAGAGAGCTGATTGGCCGAGCTCTCTCAGAGGGGAGGGATGAGAGGTACTTAGTGCCCCCACATAAACTACACGGCTCTACAGCCAGTCAGGGGCGTCTGTGAGCTCGCGCAACGGAGGGAGCGGATAGCGCTGTCCTCCGAGTGTGTTACGCCGCCCCCAACGGTGCGCGAGCGAGCAGTTCGAAAAGATGCGGTCGGCTGGCGTCACGTGGTTCGGAGGAAACACGTGATAGTCTTCGGCCCTCCCGGCTGAGTGGTAGTAGTAGCCTTAATGTGGGAGCGCCCCCTAGTGACGGGGAGGAATTGGACACGACTAAAATTAGGGAGAAAAATCTGGGGGAAAAAAAAAAAAACTAAATGCAATTAAATTAACTGATGAACGTGCAACTTTTTTCATGGCCAGGCAGTATAATGGCTTTCATTTCACGTCGGCTCGCCTGGTCTAATCCCCTCTACATTGCTGAGCATTTTTTTTTTTTTTTTAACAGGAACATGTAAGCGGGACACATAACTCTTTCTATTTTTTAACATCACACCTCAAGAACTTTTTATGCTCTTTGGCATTTAATACCATGTGAGGACTAAGCGACTATATTGTTTTCCCTGTTTTTATTTATCTATTATTTACTGCTTATTTTATGCACTTAGGGCAGCCTTCTTACTGTATTAGTGTCTATTGTTTTATTTGGATTTAATTTTTTTTTTCTTCTTGTTATTGTCTGTTTTATAGTCAGTTACTACAGTATGTATGCAGCCATTTTGGGATTGTACAGCACTTTGATCAGCTGTGTTGTGTTAGTTCTTGGTGACCGGAGAAAAAAAAAGAAAAAAAGCTTATTTAAATAAACATGACTTGATTTGACTTGCCATGTTTTTATGAGTTGGGAGGAACCCAGTGGAAACTCACATGGACACCTGGAGACATTGTTGAACTCTGGTGATTAGGATAGATTCCTGGACACTGAAACTGTGCAACATACATGAAAACTACACGGCATTTCGGCTCCTGGTTCGACCCCTGCCGTCAGTGGGTTGCCACACCTCATATCACCCAGCCACTGCATGCATTCGAGAGATTTTAATTGAACATTTGTTAAAGGTTAATATTTGAGACATTATAAAACTGCATAATCAGGTTCCTCTAACCAGTTTGTCATGCATTTCTTTATTCCAACACAGTGCAAATCTGAGTATTTCAAAATTGTGATTGATCATGATTAATCACAGACGATGATTAACTAGATTAAAAAAAAATATATATACATCATCGATTGACAGCACTAATAAAAAAGTATGCTGAATTCCTGCAGGACCGTCAGTCAGTAAGTTTTTCTTTTTATTTTAATGACTACAGTTTCTATCGCATTTCTAAATTCTACTTGGCACGGCCTGAAAGTATCCTGAGGCATGCAGTAAAGAGAATAAATATTTCTTTAGAGTAATAAACTCTGCACCACAGTGAAGTGGAATTAGTTTCTTTGGTTGAAGTTTAGGGAAGATGAGATTATTCGGCATTCGGTTACTGTGTAGCAGATACGAGACGTCGGTTCGGTTCCCGTTTCATCAGCGAGAAACAAATCAACGTTGTCTGGAGTTATTGCAAGAATTCTTATTGTATGATTGTAGTAAGAATCTATAATTTAAGGAAACACTCGGCTTCAATAATGAAATAAGGAACTACACAGACTATAGGCATCGTGGTGACCGAAAAAAAAAAATTGTAAAAAAAAAAAAAAAAAAAAAAACAAGGCTTGGGCTTAACTAGAACTTTGCCAGGAGGAGAAGAAACAACAGGAAATAAACAACTGAAATGAACAACCAGCCAGCTGAGACACAGAACATTGCAGCAGGATAATGTTCTAACGTTCTTTAATAACAGCTATGCGTTGAACAATAAAAATAAATGTTTTTATAGTGGCGTTGTTTTTGCATCACTCTTTTGGCAAAGTTTGACATGAGGTTCAACTACAGGAGCATTAGTGATCTCAGATGCTGATGTCGTGGAGATCATCCCAAAGGCGATGGCCCAGTGGTGAGTCAAGAACTCAAGTTCTTCCAATCTGACCTTAACACACCATGTAGATCTTTGTGGAGCAGGCTTTGAGGATCTCACAGGTACATCATCATGCAGGATAAGCGTCCGGGCTACAAACTGTAAACTGTGACATTACAGCCTACAAACGCATTCTATATACGAGACTTGCATTGTACCGTCACAAATTACACCTTACATGTTACTGCGCATGACGGTATCCTCCTGGCACCATCCAATGTGGATATCTGACATGCTTTTAACTGTTATTGCTGATTAAATTGTCATTGCTGATGAAATTCAGCGCCTCCAAGTCCAAGGTCGTGGCAGAAGACTGGGATGCTTCCTTCTGATTAGGAGAGAGATATTTCCCTGGTGGTATCTTGGTATCTTTTATGATAAAACAGAATGACGAATGGAGTCGTTGAAGCATCAGCCGTTTGACAGTTTGACGGAAACTCGGTTTGCAGATTTAGTTCTTCGCTCTCCGGGTATTCTGCGAGTTGTGATGGAAAAAATACTGTAGGAAACAGGAAATTATGTCCCTCTGCGGGGTTACTGGACTCTTCATGGATCTCCATGATGGTGGCAATCCAGGAAGAACCTCAGAGTTCTCCAAAGGTGGCACTGTTGCCTCACACCTCCACGGTTGGGGGTTAGACTCTTGCCTCTGGTCTGTGTCTGTGTCCGTGGGGTTTGCATGATGAGTTTCCTCCAGTTTCCTGCCAGAGTCCAAACATATATGATGTAGGCTGATTGATGGTGTGTCTATGTGTGTGCTTGTGCCCTGCGATGGGTTGGCACTCCCTTGTACCCTTCTTTTCTCCCTGAGTTCCCTGAAATCGGCTTCAGGCCCCACGTGGCTCTCATACAAATGATATGAACACACATATGGATGTATGTATGGAAGTGTTGCTGTGTATCTCTGCACTTAATATTAGGAAGACTGTAATTAAGAACAGATTTCCATGATAAAGACGTTTGATTATTTAGATTAGTCAGTGTTTGATTTAAGAATTAAGACAGTTAAATTCAAAGTGTCTGTGGTCTTTTTAGTCAAGTGTCTCTCAATGAACTCCTTCTTTTTATCCCGCGGCAATGCCTCTTAACCTCGTCTTTGAAGCTCTCTCTCTCTCTCTCTCTCTCTCTCTCTCTCTTCCTTTTGGATTTTCTCTCCTCAAATCATGATCTCCTCTGCTGCAATGAAAACTCCACCTACTCAGTGCTGCTAATGTAGTCACTGACAGTGCGAGCTCTCTCGCTCTCTCTTCTCTCCTCTCATGCTCTCTTCTTTCCCTGACTCTCACTCTGCATTCATTTGCTCACTCGCTTCCCTCTCTACCTCCCTCCCTCCCTCCATTCCTCCCTCTCTCTCTCTCTCTCTCTCTCTCTCTCCCTCCCTCCCTCGTTCTTCTCTCTGTCTCCCTCGTGCACTGTTCGCTCCAGTCCAGGATAAATAAAGGCAGCTAGGAGGATGTGGGGGGGAAAGAGAGATGTAGGCGCTTGCGGACGGAGCGTGATGTTGAGGCGACTCTCGCTTGCCGAGTCTCGGCTCTGAGGATTACGGACACTCTTGCATCTGTTCCCTTGTCACTCCACCATTCCATCAGTCCCTGGAGGATGCCCAGTTCTGGTCACTCTTCTCCCTCTCACAGGACTACTGCACTTTACTCGCTGTTTGGTGCCCCCCGTGTCCGACTCTTAGAAGAGATCACAGGCTGCTTGGGCTGCTGAGACTCATGGAGCCCGAGTCCCGACTTTGGTAGACGTTTCCACTTCTTCGTCCTCTCTCCCCCCCACCCCCACCCCCCACCCCCCTCTTTCTCTGGCTTGGCATTCTAATTTTTTTTTTTTTTTTTTTTTTGCCGGGCAAAGACATAAAGAGGCACTGGCAGTTCTCCAACTCCATGTATTTCTGACTCGTTTGAGGCTGCGATAGTCGGCATCCGACAAAGAGGTAGGAGTTTAAACATCACCGTTGCCGTTTCACCCGAGTGAAATGTTTCTCTGTGACTAAACAAGTCGACATTCTTTTAAACACTGAGCCTCTGCTCATGCGGTATAATACACACTTCCAAACAAGTTAGGAAGCCTGTGAGCGTAGTATCTCTATGCAAACCTTTTCACTTTGTAAGGAAGATTTGTAAGAATTGATTTGATTAAAATCTTTCCTTCTCAGCACCATCTGTTGTACCTTTGTGCAGAGACTCAGATGAAAGCCTCTGGGCTCTCGAACATTACACACAATCTTTTGGGCTCAGGTGTTGTCTGACAGGGCAGCAATTCAGGCATAAGGGAAGAATGCGAGTTTATCTGAGGCCGTGCTTTGCTAGTTTTGGCAAAAATCTCTCTCTCTGTCTCTCTGTCTCTTAGTATAATGTAGAGACCTTTAAAAAAAACTGAACATCTCTAATTCAGTGCAAATTCTGACTTCTTTTCTTTCATTTAGATACGATGTCTGGGATTTTTAGCAAGGTTGTCTGAGTACCCTGATGATTAGATGTGTTTTATTTGCATACTGTATATGCTTACTGTTACACTGCTCCCTCCACACAATGCACAGCACCTCTTTCTACTCTTATACTTATAGGGCAGGGTATGACAGAAAAGCTTTTTAAGACTGAATCGCCTGTGGTGGTTGGGGAGTGTGGGGGTGGGAGAGGGTGGGGTGGGGGGTGAGGATCAACTGGAGAATATAATAAGACGCATCAGGGGAAACCGGCAGCCTGGCTTGCGAATACCTGAGAATAGGATGAAGGAAATTAGACTGTTTTCTTACTTAATTCTTATCAAACCTCATCATGCTAAGTAGAAGGATTGAAATTCATTCATTCATTCATTCATTCATTCATTCATTCGTTTTCCATCCCACTCATCCCGTGTAGGGTCGCAGGGCAGCCAGCAGACTATGCCGGGGAGGTGGAGGGTATATCTCAAGAGAACAAGGAAGGGGGAACTGTGTTCGGACCCCGCGAATGAGGTCCGAACACAGATTCACACACTATGGGCAATTATATTGTGCCAATCAGCCTACCTACGGTGCATCTCCTTTGGACTGTAGGAGGAAGCCAGAGTACCCCGAGGAAAACCACCAAGGACGGTGAGAAGGTACAAACTCCACTCACGGAGACTAAAGGCAAGATCTGACTCTCAAACCTGGAGGCGTGAGGCAACAGCACTAAACCAATTATCCACTGTGCCCAAGTGGGTTAAACAGTTTAAATAAAAATATCATCGTCTATACCTCTTTATCCTGTAGACAGGGTCGCGTTTGGGCTGAAGCCTATCCCAGGAGACTTAGGGCATCATGCGGGGTATACCCTGGACGGGATGCCAATCGATTGCAGGGCACACACATACACATTTATACACCACAGGCAGTTCGGGAAAGCCAATTAGCGTAATCTGCATGTCTTTGGACTGTGGGAGGAAAGCGGAGTACGCAGAGGAAACCCACCGAGAACGGGGGAGAACATGCAAACTCCATGCACGCAGACCCCGAGGCAGGAATCGAACCCGGAACCTGGAGGTGCGAGGCGACAGTGCTGACCACTCAGCCAACGTGCCGTCTGTTTAATTTAACACATCAAGAAGAATATTCTTTAAATGTGCCAGTCATACAGTAGATCTGTTACAGCCAGACAGACTTGTCTAGCAGAACATGTCCTGTCTAGTTTCTATACTGTACATCTTTGGTAAATGGTATTTTTTCCCCCTTCATTATGTTTAAATGAGTCATGCATCTCATCTCGTAATGATCTTCATCACCTACAGGAAAAGAAAGTTGGGTTTTTTTTTTCTCATTCTAATTAGAGAACCCTGGTTTAATTAGTGGTTTGATAATTAAGCTGAATATGAAGTAAAAGGTTAAGACCTATGTTTTTAAATGAATATGCGCAACTAGAAAACTTGTCAACTTTGTCAAAGGATATGAAACGGGTAAGTGCTGAGCAGAAGCGCAACAACAGGACACAACAACCTGGAACTTTTGGATTGCCGAGCGATGTTATGTTGCTTATTTATCCTTGCATGTATTTTATATGCTTGTTACTTATATGACAGTCTTAGTAAACCAAAATGCTACTGTACTCTAGATAACTAAGTGACAATATCACTATAACTCTATATCTCTAGTCTCCACATTGT